>QRFJ01003426.1:98999-176649 GCA_006176705.1 Cocos nucifera | reverse complement strand
TAGAGATCTTCTCCTTCTCTTTTCTTTTCTTCCAAAAATTAGATCTGGATCTGATTTGGAGATTCTTCAAAACTTCTTTTGAAGATCACCCATCGTCTTTGCAGCAGTGCTGCCTTCTTCCTTTTTCGTCAGCCTTTCCTTGCCTGACTCGCACTAATCTGAAGGCCCAACTTCCTTGGGTGTGGAGAGGAGGGAGAGGGCCAGATGGTGGCATGGAGAAGGGAGAGGGGCAGCCTTAGGGCATGGCTTGGAAGGGGAGTTCTCAAAAGTGGGCGCAGACAGGGTCTTTTTATAGACTCTGCTGTGCCATGCAGTGCTGCATCACCCCAGCCAATCTCGTTGCTTCGTGCAATCAGATCTAAATCTGATTGGTGGGATGATATCACCTGATCTAATCAGATGAGAGACCCATAGGTTCATTCTTAGATGGCGCCTAAGATTGGTCAAAGTAGATACCTAAGGGCCACCTAAGTAGAAACCAAGAAGCAACCTGGAGTCCCATCCGTATGGGACTCCAGCATCCCTATCCATGGGTGCACGCCATCCTAGGCATGCACCCCCTTCTTTCTAATTTCTAGAGAGGGGACAAGCCCCTATCTGCTCTCCAATAAGTGCATGACACATGGGCAGATGTCCAAGGATCAAAGGTCAACGTTTGACCAAGTCAAAGTACAAGAATTAGCAGGTGATGGAAAATGGTAGGTGTTGTCTCAAATTTATCTCATAAATTAAGACAACCCTTTTCTAACTTGGACAAGCTCCAGTCAGATCAGGTAAAGGTACCTGAGTGAGCACAAACTCATTTGGCTCAGTTGAGATAACTTTTAATGATAGAAAAAGGAGAATGTTAGGCTCAATCATGTGCTAGCATGATTTTCTTGAACCTAATTGAATCTTATTCAAATCAATTGAACTGGGTTAGTCCAATTGATGATATCCAGATCCAAACCCTTATTTGTATGATCCAGTTAGGTTCAGTTCTGTATGGTAATGGGATATGTCATGATCTCCATCATCGACATCATCGAAACTCCTTTCGATGGATCAGAACTCTTCTGATTCAGACAACTTAGAATGATCGATCATCTAAATCATTCTAATTGCTCCCAAAATCCACCAGTGACACCTAGCAGCATATGGTGGCAACCCATCAAGAACTGAAAATGAACCTCTCGGTGTAGCTACTTGTGTGATTAAGTTCTTCTATCTTGAGCCTCGATCAGATTAGGGTTAAGGTGAACTCGTCAAACCCTAATTTCTATCATATGATTTAATCATTCGATTCAAGTCCGATGTGAAAACCTTAATAGAAACTCTTTCTATTATTTCACTCTGCCATGGCCATGGGCTTATGGACTTGATTCTCATGATCATCATAGGGCTGCTCCTCATCCATCGAGGTAGATAGATTCCATCTTGGTGCAATCCAATTCCTACAATGAACATGCTATAGCCAACATACACCTTAGAATTTCGAATGACTAGGAGATCGAGTCATGGTGTAGTCAAACTATAACACCCTCAAGGTGAACTACCGATGCACCTCAGATCAAAGAATCAGATACACCACTGCAACATTGAGTTAGTCATCGACGAGAAGATAGACTTTCTTATGACTACTCGAGGTGGTCATGCTCAGTGCCCTCATTCTCTAATGAGTATCTGTACTCTCGCTCCGGTGTCTCTACACCATAGACTTAAGACTCATCTACTATAAAGAAGCGATTGTACACTAATCTTCTGGATCAATCACCATCCTTATGATGATCCTACGGTCAGAAGCATTTAATGGGTTAGTAAATGAAAATTCATGTCTTAAATTTTCAACTCTTGAAAATATGAATTATCATTACTATTAACTCAAGGGATGTATCACAGACACTAAATACACTTATATGATAGAAAATAATCCATTTTATTATTTATAGTCAAAATTATAATTTTGCCCTTAGAAGTGTATTGCAAGTGTCAGCCAATTTTGGCTTCTAGGGCACTCATATCTAACACCACATACTCCCACAATCATTATCAATGGCACATCCACTCCTAAGCCGAAGAGGGATTGGGATGAAACAGATAAGAAACTTGTCCAATTAAATGCCGAGGCAATGAATGTACTTTATTGTGCCCTTGATGCTACCGAGTTTAATCGAATCTCCATTTGCAATTTAGCAAAGAAAATTTGGGATAGGCTTGAGGTCATGCATGAAGGAACAAATCAAGTAAAAAAAACTAAAATTAACATGCTAGTTCACCAATATGAGTTATTTAAAATGGACCCCACTGAATCTATCACTAGCATGTACACAAGATTCACTGATATCATAAATAGTTTAAAAAGTTTAAGTAAAGTTTACACTAATAGTGAATTGATGAAAAAGATTCTCAGGTCTTTGCCTAGGACATGGGAAGCCAAGGTAACAGCCATCCAGGAGGCAAAAGATCTGAACATGTTATCTTTAGAGGAGCTCATTAGATCCTTGATGATACATGAGTTAGCCATGAGTTGGCACAATGAGGAAGACAACAAGAAGAAGAAAATAATAGCGCTGAAATTCATAACTGCTGAAGAAGAAGATGATTTATCTATTAGTGAAGAAAATGATGAAGACATGGCCATGATGATCAAAAAATTCAAAAAATTTATGGAAAGAAAAGGCAAGGATTCAAGAAGAGGACCTTCATTAGAGGAGAAGCCAGCAGAAAGAAAAAAAAGAAAAAAGAGAAGGATCAGCTCACTTGCTACGAATGCAAAAAGTCAGAACATTTTAGGGCTGAATGTCCTTAGTTAAAGAAAGGGCCAAAAAGAACAAAGAAGAAAGCCATGATAGCAACTTAGAGCGATAGTGATGAGTCAAGCTTGGAGGAAGAAGACCAAAATGAAGCAAACTTGTGTTTCATGGCATAAGATGATGAGGAATGCCTTGCAGCCTAAGGATCAAAAAAGGAATGGTACTTTTAGATAGCAGCAGCTCAAGGCATATGTCGGATGATTAACAACAATTCGTCATCCTTGAAAGAAAGGATGGGGGAGTAGTCACCTTTGGCAATAATGACAAAGGCAAAATTTTTGGCTATGATAAAATTCAGATTACTCCTACCACTTTTATAGATAATGTATTGTTAGTTGATAACTTAAAACATAACTTGCTTAGTATTAACCAACTATGTGATAAAGGTTTTAAAGTTTCTTTCGAATCTTCTTGGTGCAAAGTATCTAATTCCATGGATGATAGTTTAAAATTCATTGGATTTAGGCATGGCAACATCTACATGGTAAACCTTGATGAAATTGCCATGAAGAGTGGCCAATGTGTAGCTGCAATGAATGCTAATATAAAAGAAACTAGTTGGTTTTGGCACCGTAGGTTTGGTCATGCTAGCATGCATACTCTTTATAAATTGCATAATAAGAACTTAGTTAAGGGGCTACCAAAACTAGATTTCAAAATTGATTATGTTTGTGATGCTTGCCAATTTGAAAAATAAACTAGGAGGAGTTTCAAATCCAAAAATGTGATTTCAACTTCTAGGTCCCTTAAATTAATTCATATGGACTTATTTGGACCTACTAAGATCACAAGCCTAAGAGGAAAGAAATATGGTCTAGTAATTATTGATGATTATTCTCGTTTCACTTGGGTTTTGTTTTTGGCTCATAAAGATGAAGCATTTTCAATATTTTCAAAGTTTTACAAGAAAATTACAAGTGAAAAAGAACTCTACTATGGTATGTATCCATAGTGATTATGGCATAGAATTTGCAAATAAACACTTTGAAGAATTTTGCAATGAACATGGCATTGAACACAATTTTTCTGCATCTAGAACCCCCCAACAAAATAGAGTTATTGAAAGAAAGAATAGAACCTTAGTTGATATGGCCTGTACCATGTTGTGTGAAGGAAATCTACCCAAATATTTTTGGGCTGAAGCCATTAACACAGCATGTTATATCTTAAATAAAGTTTCTATTCATCCGATTTTAAAGAAAACCCTCTATGAGCTTTGGAATGGAAAAAGAACTAACATTAATTATTTTCATATTTTTGGTTGCAAATGTTTTATTCATAATAATGGTAAAGATAATCTAAGTAAATTCGATGCTAAGGTAGATGAGGGTATATTCCTCGGATATTCTATATCTAGCAAAGCATATAGAGTTTTCAACAAACACTCTTTGGTTGTAGAAGAATCTATTCATATAATTTTTTATGAAGCTAACAACCAATCTTCGAGAAAGAAAGATGCTTTTGATGATGATACAGGAATTCTCAAAGATGGAATAAAGGACCTAAACTTGAAGGACAATAATGTTCAAGATAGAAAAAAATCTACAACAATCTTGGAACAAAGCCATGATGGTGAGAATGAAGCAACCGATGATCATAGGGATCTACCCAAGAAGTGGAATTGATGTAGGGCATATTTGAAATGAGCATGATGGGGGAGCTGAACTTCTTCCTTGGACTACAAATCAAACAATCAAAGGAAGGCATCTTCATCAGCCAAACAAAGTACAGCAAGAAAATGCTAAAGAAGTTTGGCATGAAAAATGGTAAAGAAATCGGCACTCCCATGAGCCCCTCATGCAAACTTGACAAAGACGAGAATGGTACGAATCTGAATGAAAAGCTCTATAGAGGTATGATAGAATCGCTACTTTATTTAACTACAAGTAGACCTAATATACTGTTTAGTGTATGCATGTGTGCAAGATTTCAATCTAATCCAAAAGAATCATACTTATTAGCTGTTAAGAGAATTTTTAGATATTTAATTTACACACATAACTTAAGACTTTGGTACTTAAAATAATCCTCCATTGAATTGATTGGATACACTGATGCAAACTATGGAGGATGTAGAATTGATAGAAAGAGCACCAGTGGCACTTGCTAATTTTTAGGATTGAACTTGACCTCTTGGTATAGCAAAAAGCAAAATTCTGTAGCACTAACAACGACTGAGGCTGAATATGTTGCTGTGGGAAGTTGTTGTGCTCAAATACTTTGGATCAAGCAGCAACTCAAAGACTTTGAAATTAAGCAAAACAAAATTTCTATTAGATGTGACAATACTAGTGCCATAAACCTAACAAAAAATCTTATTCAACATTCAAGAACTAAATACAATAAAATTAGACATCACTTCATTAGAGATCATGTACAAAATAATAACATTATGCTTGAATTTGTCATAACTGAAAACCAACTAGATGATATTTTTACAAAACCTCTAATTGAAGATAGATTCTCAAAAATCTAGGGTGAACTTGGTATTTGTGATCCTCTTTAATAATGCTTAATCTTAAATTTATTGGATCATTTTTGACCTCCTTCTATCATTCGTAACACCCCTTTTCCCATCCTAAAAGTTCAAGAAAAATCAACTTGAAATTCCTTTTGTATTTTGATTTTTTCTCCTTGAGCTGGATAAGTCTCAAATTTTTCACGAGACCTCTCGGCTGGATTTCGAGGCCTCTCGTGCTAAACGCGAGAGCTCTCAAAGTTTTTGAGATATCTTGTCATTAAGATGGGAGCTCTCGATTAATGCGGGCTCTCTTTTTAAAATCGGTCTACGAGAGGTCCCCTATTCCATTCTTTCATTCCATTCATCCGAGACCTCTTCTCCATTCTCTCCAAAACTCTCCTCTTTTTCTCAAAAATCCTTCAAATCACTGTCTCTTGTCAATTCTCTCCAAACCTTGGCCCCCAATAGCTCTGAAGAAGAGATCACTCGCTGCTCAAAGACCCTCCATCACGCCATCGACTGAAGCTAGGGCTAAACGATAGCGTGACATGGCTCAATCATCTCCATCTACTTCGTCATCTTGTGCTCGGCTTTTTGTTGCTACAAGGACAGTTCCAATGGGCTGCTGTGTGGACATTGCTTATCTTGATTGGGAGCACTTTCATATTAGGTCCTGGATCTGGCAGCAATGTTAGGAAAAACTCTATACCCTAGAGGTGAACGTTTATCCAGACTTAATAAGAGAAATTTTTTGACCACATTAGTTTTGAGTATGGGTCGAAGGTGGAATCTATTATGAAAGGAGTGCATATTTCTTTAGATAAGAGAAAAATAGGACAACTCCTTGAAGTGCCTAGGGCTGGGATCAGTAACCTAAACTTGTTTGATAAAACCGAAGCTCTTAAGTATGTCTTAGAAAGAAAAGAGGTTGATGAAAATCTTCAACTTGTTTCACATCTTTTTTCGATCGAAATGAGATTACTACTATCCTTTGTCAGTCATATTATTTTTTCTAAAGTTGGAAGGCATGACTGGATTGGAAAAACAAAACTTGGAGTCATGTTCTTTATGGTGATTGGAACTCCCATCCGCTTTCCCTATCTCATGCTGCAACAACTGAAGGATATAGCCAGGAATGTTTATCCTATGGAATGATCTTCATCTTAATCTTCAAGGACTTTCAAGTTAATCTAGAAGGTGAAGATTTCAAAAAGCTAGCTCACATGGATTACATCAATGAGGGAACATTGAATCGGATGAAATTTGTAAAGAAGGATGATAAATAGGTGAGGGCAGATGAACATGCTGCAATTGAGCTTGAAGAACATAGATCTCCACCCCCTCTGCCATCACCATCTGCTAGACTTTCCTTCACTACACCAGGGTCTCTACACTCTCCTCAGGTGCCTCCTTGTCCAGCTGCAGCTCCTCCCCCAACCTTTGATCAAGATCTATTTGTTGAAAGGATGGTAGAAGAAGTGGTTTAGAAAGTATCTGAAAGGTTTATGAATATACTATCCAGTGTGAGGCATCAACTTTTAGTAAGCATTGAAGAGCAAAGAATATCCATTGAGGGTCAAATAGAAATACTTAGTCAACAAATCAGTAGACAATCTCAAAAGTTAGAAATTTTGGAGGGGCAGTATAAAACATCAACTCAAATTGAACTACTCCTATCTGACAATGCCAGGATTGCACAGAGACTTGAAGAGAATACCACTGTTCAGTGCACCATAGCTGAAGTCCTCATTTCCACTCTGTGATAGATTTTGAGTTAGACTTCTTCTTCTTCTAGACCATCATCTTCTTCTAGACCATCACCATCTCCTAGACCTGCTCCTCACTTATCCTCAACTAGATCCAAATCTTCATCTGAATCCATCATTGAGTTTCTCTCTGATGACGACTAGGTCTAATTTCTTTTTTGTTTTAACATTTGATTTAGGTATGTTGGTATGAGATTTATTTTTTATAAACCAACATACACCTCTAACTATATAGTATTAAATCTTGAAATGGACTCAATCTTTTTTATATTCTTTCCTTCTTTATCTTTTTTATGACCCTTTCACTGTTGTGATTTTGATGATGACAAAAAGAAGAAGAAATATTTAAGAAAAAATATGCAAATGTATAATCAATTCAAACTAAAATACAAAAAGAAGATTTTTTAGAAAATGAATTGTTTGAATTGATAAAATGCAAATCTTATTCATTTCATAAGAGCATACATTAAGGGGGAGAAATATTGATTATTCAAATCTTATTCATTTCATAAGAGCATACATTAGGGAGAACTTCAGTATAAAAACTTTGCATTCATTAGTTCATGATATTCATATTTTTTATAATCATTTTATGGATTGCTTAATGTTTTATCACCATAAAAAAGGGAGAGATTATTGAACCTCCTAAGTGATTTTGATGATGACCAAATATTAAAGCAAATGATTACTAATATATTTTATTTTAAGTATTCCAATATCAGAAGAAAGAGAGCTCTTTGATCAAAATAAGAAAGACATTAAGTGAAATCAATTAAAATTCAAATCCTCTTATTCGGAGCAAAAATTCTCTCAAAATCACCTTAGAGCAGTCTTTGAGATGTTTTGGATTTTTTTTTAGAGCTCTCGAGTGGACTGGCATGCCCCAAGTATTGTTTTGGCTCGATTTCGAGAGGTCTTGAGAAAATCTCAAGAGCTCTCGGTCTCAGACGATAGAAACCTAGTTTCTATGTCCTAAGAGTGAGAGGTCTAGCAATCCCCATGAGACATCTCGTTCAGAATTGAGAGGTCTCGATCTCAAGTGAGTCATTTTTTTCAGAAAGATGATTTTTCGTGAGACTGAAGGTAAGAGCTCTCCTATTCAAACCAAGAGGTTCCATAACTTGGTGAGACATCTTGAGACAAATCGAGAGGTCTTGAGACTCAGTGACAACCTTTAGATTGGGCATTCTAGATTAGAATTTTTCGACTCCAATGGCTAGTTACTACTCTCCAACATTTGGATTTTGCTTTTTCTAAGCTCCAATTATCACCAGAAGAGAGGAATGTTACAGATATAAAAGGAAGAAGGCTTATTCATGATCAAATCGAAGAAAAATGGGAGAAAAGAAAAACACACTCTGTTCTTGAATGGAAATCTCCATTTTCAATCAATCTATTCTCGCAAGCATTAAAGAATCCTCAAGTGCATTAACTCTACGAATTCAAAGAGGCTTTCAATAAACTGCAAGGATAACTCTTCTACTCATTCGAAGGAGCCTTTTGAGTTGAAATATTTTCTTTCCCCTTTCTATGTATTTGGTTTCAATAGGGGCTGAAACTTGGATTTTGGAATTTTTTCTCTCCATTTGTTTATTCAAATTGATTTGTTTGATTCTTGTAAGGATTGTGGTTGGTGAATCTAGGGAAAAACCAATTGGGTTATTTGATAGTGAGTCCGAAAAAACTATCTAGCTATAATATTGAGGGATTATAGTGAAATTCTCAAGAATTTGCTTAGGAAGTGGATGTAGGTACTGGGAGTGCACCGAACCACTATAAAATCTTCTTGCTTGTATGTGTGCTCTAGCTTGTGTCTTCTTTTTGCTCTCACTTTTAATTCACTCAGGATTTAATCTTTTATCACCGCACATATTTGTTTAAAATTTTTGAAAATCCAATTCACCCCTCCTCTTGGGTTGTTCATCTGGGTAACACTATGGGAAGAGTTTAGCTTACTTTCAATGATAATATCATTTCTTTAGATGAATGTCATTATTGACTTTCTTTTCTGATAAATATAATCTCTGTTGGCCATTTGGCTAAAGATGGTTATCATTTATCAATAAAAAAAATTATTATGATATCATTATGAATGATGTTACGATAATGAAAGGACAACAAAGAAATGATATTTATATTTTATCATAGCTTGTGAGTATAATGTACACTTCTAAAAATTGCTCTAGATTAGATAACATCTTTGATATCTACCTATGGCATTATAGGCTGGGTCACATTAACAAGAATAGGATAAATAGGTTGACTCAAGAGAAAATCCTCGATGTCAGTTATTATGAATCACTTTCAACCTATGAGTACTGTCTTCTTGGGAAAATGATCAAGTTATCTTTTACTGAAAAAGATGAAAAAGCCACTGAGCTCTTAGGTCTAGTACATACTAATGTATGTGGACCTATAAGCACAAGTGCTAGAGGTGGATATTTCTATTTGATCACTTTCACAGATGACCTATCCAGATATGGATATGTCTATATGATGAAACACAAGTCGGATTCATTTGAAATGTTCAAACGATTCTGAAATAAAGTAAAAAAATAAACTAAAAAAGATATTAAAACTCTTCGATCAAGTTGAGGAGGTAAATATCTATCCCATGAGTTTTTGAGATATCTCAGAGAGAACGAGATTCTCTCACAATGGACTCCTCTAAGGACACCATAACATAATGGTGTATTAGAAAGAAGAAATCGAACCTTGTTGGACATGATTCGATTCATGATGGGATTTGCTAGTCTGCTTATTTTATTTTGAGGTTATGCTCTTGAGATGCATACTTTATATTGAATAATATACCAAGTAAATCTGTTGCAAAGACTCCATATGAGATATGAACTGGACATAGGCCTACACTCTCTCACCTTTGGGTTTGAGGTTGTCCAGCCTATATCAAATATTTGTATATAGATAAACTTGGACCTCAGTCTGATAAATATATATTTATAGGGTATCCCAAGAAAATTAGTGATTATTAGTTCTACCATGCTAAAGAATAAAAGATGTTCATTAATAATAGGGCAATCTTTTTAGAAAAGAAGTTTCTTGGTGAAGGAACTGTTACCTCTAAGTTGAACTTGAGGAAGTTCAATAGATAGAAAAGCTGATACTAGTAGTTGAACCTAAATCAGATTTGATTATATTAAATTTGGAGCCTAGTATACCTGCACCATTAAGGCGATCCAGTAGAGTACTGCATCAATTAGATAGATACTATGATTTTTTGCTCCAAAATGGTGATCCTATCGAACTCGATAAGAACAATGAGAATTCGATCACCTAAATGGATACAATGCAGAGACCTGATTCTAAGAATGACTTGAGACCATGAAATCTAAGATGGAATCCATGAAGGTCAATGATGTGTGACATTGGTTGACCCATTTAAAGGGGTTAAACCCATTAGGTGTAAGTGGATCTTTAAGAGAAAAAGGGGCATAGATAAAAAGGTGGAGACCTATAAAGTTCATCTGGTTGTCAAGAGGTATCATCAATGTTATGGTATTAACTATGATGAGATGTTCTCCCATGTGATAATGCTCAAATTCATTTGGATAATATTTGCGATAGCTGCCTATCTAGACTATGAGATCTGGTAGATGGATGTGAAGACAATTTTTCTAAATAGAGAGCCAATCGAAGAGGTGTATATGATACAACCTGAGAGACTCACATCCATAGATGAGTCCAAAGTGTGCAAGCTTTAGAGATCCATTTATGAATTGAAGCAAGCATCTTAGAGTTAGAACATGTATTTTGATAAGATGATCAAAATATATGGCTTCATTAAGAATGGAGAAGAGTTCTACATTTATAAGTGAGCAAATGGTTTGATAGTAGTATTTCTTATCTTGTACATGGATGACATTCTCTTAATCAGGAATGACATCCCTACACTGCAAGAAATAAAAGTTTGGTTGTTATCTCAGTTCTCCATGAAGGACTTGGGTGAAGCATTCTGCATTCTAGACATGAAGATCTATAGAGATAGATCTAAGAGGATGCTTGGATTATCCCAGTCCACGTACATAGAAACTGTATTGAAGAGGTTCAGCATGAAGAATTTCAAAAAGAGCTATCTTCTGATAGGCCATGAAATTTCTCTCTCTAAGAAGGATTGTTCAATAACTCTTAAAGAGAGAGAGCATATGAGTAGAGTCCTATATGCTTCAATAATGGGATCTGTCATGTATACCATGATATGTACAAGATCAGATATGGCTTACTCACTAGGAATAGTGAGTAGATACCAATCTGATCTAGGAAAAAAGCACTGGAAGGTGGTGAAAGCTATTCTTAAGTATTAGAAAAATACTAAGAACCAGTAACTAGTTTATGGTGAGTCAGATCTAAAACTTGAGGGATTCACAAACTCCAGCTTTCAATCTAACCATGATGATAGTAGAAGCATGTCGGGATACATCTTTATCCTAAATGGTGGAGTAATCTACTGAAAAAGTTTCAAACAGCATACTGTGGTAAACTTTATTTACGAGATGGAGTACATCATAACATCAAATGCCGCAAAAAAAGTTGTGTGACTAAGAAAGTTCATCACCGAGCTCAGAGTAGCACATTCCCTTAATGGTCTAGTTCTGCTCTATTGTGACTACACTGGTGTCATTGTTCAAGTAAAGAAACCAAAGGCACACTAGCAGATGAAGCATATATTGCACTGCTACTACCTGGTCTGGAAAATCATGGATTGAGGTGACGTCGACCTTCAAAAGATTGATGGAAAGAAGAACTTGGCCGACCCCTTCACTAAAGCCTTGGTGGTAAAGGAGTTCGACAACCACAAGTCGAAGATGGATATTAGATACTATACTGAGTGGCTTTAGGATAAGTGAGAGTTGTTGAAAATTATATTCCAAAGCTAATCATCAGCATGTTGATGGTTGTGCAATTTTATAATTATAATTAATTTATTATTGAATAAAATAATTTTTTAATATTTGCATCATAAAGTCTACATCTTCTAATGAACTTCTTTATTGTGATGAAGTTTTTAGGACTATTTAGTTTTGATAAAGAGAGTATTTATTGATTAGTCCTTAAACCGTTCATGATCAAATGATACATTGTTAATTAGAACGATAATGTTTATCAAGTATAGATTGTTATATACCATATAAGTTGGTTGTTCTCTTAACCAAGAAGTATGAAGATATTGGTATGGCATATAGGTGAAATGTAATGGTACATTATCAGTAAATGTGATCAACCCCAAAGCATTCTGCTATCGAGAATTACTTTGATAGGATATAGGTATAAGTGTTCCTTAGACCTAAGATCACTATGATGGCTTGCAAGCAACTTACTGTGCTTTGGTATTGGACTAACTAAATTTTTAATTTAGTAATGAAAGATTTTTGGATACAGTCAAGTACTTATAAAGTTGGTGAGTGATCAAGATGGAATTGATCACTCTAAGGATTGGAGAAAATGCATCACCATATTTTAATTTAGCAAAATCTTGGCCAAGATAATCCATGAGATAGATTTGGTATTTTGACATACAATGTGCATGACAAAATTAAAGTTGATAGTTTAACTCTAAATTATCCTATGAGCATTTAGGTCAAGAGTATGAATTATATAGAAACTATATCCATATGGGTTCTAAGAATGTTGCTCTACACATTTGACCTATCCAACCGTCAGGTATCATTGCTAGATGGTCATTTCGATTGGTACAAAAATTTATTTTTATACTACTGGCTTAGGTTCAAACCTATGGGGTCACATACATAAGAGATCTCAATTTGATCGGATGGTTGATCAATAATTTAGAATTATTTTAAGGTTAAACAATCAATATGATTGATGTTTGACCTAGTGCAAGTATTATAGGAGGATCAATTAGTAATTGAATTACTAATTGACTTAATTTGATTAAGCTAGAGGGCTGAGATTAATTTTAATTAAATATGATTTAAATAGATTTGGTTTGGGCTTGATTGGATTAAGTTCAATTGGTTTATTAGATGAGCCAATTACAAGGAAGAACAAGTCCCTATTTAATTAAGACTTATATGCACCCAATTTCTAATTTGATTAGAAATTAAATTAAATTAAAATTTAATTTAATCTAATTTAATTAGGCTCTTAGTTGGACTAAGATCATCTATAATTGGGTTGCATTAGTTTTAATTTAATTGGGTTTAAATAATAAATTGGACCAAGTCAAAACTAGAAGTCCTAGTGTAATTAGGTTTGCTTCATCTTGCACCACCTTACTTTTCATGCCCCCCATGCCAATTCTCTTTGAATTTTCATGGAAAATTTTATTTCTAGAGAGCATCCATGCCCTTTTTATGTCTCCCACCATTTTAGAAGGAAATTAGTTATGGAATAGGTCAAAACAACTTATCTATTGGATAGAGTTTGACACATCTTCTTTCCTTATTTCTTTGAGATACCAAACCACCTGATTTTCCTCTAATTTTTCATAAAAAATAGAAAATTTATTTTTATGTATCTCCTAGAGTTCATGAAAAAAAATAAGGAGGGGACACCCAAGAGTTAGGTGCCTCAATCCTTACTCAATTTGAACCTGCCTTTTTAGGTATTTGACCTAGATAAGGATTCTATCATAACTCTCTATTTAAAAGGAGTTAGGGCATGAGTTTTCTACAAGTTTTAGACCTGAGAGAGAGGTTTGGGACGTGGGAAGCTTGGGTGCAAAGAAGATCTAGGTATGGTGCTTCATTGAGACACAAGCTATTGTGTCCTAATGAGAGAAAAAGGAGGGAGAAGAAAGGGTTCCTCTCCAGGGTTTTTCTGTGTTCTCTTCTTCCTCTTTTTTTGAGTTTTTAGAAGAGAGTTTCCTTTCCCAAATCCTCTATCTCTTCTTTTGATTGTTGGAGGGTCCAAGATTTGAAGAAGGAAGGTTCTAATTAGCTATCAAAGAAGGATCAACATAGTACTAGCATACTATGTTGATTTTCTATCACTGGACTTTAGATCGACGATCGAGGCCTTGTGTGGACATTCTGTAGAGGCCAGATGCATGTGTGGCTTAGAGCAATGACCTCAGCTTTAGATCAGTGAGTTGAAGAATCCATCTTGCAAAGGTAAGAGAGATTTGATCTTCCTTTACTATTTAGATTAGATCTAGTATGGTTTTGATATTGATGTTGATATGATCAACATTATCTTTACTTGATTTTTATTTTTAGATTTAATAGCATGCATAAATCATGAGATAAGATCCTAGATCTAGGATTAATTCATGTATTTTAATAAATTAATATGATTAGTTTATTACTTTCATTACATGATTTTGAAAAAAGTTCTAAAATATGTTCATGAAACTCTAGATTGGTTTCCTTCAATCACAACCAGTGGTCACCCTGGTGCCATAAGGACACACATTCATGGATGCACATTATGATATACCCTACCCATAATATCAATCTTCTCCAAATAAGAATGACTCAACTTTTAAAGAGAGGATTCAGCAAGCATTATATGAGTTAGAACTCACCAATCAAACCATGCAATAGATCTATCACTCCTGTATGCAAAACTACGAAGAACTAGAGAAGCAAGTACTTACATTCAAACAGCAGGAGGAAAGAAAGTTGCCCAGTCAGCCTGAGAGAGACCCTAAGGGACCATGCCTGGCTAGAAATTTTAAAGTTCTAGAAACTTTTTCTAAACAATCATATATAACTCTCGAGAAAAAAATGGTCATAGAACAACCTTGCAAAACCAAAAAAATTCTCTTTGACTATATAATTAAGGCAAAAACATATAGGAAATCATTTCCATCATCATCTTCTTTATCTATGGTCATAGAACAATCTTGCAAAACTAAAAAGATTCTCTTAGACCATATAATTGAGACAAAAGCATATAGAAAAGAACCAGAATAGTGGGATAAACTAAATTCATCATCTTAGTTACATATGGAACCATTTCCAAGTGCCTTAGAATCACCAATTCCTTTTAATGGGAAAGAAAGACAAACCGATAAGATGATGAAACTAATAGAGATTTTTCAAGAACCATAGATGAATAACATATTAGAGAAAGTTTCACCCATAATTTTCTTCCAGGATTCGTTAAATTCTTATTCGGCTCATTATGAGGTAAATGATTTTGATGAAGATGGGTATAGAATTGAAGTAAATGACCAAATAGATATGCCCTACCTTAAAACCACCCCACTTTGGATTAAAAAATTTGAGCCACTACCTAGCCCATCAATAGCTCTCTTGTTAGAACCAACAACTATTCAAGAATTAAAACTACTTTCTGAAGAACCTACTGACATCCTACCAGTGATACTTACCCAGGAAGACCAACTAACAGGTGTTCTAAAAGCACATAAAGAAGCTATAGGATGGGATATTGCTGAAATGATGGATAACAATTTTAAAACTGATTTTTCTGTATTCGACACTACTTTTGAGGATGGCCTCCAAATTTTATCTACAATATTAAAATGATGTATGGAAGCAGATTTAAAATTAATTTTGAAAAAGTGCCATACTTCATATCAGGAAGAGTTGATGCCTAGACATATCATATCTGAGAAAGGGTCTGGGGTAGATCAGGTTATAGTTGAAGCAATTTACAAACCACCACCCCTGATTTCAACTCTACAAACACAAATTCTTCTTGATCATTATAAAAATAATGATAAATTTTGGTATAGCATGCTTGCTCAATATACTTTATTAATCATGGCTAAATCAAATTATCATAAAGCATTCCATGGATTTTTTTCTACCATGATGACAAGGCCTTCTGATTAGCTTTATCTTTTTGAAAACCTAAAGGATGTACTAAAATTGATTATACCTAAAACTCCTTTATAGGGTTCGGCTGAAGATGTTAAACTTAGCAATTACTAAGAGGCAACCCGGCTTTTGCTTTTGCATTTATTTTTTTTTTTATTTTTAGTTTACTTTTCTTTTAGGACTAAGTTGGGGGAAGAATTATAGACCCATGCTAGATGAAGAATAAATAAAATCCAAGTCGAGACTAGAAACAAATTATGCCAGGTGAACTCTTTTCTTATTATTTTCTTATTATTTATCATGATTTATTTTTTCTTCTTCCATTAAGGATAATGAAAATAAAATTAGAGGAAAGGATAAATAAAATAATGAAGTCCTCAAGTATGATAATAATTGATCTTATATACCCAATTTCATGCTAATTTAAAATTTTTTAGCCATTTTAATTGATGATTGATTAATGGTCTAGAGAATTTTAAAATAGTAAGGACCAAGTTATTAAGAAAACTCAATAAATGGTCAAGTCTAGAATAGAATAAATTTTTGAGTAATTTTAAAACCTTCTTCTACCCTATATTCAATAAAAAATCAACTTTGTATGGGTATGAGTAGTAGAAAAAATAAATAAAAAAATAAGAAAGAAAGAAAGAAAGAAAAAAATAAAGAGCAAGTTCCAAACATTGGTCTTCCACTGAGTAATCGGTTCCGTTACCTAAGTAAGCAATGTTATTTACACAAAAAAGTGAATAATGTGAAGAAGCTTGTTATATAGTTAGTTTTAATCTATAGCCTATTTGACTTAAGTCAGTAAGCTCGAGATGTGTTCTATACCTAATGCTCTAAAACCAATTAGTTTAGGAGTCATTGGTCCAAAGCTCACTATAAGGGTCAGATAGAAAGCTTAAGAGATTAAAATATTATATTGATTGAAAAAAATAAAAATAAAAATAAAAATAAAAAAATTTAGTCCATACTAAAGAAAAAAGATTTAAGGAATAAAGATGGAGAATTGATCAAAGAAAAACCCTAAAATTTTAGGTTCTTCACTTAACCACTATTTAGGATGAAATTAATAATTCAGTGATATATCTCTTAAACCTCTAACCAGGTATCAATTAACTTTAGGATAATCTGAAGAAACTTTCATATCTTATCGAGTCGATATATATTTTTAACTTTTTTTTTTTACTCGAGGATGAGTAAAACTTAAGTTGGAGGGGTGTGATAATCATTATAAAATTATAAATAAAAGTATTAAAATATTTAATAATTAATATTTATTTTAAAAAATTAATATTTTTATTTATATTTTGTAGGAAAGAAGCTTATCAATGTGAAGGGCTCGATTTATGGGTTGAAATAAATCAAATTTAAAGAAAATTGGAGCTAAAATGAAAAAGAACGAAGGCTGGAAGTTTAAAATTAAAAATTTAAAAAAAGTATTTGGATAAAACTAGCTAGTTGAACTAATCAGTTTAGACAAATTAGCTCAGCGCTCGTGCCAACCCACACCCTGACACTAGCAAATTGCATAGTCCATGATGGACCAGTGGTCGACTCAATAGGTGTGGACCCTTAAAGGGTCCACAAAATTAACCACGCGGTGTTTAGGAGCAATTCCATCATTTTAGCTGATGCGACATGCAACGATTAGGAAGAGACCATAGAGCATTTAGTCAAGTGGTCCACCAGCACAGTGAATGTGCGATCCAATAGGTGACATCGTAGTCGGTCAGGATCCAACGGCGGGAGAGGTTTCCTATTTTATTTCAAATTCCCCTAGCTCCTGTGTGCCATTTGACGGTGCTGAAAGCTTCTGTATGTGATCAGATGGTCAGATCTTCTCTGTATTATGATCGAACAGCTGATGAAAGCTTTTGATTTGATTTAGACTTCTAGACTCCATCAAGGGCCATCCAACGGCTCATAGCATAGCCGACTACAATCCGATAGGCGAAAATAACCTGATCAGGCAATCTAATAGCCCAGAATAGTTCTGGGTGATGATTTAAAGCTACCGATGGTGTTTTGATGGGTTTTGATCTGTTCGATCATGATCCAATGGCCAAAGTTTCAATTGAGTGATAGAATTTGATCCAAACTCTAATTAGACTTCAGCAAGGAGTCAAAAACACCAGTTTCTCCTCTATTTAATCCCTCCTTTATGCCAGAAGCTAGGAAAACCCTCTTTTGGGGAATTAGCCTTCTTAGAGGCCCTTTAGGCCTTCTTTCTCTCCTCCTCTCTTCTCTTCTTCCTTTCTTTTTTCTTCTTTTATTCTTCTTCTTTTCATTTCTTTTTGTTTTTCTTTAGAGATTTGAACATGCCGAAAGCTACAAAGATCAAATCCATGTATGGTTTGAGATCTCATATCCAGGAGAGTAAGGAAAGTCTTTTAATCATGAGTGTTTATAATTTGAATCTTATTTATCTTTTTATTAAGAAATAAAGTTTAATTATTTATTTTTGACATGCTTTTCTTATTTATGCTTTAATGTTTATTTTTCTTGCATTTTATACTAAGAAGATAGATCGTGATCACAAAATAATATGGTTTGTACTCAAATTAGGATGAATTATAAGAATTAATTAAGATTTATATTTATGTTCTTTGATTGCATGATTTAAATAGTCTATGTCTGTGAGATGGATCATGATCATATTAGATATGGTCTATGCTTGGTAGAATAAGTTATGTTAGAATCAGATCAAGAAAATATATATCTCATAAGATTGCATGTTGACAATAGAAAGATTACACGAATCAATTATAAACTTGAATATTGAAGGATAGAACTGAAGCCCTAGATAATTTCTTTTCTTATTAGTTCTAAAACCATACTTAATTAATTATTTACTTTCTTTTATTTTAATCTACTAAATTTAAATTAATTTTTTTAATTTACTTATTTATATTTTTATTTTATAAATTTATTTTAAATTTTATGTTTAATTAAAATTGAATGCAAGTCAGCCTTCAATCCCCGAGGAAATCGACATCTGACTCACCACTGTTGTAATTAATAGTAAAATTGGTTTAAATTTTTATTTATTGCTGTAACGACAGGCATCAATCTTTATCCCTAGGATGTAGGATGCTTCTTCTAAATCCTACATGAAGAATTAAGATGATAGGCAAACCTTATTCCCTGAAATGTTGGAATGTCATTCTTGATTAAGAGAATGTCATCCTCATACAATACAAGGGATACAACTACAAAACCATTTGCCCATTTATAGGATTCTTTTTTCATTCATAACGAAGACATATGCCCAAAATGCATGTCCCAACATTGAGATGATAGCTAAATGGGCTTTATAGGTCTCCACCTTTTTATTTGCCCTACTATGATCCTTTTTGAAAATTCATTTGCACCCAATGAATTTTATCCCTTTAGATGGATCAACTAGTGTCCATACACTATTAATCTTCATAAACTTCATTTTGGATTTCATGGCTTTAAGCCATTTCTCAAAGTCGGACCGCTGCATGGCATCCATGTGGGTGATAGAATCCTCATTATTCTCATCGAGCTTAATAGGATCAACATCCTAGACCTTACAACCATAGTATCTATCTGACTAATACGGTACTCTACTGGATCTCCTTAATAGTGTTGGAAAATATGTAGGATTTTATGCACATATTTTAAAATTTTTTTTGAAACAAGACACAATGAAAGACTTGGACTTAGCCATAATCTGAAGAAAAGAGAATAATAACCTATTGTATATGAATTATTTTAACACTAAAGACTAGGACTTTAGTCTAAAGGTTCTTCCATTATTTTGAATGAATTGGTTGCCTCTACCTCCAATTTGGAAATTATTTTAATTCTCTAGTAGGTACTATAATCCACATAGATTTCATATGAGCCCGAGGAAAGCTCTAGCTAACCCATGTGCACTTATGGGTAGGTTCTTAATCAATTATTTTTAAAATAATTTTTAGTAATTAGGTTTTGCCCCAGGCTCCTCTTTAGCAAGTGTAAGGCGCCTCCACTGAAAGTCCTGGTTAAGTCCAACCATTAGCATGATAGAGTACGGTGCAACAAACGAACAATGATCAGGCTTGAGAAAAGCTTTGGCTAACTTGATCGCCATTCCAAGAGTGCAACGTAATCTTCGTATGATGAATGATAATTTCAATATCTCAATGAACACTAGACGTAAGGCTCCTCCAATATCCACCCAGACTATTGGACCCATTATCAAACACCTTAATGGAAGGCTATGACTTAGTTATCTCCATAACTTTATCATTTTAAGAACCTAATAATTTTAGAGGATTTAACTTATTTATGATTTAAGGATAGAGAAAACATGGACCAAAATGCTCCCATCGACTTCATAAAGTCAAATCCTTCCCTGACTTCTTAAGTCATTGATGAGGACTAGGGTCAATTACGGTCTATGGGCACCTAAATTAGTCTCACTGAATAAAATTAGTCTCACTGATTTTCTATGTGACATGGATTAGCATGAATCAATGAGCAATCTAATCAAAGGCTGATTAACCACATTGGCTAGGTAAGTGAGATCGATGGGAGGGTCAGCCAAGGCTTGCCATAGACACCATCAGAAATGGCTAGGTAAGTGGGCTATCAATTAAAAACTACCAGTCTAGAAATGCTAGACTTATGTTAGACACTAATCGGTTTATCAATTTTGATTTGGTCTTCCTAAAGACTCGAGCTCAACCACTAAGCCACAATCAATGTTCATTTGTTAGATGTATGAACTTTGATCAACTACAACTATTAAATTGATCTATAGAAAAGAAATGATCTAATCCTAATTAACTATTAATTAGGTAAGATCAATTTCTTAACCTGGTCCATATTTATTCTAACCCAGTTAATGACCTGATCAAAGCTAACCTATTATCCTTTAATCCATGTTTTATGAAATTGTCTTAGGATCTTCAAGTCACAAACCTAAATCCTAAACAATCACTTAATTCTTAATTAAGTTCAAGGCTTATGGGTTGTGGTTCGAAACCTCATAACTAGTTTCTGATTTTAAGTTTTTAAATGTTTTCAACATGTAAACAATTTACATTGAATTATATTAAATTCATGGTTTTAGATCTGATTTGTTTCAATATTTAGATCATGTCCTAGGATTTTGAATCTAGGATCTGGTAGAAAGTAAGTTTGCAATTTAAATTTACAAAGCAAATATGTCATACAAATTCATTCTAGATTCAAAAAATAAAACTACATATCTAGCATATGTATAAGAGGAATTAGATCAAAAAATGAAACACATATTATTCAGATTTTATCTAAATAATCAAAATCAGATCATAAATCAATTAATATTAGATTTAAAATTTAAAATAAATCATCAATCATGTTAGATCTTATCTAACATATTTATAATTTAGGTTTCTCAGATCAGCACATACTGAGACAACCTTTTCATTTTAAGGGATTAACCATACAACAGGACAATCTTATGATCAATATATATGATCTTTAATTTTTTATTTTTAGATTTATTTTAAAGCATGCATGATCATGTCATAAAAGAATCTAGATGCTCTAATATTACTATTGGAAAATATGGAGGGTTTCATACATATATTTCAAATTTTTTTTTGAAACAAGATGTAGTGGAAGATATAGGTTAAACTATTTAATATAATAATGCATGTGATCTAATCACTAAATCCTACATCTAGGACCTATAACATATCATAATGCAAGCATAAATATGAAAAATAAAATAGGTTGGTATTGATCATATCAATACCATAGATCTAGAACTATTCTAGAAATCCTAGATCATATCTAGGTGAGATAAGAGATCAAATCTCATATCTTTGCATGGGTGGAGAACACCGCAATTGATAATAAAGTTATCCTTATTGCTTGAAGCCACATAGTATGTCTAGTCTCTACAGATTGTCCACATGAAGTTGTCATTCTGATCAAAGATTCGTCAAACGAAGATCCGCTCGAATTGCTAGCTTCTCGTGGATCCCTCTTGATGGTCGATCTATAAAAATATCTTCAGATCTCTTAGACACTCTAAGAGATGAAGATAAGAAGGAAGATGAAGAGACAAGACCAACTTTTGGATCTTCCAAAAATCAAAAAAGAAAAGCTTAAGAAAAAGCCCTAAGAAAAGACACATCTTTACTTTCAGGATATCAACCATTGATGTCCTGAAAACATCTGCATGCCAGGACAAGAGGAGATCTTCTCCTCTAGAATTTTCAATGCCCTTTGTCTCTTTTTCTCTCTAATTTTTTTCATGAAAAAATCTTACAAAACATGTACAAGGAAAAGCTCTCAAGAAGAACCTAAGAGAAAACCTTCTTCTCTTCTCCTTGTCTCAACAGGACATGATCTATATCATGTCCAAAATAAACCAACTCTTCCAAGAAGCTAGGCACCTCATCCCTCATGCCCTCTCTCCCTCTTTTTTATGATTTGTTCATGGAATTCTCAGGATTTCTTATGCCCAAAAACTATCTCATAGGAGGCATCCAACTCTAGGTCAAAGACCTAGTCAAACCATTCAAAAGAAGGAAGTTAAGGGGGTGTCCAACTCTTGGATGCCTTCCCCTATTTTTTAGGCATGAGCACCAGCAAATACATGCAAAAAAGAGAATAAAATGGGTGACAACAAATATTGGGGCATGGACATGAGTTGGTATTCCTTTTTTGTAGGAAGACTAGGTGAAAACCTAGTCTTTCAAGGAGACTTGGTGGCGTCCAACCCTTGGACGTCACCTCCACAATTTTTTGGCATGGAGATCAGAAAACCAACACCCAAAAGAAGATAATTAAACCATGTAAATGATCTAAAAAAATGGTGCACAAAAAAATAAGGAGGCATGGATAAAGGGAGGAAGAGTTTTAGAGATTCAAAACTCTATCATGCAGATTTCAAATCAAAACAAATGTCCAAATTTGACCAAGTCAAATTTGATTCCAAAATCACCAGATATTGAGGCTTTGGTAACTTCATTTAGGTGTGGAATGTTTCACGTAAACATCAAGAATAAAAACAAGAAGGGGCATGGGAACTTTCTTAGTGGCGCAAGGGAAGAAGGGAGGAGTCCTAGTCTAACTAGGACTCTCCAATGTTGGATAGGTCAAACCTATTTAAATCCTATTCTAATTAGAATTGAGTCAACCTAATTATATGGCAATTCTAGTCTAATTAGAAGCCTAATTAAATTAGATTAAATCATATTTAAATCTAGATTAATTTCTAATCAAATTAAAAATTAGGTGCACTCAAGTCCTAATTGAATATGAACTTGTTCTCCCTTGTAATTGGCTTATCTAATAAATCAATTGAACTTAACCCAATTAAGTCTAAACTAATTTTAATTGAATCTAATTTAATTAGACTTGATCTCAACTTGATCACTCAATTAAATTGAACCAATTAGCAATCCAATTGCTAATCGATCCTCCTGCAATACTTGCACTTGATCGATCATCAATCGCATTGATAATTCAATCACTGAATGATTTTGAATATTTGATCAACCATCTGATCAGGTAACAACCTCTAATATTTATGATCCTATAGATCCGATCCTAAGCTGGTAGCATAGGAACTAATTTCTATGTAAATTAAAATGACCATCTAGCAATGGTACCTGATGTCCAGATAGGTCAAATGTATGCAAAGCAACATTCTTATAACCCTTGCCTATGGTTACCATATAATTTATTCTTTTGATCAATACTACTTAGGATAATATCAAGTTAGCTATCAACACTCATATAAGCCATCTATATTATATTTTAAAATTTTGCAAATCTCGTGACTCCTCATAAGGATTATCCATACCTAGATTTTGCTAAATTGAAACACAGCGAGACATTTACTTTCTAAAATTAATCAAGAGTGGTCAATCACATCTTGACTCACACACCAACTCTACAAGTACTTGATTGCACTAAGAAATCTTTTGATTCTATATTAAAAATATAGGTAGTCCGGTACCAAAGTATAGTGTGTTGCTTGCAAGTTATCATGATGATCTCAGATCGAAGGAATACTTATATCCATTAGCTTTAGCTAGCTATTCTTGATAGTAGAGTGCTACATTGATCACATTCAGTATAGATGTACTTCTACATCTCACCTGCATGCCATACCAGTATCTCCATACCATTTAGTTATGAGAATAACTAACGCATATGACATATAGTGACCTACACTCAATAAATTATTATCTTTATTAATAAATTATCATTTTATCATGAATAAATTTAAAAACCATCTGATAAATTCTTCTTTATCGATTGACTATGGTTCTACGGTCTTCATCATAACATAGGAGTTTATTTAAGGAAGATAGACCTATTATGATGAATAAGCCAAATAACTATTATTATTTGATAATTCATATACTAATTTCAATCATCTACTTAGATGTTTGGCTTTTGGATACATTTCCTAATAAATCGTGCCTCCTTAATGGGCTTCGAGTTTAAACTTATCAAATTTAATTCTGTAGGTTTACCAGATGGTGTCGGTTCTTCTACCAGTAGAACTTTTTCAAGTTCAATTTTAGTGACATTAGTTCCTTTTCTAATAAACTCCTTTTTCAAAAAGAATATCTTATTGTTGATGAACATCTTTTATTTTTCACCATGGTAGAAGTAATAATCGCTAATTTTCTTGGGGTACCCTATAAATAAACACATATCAAACTAAGATCCAAGTTTATCCGTGTGCAAATATTTGATATAGGCCGGACAACCCCAAACCCAAAGGTCAGATAATCTAAGCCTACATCCAGTCTATATCTCATATGGAATCTTTATAATAGGTTTACTCAGAATATTATTCAGAATAAAACAAACAGTCTCAAGAGCATAACTCCAAAATGAAAATTGGTAGACAAGCAAATCCCATTATGGATAGAACTATATTTAACAAAGCTTGATTTCTCCCTTTCGATACACCATTATGATATGGTGTGTTGGAAGGAGTCCACTGTGAGAGAATCTCATTCTCTCATAAATATATCAAAAACTCACTAGATAGGTATTTATCTCCTTGATCTAATCGAAGAGTTTTAATACCTTTTCTAGTTTATTTTTATACTTTACTATGGAATCATTTGAATATTTCAAATGATTTAGGCTAGACATACCCATCCCAAATAGGTCATCTATAAACGTAATGAAATATTGATATCCTTCTCTGGCACTTGTGTTTATAGGTCTATATACATCACTATGTATGAGACTTAGAACTTCACCAGCTCTTTTACCTTTTCTAGTAAAAGATGACTTTGTCATCTTTCCAAGAAGACAAAACTCATAGGTCAGCAATGATTCACAATCATTGATACAAGGATTTTCTCTTTGCCTAATCTGTTTATCCTGTTCTTATTAACATGACTAAGCCTGCAATGTCAAAGGTAGGCATTTATGACATTATCTAACTTAGGATGTTTATTAGATGTGTACATTACACTAATAGACTATGATAAAATTTATATGTCATTTCTTTGTTGTCTACATATTAGTGTAACATTATTCAAAATGATATCACAATAATCTTCTTTTATTGATAAATGATAATCATCTTTGGCCAAAAGGCCAACAAATGTCACATTCACCATGAACGATGAAAAATAGTGACAATCACTTAAAATGATAGCATTTGTATTGAAAATCAGCTCGATAATTTCTAAAGCTAGGATTCGAACAGAACGTCCATCCCCAACAATCAGGAATCTTTCATCATTTTTCAAACTTTCTACTTACCTAAAGTCCTTGCAATAAATTATATAGGACTATCAGTATCCAATACCCAGGAAGTAGAATCACAAACAAAAAAATTACAAGATATTATTATATAACATCCTTGATAAGCAACTCCTTACTTTTTTCTCTTGTTCAGCTTATTGGAATTAAGGAAAGCAAGATATTAAAGGAAAAACTTAGGATTTCTAGCATGTATTTTGAAACATTTTTCAAAATTAGAATAGTGAAAGCTAAAGATTAATTTAATTAATCTATAAAATATATAAATAAATCCTAGATCTATGGTCTAATGATATGATTAAAGCATGTATATAAATCTAAAAATTAAATAAAATATAAAATAATGATGTTAATCATATCAAGATCAAACAAGAAAAACTAGATCTGATCTAGTCTGCAATTGAGATCAAATCTCATTACCTTTTTTGTGGATTTAGATGTCCACTTTTTGATTTGAGGCTGAGGACATCGCTTCAAGCTGCACATGCATTCAGCCTCTATGAGAAGTCTACACGAAGCCTCAATCACGATCCAAAGTCCAGTAATCTAAAAATCAGTATAATGTGCTAGCACTGTGCTGTTCCTTCATCGACAGTTGATGCCAAATCTTCTTCTTCAATTGACTTAAACTCTTCAAGAATCAAAGAAGAAGGGAGGATTTGAAAGAAGCCTTCTTCCCATGTTCTTCTCTCAAAAATTTGTAAAAGGAAATATGAAATAAAAACCTAGAGAAGACCATTCTTTTCTAGGCCATTTCCTCTCACCTATGCATAATAATTTGTGCCTTTACAAAATTCCGCACCCTTAACTCTGATATGCCCAAGGTCTTCATGCCCAAGCCCTCTCTCTTATGTCTAAAATCACTCAAAATATGATTTAATTTTATTTAAATAGAGAGTTAAAGAAGAGTCCCTGTCTAGGTCAAATACTTAGATAAAGAGTCTAAATAGAACAAGGATAGGGGCATCCAACTCTTGGGCACCTCCTTAAAATTTTTTAGCATGGATTCTAGATATTTGATGCATAATTAAATCCTATTTCTCCCATGAATTTTTTTTTTAAAAATGGATCAATTGGTGCTATAATGGATAAGAGTTTAGGGTTTGTCTAGATTCTATCAAATAGAGTCTGGATCATTACTACTTAGTTTTGATCAAATCCAAAATCAAAAACCATCTAAGAGAGATATGGGGGCACGGATAGGTATGGAACCTTTCTAGAAATTAGATTTTCCATAAAAAATTCATGAAAAAGGCATGAAGAAAGGGAAGGTGGCACAAGGGAGGAGTCCTAGTCCAACTAGGACTACATGCTTTGACTAGTCAAACCAAATCTTTAGTCTAATTAAAATAGATCTTGATGCAACCCAATTAAAAATATTTCTAATCCAATTAAAAATCTAATTAAATCAGATTAAATCCAATTTAATTCTGACTTAATTTTTTAATCAATTTAAAAATTAAGTTACTCAAGTCCTAGTTCAACTGAAAATTATTCTCCCTTCCAATTTGTGTATCCAATAAACCAATTGGACTTGATATAATCAAGTCCAAACCAAATATAATTAAATCACATTCAATTAGACTTGATCTCAGCTTAATTGTTCAATCAAATTAAGCCAATTAGCAATCCAATTGCTAGTCGATCCTCCTACAATTCGTGCACTAGGTCAAACATTAATCGTATTGAATGTTCAACTATAAAATGATTCTTAATCATTGATCAACCATCCGATCAGATTAAAATTTCTAATGTGTGTGACCCCATAGGTTCAAACCTAAGCCAGTAGTATAGGAATAAATTTCTATACTAGTCGAAGTGACCATCTACCAATGGTACCTAACGATCGGATAGATCGAATGTATAAAATAATATTCTTAGAACCCATGTAGATATGATTTCAATATAATTCATCCTCTTGACCATAAATACTCATAGGATGACTCAGGGTTTAACTATCAACTCTAAATAAGCCATCCATATTATTTTTCAAAATATCAAATCCATCTCATGGATATCCTGGCCAAGGTTTTGCTAAATTTAAATATAGTGATGCATTATCTCCAAACTCTTTGGAGTGGTCAATCCTATCTTGATCACTCACTGACTTTACAAGTACTTGATTGTATCCAAAAACCTTCCATCATTGAATTAGAAATTCAAACAGTCCAGCACCAAAGCATAGTGAGTTACTTACAAGCTACCAGGGCAACCTTAGGTCCAAGGGACACTTATACCCATATCCTATCAGAGTAATTTTTGATAGTAGAATGCTCTGGAGTTGATCACATTCAATGATGATGTACCCCTGTATCTCATCTGTATGTCATACCAATATCTCCATACTACTTGGTTAAGAGTGTAGGAATCGATTTAGGATTCTAGGGTTAGCTTTTGAAACTTTTTCAAAGTTGCAGCGAAAGAGATAAATTAATCATATTAAATTATGAATAATATAATATAAAATTTTAGATCTAGAATCCTATTATATAATTAAGGCATGCTATTAAATCATAAAATAAAATATCAAAAGAACTATATGTTGATCAAATCAACAGCAGACAACCTAGATCAGATCTAGACATGTAATAGGGAGATCAGATCACCCTTACCTTTGAATATCGAGTTCTTTAACTTACTGATCTAGGCTTGAGATGGATGCTCCAAGTTGCACATGCATCCAACCTCTACGAATTATCCATATGAGCCCTCAATCATAGATTTGAAGTTCGATGCTTGGAAATCAGCACAGTATACTAGTACTGTGCTGATCCTTTTTTGATGGTAGATCTGGATCTTTCTTCTTTCAAGCTCGGACTCTCCAACTTTTAGAAGTAAAGAAAGATAATTCATGATACTGAGATACCTCTCAAACACTCACAAAGATGGAGGAATAGGAGTGGAAGAAAAATCCTAGAAGAAGACTCTCTTCTTCTTCTTTCTTCTCTCATGAAAGCACCTTGATTGGTCCCTTCACAAAATCCCATGCACTAGGCTTCTCTCTCTAATTTTTCATGACCCAAATAACCTCTCTCAGATGTGTAATTCATAAAATAATTAGGTTAAAATTTATTTTATATATGGAGATATAGAGGAATCCTTGACTAGGTCAAACACCTAGTCAAGGGTTATCCAAACAGGGCTAGACTTGGTGCACCCAACTCTTGGGTGCCCCCTCTTTTATTTTTTGCATGAACCACAAGAGAATATTGCACAAAAAGGCCTCTAAAAGCCATTAATATTTGAGGGAAGAAATAGGGATGTGGGTGACACAAAATGGGAATGAGTTTTGGTTTCTCAAAACTCTATCTCATAGAGTTTAAATGAACTCAAACTCTTTTGTTGACTTGATCACAATATCTAAATACCATATTTGAGATAAAGGGAGCAAGGGGCATGCATGAACATTTGGAGAGAAATATTTCCATGAAAAAATCCAAAAAAAATGGTGTGAGGGGCATTGAGGCTAAGGTGGCGCATGGAGATAAAAGTTCTAGTCTCACTAGGACTCCTAGTTTGATTTGGTCCAACTTGATCCTTGGACCAAATTAAATTAGAATTTAATTAACCCAATTAGATTAGATCTTAGTCCAACTAATATCCTAATTAAATTATATTTAATTCTAATTTAATTTTTTAATCAAATTAAAAATTAGGTTGATACAAGTCCTAATTGAACTAGGACTAGTTCTTCCTTGTAATTTGCTCATCCAATAAACCAATTGAACTTGATCCAATCAAGCTCAAACCAAATCTAATTAAATTATATTTAATTAGACATAATCTCAGCCCTATGGCTTAATCAAATTAAGTTAATTAGTAATTAAATTGCTAATCAATGCTCCTGCAATACTTGCACTAGGTCAAACATTAATTGTATTGAATGTTTAATCCTAGAATGATTCTTAATCATTGATCAATCATCCGATCAGATTGAGAACTCTTATATGTTGAACCTAAGTCGGTAGCATAAGAATAAATTTCTATACCGATCAAAATGACCATCTAGCAATGGTACCCGACGGTCGGATAGGTCGAATGTGTAGAACAATATCCTTAGAACCCATATGGATATAGTTTTCATATAATTCATCTCCTTCACCAAAATTCTTGTAGGATATCTTAGAGTTTAACTGTCAACCCCGATTAGGTCATCCACTTTGTATTTTAAAATATCAAATTCATCTCATGGATTATCCTGGCCAAGGTTTTTGCTATATTGAAAAATAGTGTTGCATTTTTCTCCAACTCTTGGAGTGGTCAATCCCATCTTGATCACTTGCCGACTTCGTAAGTACTTGACTATGCTTAGAAACCTTCCATCATTGAATTAAAAATTCAGTAGTCCAGTACTAAAGCATAGTGAGTTGCTTGTAAGCCACTGTGGTGTTCTCAGGTCTAAGGGATATTTATACCTATATCCCATCAGAGCAATTTTTGATAGTAGAATACTCTAGAGTTGGTCATGTTCAATGATGATATACCCATACATCTCACTTGTATGCCATATTTGTATCTCCACACTCCTTGGTTAATAGGACAATCAACCTATATGGTATACAACAACCTATGCTCGATAATCCTAATTAACAATATATCATTTGATCGTGAACAGTTTTAAGGACTAATCAATAAATCTTTTCTTTATCAAAACTAAATAGTCCTAAGAACTTCATCACAATAATAGAGTTCATTAGAAGATGTATACCTTATGATGAAAATACCAAAATAAATATTTTATTTATTAATAAATTAATTATAATTATAAGATAGCTCAACCATCAATAGACTAATGATTGGCTTTGGGACACATTTTTCAATAACTCCCACTTATTCTAAAGCCACTCGACATTTAATACCCATCTTCGACTTATGTTCGTCGAACTCCTTTATCGCCAGGACTTTAGTGAAGGGATCGATCAGGTTATCCTTTCTATCAGTCTTCTAAAGGTCAACGTCACCTCTATCCATGATCTTTCGGATCAAGTGGTAGTGGTGCAGTATATACTTCGTCTGTTGGTGTACCTTTGGTTCCTTCACCTGAGTAATGGCACCAGTGTTATCGCAGTAGAGCAGGATCAGACCATCAAGGGAGGGTGCTACTCCGAGATCGATGATGAACTTTCTTAGTCACACAGCTTTCTTTGTAGCATCTGATGCTATGATATACTCTACTTCATAAATAAAATCTATCACAGTATGTTGCTTGGAACTCTTCTAGGAAATGGCTCCATCATTTAGGATAAAGATATAACCCAACACACTTTTGCTATCATCATGGTCAGATTGAAAGCTGGAGTCAGTAAATTCTATAAGTTTCAAATCTGACTCACCATAAATCAACCATTGGTCCTTAGTATTTTTTAAATACTTAAGGATGGTTTTTACCATTTTTCAATGGTTCTCTCCTAGATCATATTGGTATCTACTCACTACTCCTAGTAAGTATGTCACATCTGATCTTGTACATGTCATGGCATACATGATAGATTCCACTATCGAAGCATATAGGACTTTACTCATATGCTCTCTCTCTTTAGGAGTTGTTGGACAATCTCTTTTAAAGAAAAAAATTTCATGCCCTATCAAAAGATAGCCCTTTTTAGAATTCTCCATGCTAAACCTTTTCAGCACAGTTTCTATATATGTGGACTGGGATAACCCAAGTATCCTCTTAGATCTATCCCTATAGATCTTCATCCTTAGGATGTAGGATGCTTCACCCAAGTCCTTCATAGAGAACTGAGATGACAACCAAACTTTTATTTCTTGAAGTGTGGAGATGTCATTCTAGATTAAGAGAATGTCATCAAGGTATAAAATAAGAAATACTACTGTCAGACCATTTGCCCATTTATAGATATAGGGCTATTTTCCATTCTTAACAAAGCCATACATTTTGATCACCTCATCAAAATGCATGTTCCAACTCCAAGATGCTTGCTTCAATCTATAAATGGATCTCTAAAGCTTGCAAACCTTGGACTCATCTATAGATGTATATCCTTCAGGTTATATCATATACACCTCTTCGGTCAACTCTCCAATTAGAAAGGTTGTCTTCACATCCATCTGCTAGATCTCATGGTCCAGATGGGCAGCTATAGCAAGCATTATGTGAATGAATTTAAGCATTGCAATAGGAGAGAATGTCTTATCATAGTCAATACCATAATGTTGATGATATCCCTTAGCAACCAAACGGGCTTTATAGGTCTCCACCTTTCCATCTATTGGTGTAAAATTTAGTTGATGCCGGATCGAACTAGAGTCGAGGAAAATGAGGTCACCATCGATGACCTACAAAATAAAGTCCCATTCAGAGTTGGTGGTGGTGGCTCCGGCATGACCCTCCGATGATCAAGTCAGCTCTTCTGGCCAATAAAAATGGAGTACTCAGGCACGAATTCAGTAGAGTTTTCGGAAGGAGAAGAGAGCTTAGAGAAAATATATCTAAAGAATTTCTTTTTATAGGTGAAGCCTGTAGCAGACTGATAGTGACGATTGTAACCGTCTGATAGTGGGCTACTCGGGGCCACGTGGAGTTTGTTACGAAGAGAGATGTCCATTGCCATGATGTGGCCATTCATTGAGATTTAATATTTAAAGTTCAGAGGAAGCAGGCATTGGTTGATGAAGAGCTTTTACATATATTAATTCCAGAGGAGTTTGGACTCCTAAAGAAAACTTGACTAAAGGAGAAATTCGAAAGAAAATTGGCTCCTAGAAAAATCAGACTGAAGGAGAAGTCCAGAAGGAGTTTGGTTCCTGGAGGAACTGGACTGAAGTAGAAATCGAAAAAGAGTTCGACTCTTGGAGGAATCTGAATGAAGAAGAAATCTAGGAGGAGTTCGACTCTTGTAGAAATCTAACTGAAGAAGAAATATGTAAGGAGTTCGGCTCTTGGAGGGATCCGACTGAAGGAGAAGTCTGGAAGGAGTTTGGCTCCTGAAGGCATCCGACAGAAGGAGAGGTCTGGAAGGAGTTTGACTTCTGAAAGAATTCGATTAAAGGAGAAATCTTAAAGGAGTTTAGTTCTTGGAGGCATCCGACAGAAGGAGAGGTCCGGAAGGAGTTTGACTCCTAGAGAAATTTGATTGAAGAAGAAGTTTGGAAGGAGTTCGGCTCTTGGAGGCACTGGACTATAGAAGAAATTTGAAAGGAGTTCGGCACTTGGAGGAGTCCGACTGAAGGAGAAGATCGAAAGGAGTTCATCTCCTGAAGGAGTCCGACTGAAGAAAAAGTCCATATGGAGTTTGGTTCCTAGAGGAACTTGATGGAAGAAAAAATTTGAAAGAAGTTCAGCTCTCGGAGGAACTTGATTGAAGAAAAAATCTAGAAGGAGTTTGACTCTTGGAGGAATCTAATTGAAGAAAAAATCTGTAAGAAGTTCGGCTTCTGGAGGCACTAGACTGAAGGAGAAATTTGGAAGGAGTTCGGCCATTGGAGGGGCCCGATTGATGAAGAAGTCTGGAAGGAGTTTTACTAAAGTCCGAAAGGAGTTCGACTGGGGTTCGATCGGTAAAGGAGTTCGATTGGGGTTCGATCGTTAGAGGAGTTTGATTGGGTTCGACCGTCGGAGGAAGAATTTTCAATTGAAGTTGTTCCATGATTACTGGTTGCATTAGGCTAAGCATCAGATTGGACTTCGATGGGAGCAAGATTTATCCCCAACAATAGTCCCCCCACTCTCAAATTCAAAATTTGAAGGAAGGAAGTATAAAAATGACGACTACCGAAGTCCTTTTTCGGACTCTGCACTATTGAGGTTGAAGCTTGGGGGGAGATCTTATGTCCAGCCAAGGTTGATGTTGAAGTTGAATCTCGGGAGAGATCTTATCTCTAGCCGAGGTTGAAGTTGAAGTTGAAGCTCGGGGGAGATCTTATCTCCAGTCGAGGTTGAAGGAGATATTATCTCCTATTGAAGGATTGGAGCTCGAGAGAGATCTTATCTCCAGCCAAGATTGAAGGAGATCTTATCTTCTGTTGACGTAGAAGCTCGGAGGAGATCTTATCTCCAGTCGAGGTTGAAGGAGATCTTATCTCCTATTGACGTAGAAGCTCGGGGGAGATCTTATCTCCACCCGAGGTTGATGGAGATCTTATCTCCTATTGACGTAGACGTAGAAGCTCGAGGAAGATCTTATCTCCAGTTGACGTTGAAGAAGATCTTGTCTCCTGTTGATGTAGAAGCTCGGAGGAGATCTTATCTCTAGTCGAGGTTGAAGGAGATCTTATCTTTTATTGATGTGGACGTCGAAGCTCGGGGAATATCTCATCTCCAGCCAAGGTTGAAAGAGATCTTATATTCTATTGTTGTCGGGCATAATGGGATCATTGTCGGAGCCTTTCCTCTCATCCCATCTAAAATGAATGAGGCCTTCGGCTTTGCTCATGTTAGGACAAGATTTTTCTTCTATTCCTAACAGGCTGTGGGGGCACATAAGGGCCATTGTCAGGGCCTCTTCCTCCATCTTGTCTAAAATGAATGAGGCCTTCGACTTTGCTGCATTAGGATGAGGTTCTCCTCCTATTCCTAATGGGATGTGGGGGCACATATAAGAGCCGTTGTCAAGGCCTCTCCCTCCATCTCGTCTAAAATGAACCAGGCCTTCAACTTTGCTCGTGTTAGGACGAGGTTCTCCTCCTATTCCTAACGAACTATGGGAGAACATAAGGGCCATTGTCAGGACCTCTTCCCTCATCTCGTCTAAAATGAATGAGGCCTTCGACTTGCTCATGTTAGGACGAGATTCTCCTCCTATTCCTAATATGACCACTATTGATTGCTTCTTTCCTATCATCAGATAGTTTTTGCATCGAGAAATAGTAATGTTGAAATGAAGGAGTTTTATTGAAAAAAAATTACCGGCAGTACATTATCAGATTCTCTAAGTTTCAAGATCGTGGGAGCATTGTTCCTCTGAGCTTCTTCAGACGATAAGTTTTGGGCCAAACGACCTCCTTTATTTCATATGGGCCTTTCTAATTCGGGGCAAGCTTCCCCTGACTCTAAGGCTGAGAGATGGCAGCTCGCCGAAGTACTAAGCCCCCCAGAGATAGTGTTGATGATGTTGAGAGGCGGCCGATTTTCTTATTGTTCCTCCCTTATTGGTGGTTCTGGCTGTGGCAGTACCCTTGGTCGGTCTGTTCTTGCTTTAGGCCGACATCTGAGGAATCAATCCAGCTAGCTTTTCCTGATGAGCTCCTCAATTTCGTCTTGGAGTTGAATGCATTCTTTAGTGTCGTGGCCATGGTCATGATGGTAAAGGCAGTACTTGCTTCGATTGCGCTTGTTTGAGGGAGGTCATAATTCTTCTGGTCTCAGTAGCTGATTCTTGATTTTCATCAGAACTTAAGCTTTATGAGCATTAAGGGGGGCATAGTTATGGAACCTTCCAGGAGGAGAACTTCTTCACACCATTCTATCGGGGCTTCTTTGATGATGAGCTTGAGAGGGAGTTCGGGCTTGCTTGCGCTCGGAGGGATCTGTGAGCGTGGTCGAACTTCATTCGGCCCTCCATCAGTGGTGGGTCTATGCCTCTCCTATGGCTTTCTCATCCTTCAACTTGATTGCTTCTTTCACTTGGGCATATCCCTCAGCCCAAGCTAGCTAATTGGCAAAGTTCCTAGGATACTTCTTCTTCAGGGAGAATAATAAATCATTCTTTTGAAGGCCGTCCTTGAGTTCAGCCATCGCAATTAACTGGTCTAGATTTTGGACCTCCAACGTAGTAGTATTAAACCAGGTGACATAAGCCTGAAAGGATTTTTTCTCCTTCTGCATGATATTCATTAGAGAATCTGAACCTCGGTGTGAACGTCGGCTACTGACGAAGTGAGCCACAAACTGATGGCTCATCTGGTTAAAGAAGAAGATTGTACCCGACTTTAATATCGAGTATCAGTTTCTTGCTACTTTTTTCAAGGTAGATAGGAAAGCTCGGCATAATATGGCATCTAGTGTACCATGGAGCAGCATCATAGTCTGAAAGGCCTCCAAGTGATCGATCAGATCAGAGGTTCCATCATAGCTTTCAAACTGGGGGAAGCTCGAAGTTCAACGGAATGGGCTCTTGCATAATTTGGAGAGAGAAAGAGGGATTGATGCGGACATCATCATGGTGAGCTGGGGCGATATGGCCGAGCTCCTCAATCCAATGATCCATCTCCTATAGTTTTTGATCGAGGATGTCATCTCAATTATAGATCTTGGAAGGCTTCCAGCAGTAGATAGGGAAGGTTCTTTCTGAAGAAGAATTATGATTTGAGCAAGAATCCTTTGCTCTTTGTTTCTCCTTCCTAGGGGTGATGGGTATGCTAGCCTAAGTGCTCCTCTTTGGGATCAGTTTCTGACATCCTGATGGCAGATTTTTTGATGAAATCGCCGTTGGAGACTGCCACATAGCCTGCACCATCTTGGTGAGGCCTTGAACCTACTGCATCAGCAGGTTGAACTACTTTAGATCTATCATGGCCGCTGATGGAGGAGGAGGTTGAAGTACCGATGATGAAATAAGGACAGACGGATCTAGCCCAGATCTAGTGATAGAAGCGGTAGATCTTTGGGTAGTCATCCTCTTTGGAGGCATTTCTCAGGATTAAGGGAGAGAATAGAGATGGACCTTAAAGAAGAAGATCTACAGGATCGACTGAGCACTCCTTTAAGAATAAGGGTATCTCAAGAATAGAGAGCCCTTCCTTTAGCGCTAATTCTGTTGGTGCAGAATTTGGTTGACATCGGATCGAGCTGGAGTCAAGAAAAATGAGATCGCTGTCGGTAACCTGCAAAATAAAGTCCCACCCAGAGTCGATAGTGGTGGCTCCAACAGGACCCTCCGACGATCAAGTCAACTCTTTTGGCCAATAAAAATGAAGTGCTCAGGCAAGAATTCAACACAGTTTCGAAAAGAAGAAGAGAACTTAGAGAAAATGCATTTAGAGGATATCTTTTTATAGATGAAGCCTATAGCAGATTGATAGTGACGATAGAAACCATCCGGTAGTAGGCCGCTCGAAGCCATGTGGAGTTTGTTATGGAGAGAGGTGTCCGTTGCCATGATGTGGCCGTTTGTTGAGATTTAATAGTTGAAGTTCGGAGGAAGCAGGTGTTGGTTGGTGAAGAGTTTTGACATACATCAATTCTAGAGAAGTTAGGACTCCTAAAGAAAACTTGACTAAAGAAGAAATTTGGAAGAAGTTTGGCTCTTGGAGGAATCAAATTGATGGAGAAGTTCGGAAGAAGTTCGGCTCTTGAAGGAACTGGAGTGAAGAAAAAATTTGGAAGGAGTTCGGCTCCTAGAGGAATCCGAATGAAGGAGAAATTTGGGAGGAGTTTGGCTTTTGTAGAAATCTAACTGAAGGAGAGGTTCGAAAGGAGTTTGGCTCCTGTAGAAATTCGACTGAAGAAGAAATCTGTAAGAAGTTCGGCTCCTAGAGGGATCCGACTAAAGGAGAAGTCTGGAAGGAGTTTGACTCCTTGAGGCACTTGACTGAAGGAGAAATCTTGAAAGAGTTCGGCTCCTAGAGGCATCCGATAGAAGGAGAGGTCCAGAAGGAGTTTGGCTCCTGGAGGAATTCGACTGAAGGAGAAATCTTGAAGAAGTTTGGCTTCTAGAGGCATCTGATAGAAGGAGAGGTCCGGAAGGAGTTTGACTTATGGAGGAATTCGATTGAAGGAGAAGTCTAGAAGGAGTTCGGCTCCTAGAGGCACTGGATTGAAGGAGAAATCTGGAAGATTTTGGCTCCTGGAGGAGTCTGACTGAAGGAGAAGTTCGGAAGGAGTTCGGCTCCTGGAGGTGTCCGTCTGAAGGAGAAATCTATATGAAGTTCGACTCTTAGAGGAACTTGACAGAAGGAGAAGTCCATATGAAGTTCGGCTCCTGGAGGAACTTGATTGAAGAAAAAATTTGGAAGGAGTTCGACTCTTGGAGGAATTCGACTGAAGGAGAAATCCATAAGGAGTTTGGCTCCTAGAGGCACTAGACTGAAGGAGAAATCTGGAAGAAGTTTGGCTGGGGTTTGGTTGTCAAATAAGTTCGACTGAGGTTCGGCCGTTGGAGGAGTTTGGTTGGATTCGACCATCGGAAGGAGAATTCTCGATTGAAGCTCTTCCGTGATTACCGGTTGCATTAGGCTAAGCATCAGACTGGACTTCGGCAGAAGCGGGATTTATCCCCAACACCATCTATGCCCCTCTTCCTTTTGAAGATCCATTTACATCCATTGGGTTTAACCCCCTCGGGTGGGTCAATCAATATCTATACATCGTTGACCTTCATGGACTCCATCTCGGATTTCATGGCCTCAAGCCATTTTTTGAAATAAGGTCTCTGCATTGCATCCATGTAGGTGATCGGATCCTCATCATTCTCATCGATTTCGATAGGATCATCATCCCGAATTAAGAAATCTTAGTATCTATCCGATTAATGTGGTACTCTACCAAATCGCCTTAATGGTGCAGAGACATTGGGCTCTGAATTTGATCTAATCAAATCTAGTTCAGGTTTAGCTATAGGTGTCGGCTTTTCTACCTATTGAACTTCGTTAAGTTCAACCTTAGAGGCAACAATTTCTTCACCAAGAAACTTCATTTCTAAAAAGATTATCTTAAGGCTGACGAATACGTTTTATTCATCAGCATGGAAGAAAATATATCCTTTTGATTCTTTGGGTATTCTATAAATGTGCATTCGTTAGACCTAGGTCCAAGTTTATCTTTGATTAACCATTTCATATAAGCCAGGCACCCCCAGACCCTAAGGTGTGAAAGTGTTGTCTTACATCCTGTCCATATCTCATATAAAGTCTTAATTACAGACTTACTTAGAACCCTATTTAACTAATAGAAAGCCGATTCAAGTGCATATCCCCAGAAGGATATCAGCAAGCTGGCAAAACCCATCAAGGATTGGATCATGTCTAACATAATCTGATTTCTCCTCTCAGACATGCCATTATGCTGTGGTATTCCTAGAGGAGTCTATTGAGAGAGAATCCCATTCTCTCCTAGATGTGTGAGAAACTCACTAGAAAGATATTCCTCTTCTCGATCAGATCGAAGAGTCTTAATATTCTTTTTAGTTTGTTTTTCTACTTCACTTAGGAATCATTTGAACATTTCAAATGACTCTAACTTATGTTTTACCAAATAGACATATCCATACTTAGATAGATCATCTATGAAAGTATTGAAGTAGAGATATCCATCTCTGGCACTTGTGCTCATTGGTCCACATACATCAGTATGTACTAGACCTAAGAGCTCAGTGGCTCTCTCATCTTTTTCAGTAAAAGGTGATTTGGTCATTTTTTCCAAAAAGACAAGATTCACAGGTTAGAAGTGATTCATAATAATTGACTTCAGAGATTTCTTCTTGAGTCAACCTATTTATCTAGTTCTTGTTGATGTGACCTAGCCTACAGTGCCATAAGTAGATATCAGATACACTATCTAATCTAGTATGCTTGCTAGTGGAATAACCTACATTAATAGGTTATGATAACATGTACATACCATTATTCAAATATCCAGAGAATATAGTAATACCATTTATAATGATATTATAAAATTCTTTCTTTATTGAAAATTCATAATTGTCTTTGGCCAAAAGGCCTACAAAAATGACATTAAAAAAAAACTAGGACAAAAATGACAATCACTAAGAATAACTGTATAAGACTCAAATATAAGTTTTAAGATTTCTAATGCCAGAACTGGAATTGGTCTTCCATCTCCAACGTTCAAGAACCTATCGCCTTGTTCGAATCTTCTACTGACCTGCAATCCCTGCAACGAATTGCAAATATGGTAAGGGCTACCAGTATCCAATACCTAGTTAGTTTTATCACAAATCAAAAAATTACAAGGAGTTATCATATAAATACCTTGCCTAGCAATAACTTGCTTCTTTCTCGACTTGTTAGGGTCCAGTGAGGCAATATACTAAGGACAGTTCTTATTCCAGTGCCCCCGCTTCTTGCAGAAGAAGCATTTAGCTAACTCTTATCGGCCTTAATCTTCTTGGTCCAGCCCTGCACAGATGTCCCAACCTGAACTTACACCTTCTTTGATTTCTTCTTCTTGTTCTTCTTCCTTTTTAAAGGATCAAGAACCAGAAGATGAACCTCTCACTAAGTTCACCGACTCCTTATGGAGCTGGTGATCCTTCTCAAAGTTCTAAAGCAACCCTAATAACCCGTGGTTGTTCTCTTCAGGCTATCATTCTATAATGAGTAAGAAATGGAAGATATGATTTGGATAATGAGTTCAAAATCATATGTTTTCCTAGTTGCTCGTGCAAGGGAAATCCGAGCTTGCTCAAACATTCTATCAGCTCGATCATGTGTAGTACATGATCAGTGACAGAAGCTCCATCCCTCATCTTGGCATTAAAGATGGCATAACTGGTCTTGTGCCTCTCAACGTCATTGGGTGTACCAAAAGACTCATTCAACACTTGAAGCATATCTTCTGGCTGAGTTGACTCAAACCTGCGACTAAACTTATCGCTCATGGCAGCCAACATAATGCAACGCACCATGATTCGATCAGTGAGCCACTTCTGATAAGTGTCTCTGACCATTCCACGTGCATTGAATGCTGGCTCCTCAAGTGTTGGATCTATCAGTACATACAGAATCCATTCATGCTCGAGGACTATCCTCAACTTTCGATACCGATTACCAAAATTTGGTCCCACCAGCTTATCATTGTCTAACAATGATCGAAGCGAAAGAAAAGTGGCCATATCTACACAAAAAAATTAAAATCTAATTAGTAATTAATTCATTAAACCTAAAGATTTAGACTTTAATTAAATTTTTTTTTTATTATTTTATTTGAATTGATAGCCTTTACCTCCAATTCAAGAAATTATCCTAATTCTTTAGTGGATACTAAAATCTATATAGACTACAGACATGCCCAACTTTGTTGGTCAACCCATGTACATCTAAGGATAGGTTCATAATTAATTATTTTTTTAAATAATTTTTAGTAATTTAATTTTTTCTCAGTCCCTAATCATTAGGCTTCGGCCTCTATTGAAAATGTCCAATTAGGTCCAACCATTAACATGACCATACTTGATCCATCTAACCGATGAATGATTAAGCCCAATTTTGGTTGGTCAACCTAACCACTATTTAGATAGATGCGGCCAAGAAACTATATTATGAATAATAATTTCATTAGCCGATAAGCACCAGGCCTTTGGGCCTCCAATGATTATCAAACCAATGGATCCATTATCATCCACTTAATGGAAGGCTATGATCTAGTTATCACCATAACTATTTTATTTTTAGGGACCTAATAATTTTAAAGGATTTAATTGATTTGATTTAAAGAAGATAGAGAGAATGAGCTAGCCAATTTTGATCCTTCCACTGACTTCACCAAGTCAAATAAAAAAAGGACCTAATTCAAATCGATATTAGGAGCACTTAAATCAATCACACTGATTTACCTAATTGACATGGATGAGCCCAAATCACTAAGTGATCTAATCAAAATCTAATTCATTAGGATGGCCAAGTAAGTGAGATCAGTGGAAGGAATATGCCATTAACTCGTTAAAGATCGAATCAGTGCGAGTAGCTCTCAATTAAAAACCATTGGTCAGACTGTCAAACTTACCTTAGACACCATCCGAATCATTAGTTTCAACATGACCAACCTAGTAATTTTGGATTTGACTGCATAGCCAGGAATCAAGTCCATCTTGGTTCTCATCAAAGACATGGACTTGACCAACTACAACTATTGTAATTGTTCTAGAGAATCCTTGACCTAATCTAAGATAACTATTGATTAGATTTAGTCAATTCTCTAATTAAGTCAATTCTTTAATCTAATCTTAGATCTAACCCAATTAATGGACCTAATTCTCACTAACTCATTAACCCAATGTGTTATGATTTGTGTCTTAGGATCTTTAGTTCACAATCCTAGATTCTAATCAATCAATTCTTAATTTTTAATTAAGTTTTAGGCTAAGAATTGGGATTCAGCATTTCAAAAATGATTTTCATATTTATAAAGAATTTTTGCAATATGGTTCTATCAACCAGTTGCATGTTTGATTCATAATCAATATACACATATAACAAACATGAAAACTATTTTAGATTTAATCTAAATATGCTCATTAAATTAAAACTATTTCAGTTCCAATTAATCATAAATCATCTTAGATCAGATCTAACATATTTATGATGATAAAAATTAGATTAAAATATTTTTAATTAGATCATAAAATTTTTTAGATGTAATCTAAAATTTTATGATTAAAATTTTAGATCCGCGTGTACTAAGACAATCTCTCCATTATAAGGGGTAAACCTTACAGTAAGACAATCTTACTATGCATGCAATCTAAAATTTTATTTTTAGATTTAATCATCAGATTATAAATTATATATAATCTAAAAATATAATCTAATCATGCATAAATCATGTAATAAATTAATCTAGGCTTTGATACTAATTGTAGGAATCGATTTAGGATTCTAGGATTAGCTTTTGAAACTTTTTAAAGTTACAGTGGAAGAGATGAATTAATCACATTAAATCATGAACAATATATAACATAAAACCCTAGATCTAGGATCCTATTATATGATTATACCATGCAATTAAATCAAAAAATAAAATATTAAAAGAACTACATGTTGATCATATCAATAGCATACTACTCTAGATTAGATCTAGACATGTAATAAGAAGATCAGATCACCCTTATCTTTGAATATCATATTTCTTAACTCACTGATCCAGACCTAAGATGGTTGCTCCTAGCCACACATGTGTCCAACCTCTACGAGTTATCCACACGAGCTCTCGATCGTAGATCTGAAGTCCAGTTCTCAAAAATCAGTATAGTATGCTAGTACTGTGCTGATCCTTCTCCAATGATAGATCTGGATCTTCCTTCCTTCAAGCATGGACTCTCCAACTTTCAGAAGTTAAGGAAGATGATTTATGATATTGAGACACCTTTCAAAGGCTCATAAAGATGGAGGAATAGGAGTGGAAGAAAAACCCTAGAAGAATACCCTCTTCTTCTTCTTTCTTCTCTTACCAAAGAATCTTGGTTTATGCCTTTATAAAATCCCATGTCCTAGGCTTCTCTCTTAGATTTTTCATGCCCCAAATGACCTCTCTCAGATGTGTAATCCATGAAAAAATTAGATTAAAATTTATTTTGTATATGGAGATATAGAGGAATCCTTGACTAGGCCAAATACCTAGTCAAGAGTTATCCAAACTCGGCTAGACATGGGGCGCCCAAGAGTTTTTGTTTTTTGCATGGACTACCAGGGAATGTTACACAAAAAGTTCTCTAAAAGACATAATAAAATGAGAGAAAAAATAGGGATGTGAGCAACACGAAATGAAAATTTTGATTTCTCAAAACTCTATCTCATCGAGTTTAAATCAACTCAAACTCTTCTTTTGACTTGATCACAATATCTAAATACTATATTTAAGATAAAGGGAATAAGGGGGTGTGCATGAACATCTAGAGAGAAATATTTTCATGAAAAAATCCAAAAAAAATGGTGTGGATGGGGGGGGGGGGATGGGGCTAAGGTGGTGCATGGAGATAGGAGTCCTACTCTCACTAGGACTCCTAGTTTGACTTGGTCCAACTTGATCCTTGGATCAAATTAAATTAGGATTTAATTAATCCAATTAGATTAGGTCTTAGTCCAACTAATAATCTAATTAAATTAGATTTAATTTTTTAATCAAATTAGAAATTGGGTTGATGCAAGTCCTAATTGAACTAGGACTAGTTCTTCCTTCCAATTTACTTATCCAATAAACCAATTAGACTTAATCTAATCAAGCCCAAATTAAATCTAATTAAATTATATTTAATTAGACTTAATCTTAACTCTTTAGCTTAATCAAATTAAGCCAATTAGCAATAAAATTATTAATCGATCCTTTTATAATACTTGCACTAGGTCAAACATTAATTGTATTGAATGTTTAACTCTAGAACGATTCTTAATCATCGATCAACCATCCAATCAGATCGAAAACTCTTATATATATGATCTCATAGGTCCAAACCTAAGTCGATAGCATAGAAAATTTTTTTTGTACCAATTAAAGTGACCATCTAGCAATGGTATTCGACAGTCGGATAGGTCAAATATGTAGAACAACATCCTTAGAATCCATATGGATATAGTTTTCATATAATTCATCCCCTTGACTAAAATGCTCATAGGACACCTAAGAGTTTAACTATCAATCCTGATTAGGTCATCCACATTGTATTTCAAACTATCAAATCTATCTCATGGATTACCCTGGCCAAGGTTTTTGCTATATTGAAAAATAATGATGAATTCTTCTTTAACTCTTGGAGTGGCCAATCTCATCTTGATCACTCACCAACTTTGCAAGTACTTGACTGTGCCTAAAAACCTTCCATCACTAAAATAGAAATTTAGTTAGTCCGGTACCAAAGCATAGTGAGTTGCTTGCAAGTCATTGTGGTGATCTTAGGTCTAAGGGATATTTATACCTATATTCCATCAGAGAAATTCTCGATAGTAAAATGCTCTGGAGTTGGTCACGTTCAATTACGATGTACCCATAAATCTTACTTGTATGCCATACCAGTATCTCCATATTCCTTGGTTAAGAGGACAACTAACCTATATGGCATGTAATAACCTATGTTCGATAAACACTATCATCCTAATTAACAGCGTATCATTTGATTGTGAATAGTTTTAAGGACTAATTGATAAATCCTCTCTTTATCGAAACTAAATAGTTCTAAAGACTTTATCACAATAATAGAGTTCATTAGAAGATGTATACCTTATGATGAAAATATCAAAATAAATATTTTATTTATTAATAAATTAATTATAATTATAAGATAGCTCAATCGTTAATAGACTAATGATTGGTTTTGAGATGTATTTTTCAACAAAGAGGACAACCAACCTATATGGCACATAATAACCTATATTTGATAAATGTTGTATCATTTGGTCGTGAATAGTTTTAAAGACTAATCGATAAATTCTCTTTTTATCGAATCGAAATAGTCCTAAAGACTTCATCACAATACGAAAGTTCATTAGAAGATGTAGACTTATGATGAAAATATCAAAATAAATATTTTATTCTTTTATAAATCATTTATATTTATAAAGTAGCACAACTATCAACAGGCTGACGATTGGCTTTGGATCACATTTTTCAACAACTTTCACTTTTCTAAAGCACTCGATATAGTATCTAATACCCATCTTTGACTTATGGTTGTCAAACTCCTTTACCCCCAAGGCTTTAGTAAGGGGGTCAGTCAGGTTCTCCTTTTCATCAATCTTCTGAAGATCGACGTCACCTCAATCCATGATCTTTCTAAAGAAAAAACCTATTTTTCCAGCATAGGATCATTCAGATCTGATTGATTCTAAAGAAATATTTTTTAAAAATTTTTTTAAAATTCTAATCAAATTTTAGATTTTTTAGATCTGTTCATGGAGATCTGATATTAAAAGTTAAAAATAAAACTAAATCAGATTTAATTTTAAGTATCTGATTTGGTAATCTAATTATCCTACGATGATCTGATTAATTCTTGAGGTTCTGAAAGGAGCTACACACGTACCTAGCCTCTATCGATATCCACATAGATAGAATCTAAACATCTTCTTCTCATGAATCTTTTCTCTAAAAATTAGATCTGGATCTGATTTGAAAAGCCTTCAAAACAACTTCTAAGGGCAACTTGTTCCTCTCACGAACACCATCGCATAGATGCTGAATCTTGTGCCAAAAATCTTGGACCTTCAAGTCAGATTTATACCTAACCTTTTAAGCATGTAGAAGAGAGGGAGAGAGAGGATAGAGGGGCATGGATATCAAAGGATAGGCTCGTTTGGATGTGGAAAAAATAAATTTCATTGAGGCAATTTCGTGAGAAGAGTTTTTATACAAGACATAGCACCATAAAGAGTCCCTTTTTTATCGAAAACCTTATTAATTCGACCATTGGGACTCTTGGACCTGATCTCCATAAAAAACCATAGATCTCATCTAGTTTTGATGCCAAAAATCCATCCAGAAGTTGGCGGCATGAAAGGATAAGAAAGAGTCCATGTGCGTCTAGGACTCTTCCCTCAAGAGTTTGATCCAAATCAAACTCTATTAAAGTCAAGGCACCTCCACAAATCATGAAATTTTGCAAAACTAAAGTATAACTCGTGACCTATCACATATCTAAAAGTTAAAGCAAAATAATTTCTAAAGAAATTTCTAAAATTCTATGATCATGTAACCCTCAATTCTCTCAATTGGGTCAACTATTGACCCTAGTCTAATTACACTAGGAATGAATTTAATTTTCATAATTAATCTAACCTAGATTTATTTCAGTCAGATGAAAATAAATCCATTCAAGATATAGGAATGAGTCAAATCAAATTTAACACGATTGCGATGAATCAAAAAGATTATAGAAGGAGAAAGTCAGGCTTAATCGTGTGCTAGCACAATTACCTTAAACCTGATTGGATCTAATACAAATCAATCAAACTCGATTTGCTCAATTGATGACATCCAGACCTAAATTCTTGTTTGTATGATCCAGTTAGGTTTAGTTCCATATGATAATGAGACATGTCATGATCTCCATCATCAACATCATCAAAATACCTTTCGATGGATCAAAACTTTTCTGATTCATACAATTAGAATGATCGATCATCAAAATCATTTTAATTACTCCCAAAATCTACTAGTGATTGAAGGAAAAAACCTTATTTTTTAGATCAGATTCATTCAGATCTGATTGGATCAAGAAGGATGTTTTAAAATTTTTTTCTCTGAGATCCTAATCAGATCTATGACTCCTCAGATCTAATCTTATTGATCTAAAAAATAAAAAAATAAAAATTTAATTTAATTTAATTATATCTATATTTTGGATAATCTAATTATCCTGTAATGATCTCGATGTTTGCCTGAGATTTTGGATATAGCTACACAAGTGCCTGACCTCTATCGGTATCCACTCAGGCAGGATCTAGAGATCTTCTTCTTCTCAATCAATTCTTCAAAAATCAGATCTAGATATGATCTTGAAGGTTTTCAAAATTTTTTTTTGAAGAACAACCATTGTCTCTTACAGTAGTGTTGCCTTCTTCCTTTTCTAGCACCTTTCACTTGCTTGGATCGCACCTTACTCATGCCCAAAAGCCCTTGGGCATGGAGAGGAGAGAGACGACTAGAGGATGGCATGGAGAAGGAGGGAGAGAGGCTATGTGGCATGGGCTAAAGGCAGAAGCATTAAATTTTAGGTGCAAATAGGGTTTATATAGACCCTACTAAGCCATGCAGTGCTACATCATCCTGGCCAATCATGGTCCTTTGTGCAATCAGATCTAAATTTGATTGGTAGGATGACATCATCTGATCCAATCAGATGAGAGACCCTCAAAACCCTCCTTAGGTGGTGCCAAGACTGGGTCAAACAAGACTTGTTGGTACCATACAGTTTAATCCCCTAAAGCAATCCTAGAGTCCCATCTATATGAGACTCCATCTTTTATCATCATGGGGTGCACACCCCCCTAGGTATGCACCCTCTTCCTATCTGCATTCTCTTCCTATTTGCATTTTAGTAGGGGGACAAGACCCTAGGTACTCTCTTATGGGCACATGACACATGGGTAGATGTCTAAGTGTCCATGGTCAACATTTGATAAATGTCCAAAAACAAGATTTAGTAGGTGACCGAAAATGGTAGGTGTTGTTTTAAATTTATCTCATAAATTAAAAAAACTCTTTTCTGATCTGGACAAGCTCCAGTCAGACCAAGTAAAGATTTCTGAGTGAGCCCAAATACATTTGACTCAGTCGAGACAAGCTTTAATGATTATTAAAAGAGAACATTAGGCTCAATCATGTGCTAGCATGATTTCCTTGAACCTAATTGAATCTTATTCAAATCAATTGAACTGGATTAGTCCAATTGATAATATCTAGATCCAAATCCTTGTTTGTATGATCTAGTTAGGTTCAGTTCCATATGGTAATGGGATAAGTCATGATTTCTATCATCGACTTCATCGAAATACCTTCCGATGGATTAGAACTTTTTTGATTCAGATAACTAGTATGATCGATCATCCAAATCATTCTATTTGCTCTCAAAATCCATCAGTGACACCTAGCAGCATATGGTGGCAACCCATCAGAACTGAAAGCGAATCTCTCGATATAGTTACTTGTGCGATTAAGTTCCTTTATCTTGAGCCCTGACCAGATTAGGATTAAGGTGATCTCGTCTAACCTTAATTTCCATCATATGAATTAATCATTCGATTCAAGTCCAATGTGAAAAACCTAATAGAAATTCTTTCTATTATTTCTCTCTATCATTGCCATGGGATTATGGATTTGATTCTCATGATCATTATAGGACTGGTCCTCATCTACCGAGGTAGATAGATCTCCTATTGGTGCAATCTAATTCCTATAATGAACATGCTATAGCCAAAATACACCTCAGGATTTTGAATGGCTAGGAGATCGAGTTATGGTGTAGTCAAACTATAACACCCTTAAGGTGAACTATCGATGCACCTCAGATCAAAGAACTAGATACATTACTCAGCTTCGAGCTAGTCATTGACGAGAAGGTAGACTTCCTCATGACTGCTCGAGGTGGTCACGCTTAGTGCCCTCATTCTCTAATGAGTACCTGTACTCTCGCTCCGATGTCTCTACACCATAGACTCAAGACTCATCTATCCAAAAGAAGCAATCGTACACCAATCTTCCACATCAATCACCATCCTCATGATGATCCTATGATCGAAAGCATTTTATGAGTTAATAATGAAAATTCATGTCTTAAATTTTCAACTCTTAAAAATATAAACTATCATTATCATTAAATCAAAGAATGTATCATAGTTACTTTCAAATATACACTATGATAGAAAATAACTCATTTTATTATTTATTATTAAAATTATAATTTTGTTCTTAGATGTGTATTATAAGTGTCAGCTAATCTGGCTTCTAGGGCACACATATCTAACAAACTTTCATTTGACCTAAAGTCAATTGGCTACAAATCTAAGTCCCATCTTCTTAAGGTGGGCTTCGATCTTCTGCTGGCCCAACGGCTTTGTAAGTGGGTTTGCCGCATTGTTTATAGAGTTGACTCTCGTGACCTCGACATAATCTTTCTCAAGGTAATCATGGATGAGGTGGTATTGCCGCTCGATGTGCTTAGATTTCTAATGAGACATCAGCTCCTTAGCAAGGGCCATGGCATCATTATTGTCACAGTATAGAGGAATGGAATTCGATGGTATCACTCCTATCTCTGCGGTGAACTTTTTATACCAAAATGCCTTCTTTGCAGCTTTTGACATAGCGATGTACTCTACTTTCATGGTGGAATCTACTATCACTATCTGCTTGGAACTCTTCCAACTGACAGCACCATCATTACATATAAATGACTCCTAGATGTCGATTTTTGATCATCTATATCAAACATAAAATCCGAGTCTGTATACCCCTAGACTTGGAGTTCTCCATTACCAAAAACCAACATCATATCCTTAGTTCTTCTCAAGTACCTAAGAATATATTTCATAGAGGTTCAGTATTCTTCATCTGGATTCGATTGATATCTGCTCGTGACACTCACAGCATGGGCTATATCAGATCGTGTACATAACATGGCATACATAAGGCTCCCTATTGCTGAAGCATAAGGGATCTTGCTCATGCGTTCAATCTCCTCAGGTATGTTGGGATACATTTTCTTGGAGAGATGAATGCCATGTCTAAAGGGTACCAATCCTCTCTTGGAGTTTTCCATGCTAAACCTCTTTAGCACTTCCTCTATGTACATCTTCTATGAAAGACCTAGCATCCTATTCGGTCTATCTCTATAGACTTTAATTCCTAGAATGAAGGATACTTCTCCTAGGTCTTTCATGGAGAATTCTTTAGATAACCACATTTTAACGATGGTCAACATGGAAATATCATTCCCAATAAGAAGCATATCATCCACGTACAGTACGAGGAAGACAATAGCGCTCCCACTGATCTTTTTGAAAATACATGATTTCTCCTCATTTTTGATGAAACCAAATAATTTGATCACATCATTAAAATGAGTATTCCAGCTCCGAGATGCTTGCTTAAGTCCATATATGGACCTTTGCAGCTCGCATACTTTATGATCAGCATCACTGGATGTGAAATCTTACGGCTATTCCATATAGATATCTTCATTAAGGTATCCATTTAAGAATGCTGTTTCACGTCCATGTGCCATATTTCATAATCAAAATAGGCTGCAACACCAAGCAATGTGTGAATGGATTTTAGCATGGCTACTGGTGAAAAGCTATCCTGATAGTCAATTTCTTCACATTGACTATACCCTTTTTCCACTAATCTAGCTTTGAATGTCTCCATATTTCCATATGCACCAATCTTTCTCTTGTAGATTCATTTATACCTAATAGGTACTATACCTTTAGGTGGATCTACCATAGTCCAGACTTGATTTGAGTGTATCGAGTCAATTTCTAGCTTTGTTGCCTCTAACCATTTCTTAGAGTCGATATCCAATATTGCCTCGTCATAGGTTGTGGGATCATCATCATGAACCCCATTACCTATGAGGAATATTTTCTCTACTTTTTCTGAAATAGTACCTAAGTACCTCTTTGGAGGATTGAAAACCCTTTCTGATCTACGAGGTGGAGGAGGTAGTGATTGTATTGGCTCAACCTAATTTGGTTCCATAGGGTCCTTAGCTCGTTGCTCTTGGGAGACTTTCTCCTCGAGCTTGATCTACTTTTCAATGCCACCATCTTGAATAAACTATTTACAAGAAAGATTGCATGCCGACTCACCATCACATTATGATCTTCTGGAATGTAGAAATAATATCTTAATAACTTTTTAGGATATCTTATGAATCGAGCTCTAAAGAACCTATAGTCTAACTTGTCTGCTTGTTGTCTTTTGACATGAGCCGAATAACCCCAAATTTTGAGATTACTTAGACTTGATTTTTTACCATGCCATATCTCATACGGTACGGTAGGAACAGTTTTAGAGTGAACCTTATTCAGTAAATATATAGCAGTTAACAGACTATATCCCCAAAGAAAATTAGGGAGGTCTGTGAAGCTTATCATGAATCAGACCATATCTAATAAGGTCCGGTTCCTCCATTCTGAAATCCCATTAAGTTGAGGTGTTTTAGGTGAAGTCCATTGAGAGACTATGCCATATTGCTTGAGATAGTCTAGGAATTTTCAACTAAGGTATTCACCTCCTCGATCTGATCGAAGAATCTTAATGGGTTTTTTAGTTTGCTTTTTCACTTCATGTCTGAATTCCTTAAACTTTTCAAAGACTTCAGATTTGTGTCTCATAAGATACATATATCCATACCAAGATAAATCATCAGTAAAGATTATGAAGCAGATAAAGTTGCCTCTAGCCAGCACATCTAATGGACCGCACACATCAGTATGTACTAGGGCAAGTAGATCCGTGGCCCTTTCCCCATGTCCTACAAAAGGGAGCTTAGTCATTTTGCCATGAAGATATGATTCACAAATTGGATATGACTTGGAAGTCAACAGACTCAATAGCCCAGTTTTCTCTAATTTGTTAACCCTATCTTCTACTATATGACCTAGCCTTAGGTGCCATAGATACCCATTATTTGGACTATCCCTTGGTCATTTTGATCTTATGGCATTCACATTTTGGTCGATATTAAAGATAGATACATCAATATGTAACTGGTAGAGACTGTTAATAAGGAAACCACTTGCAATTTTATTTCTTTCATAAGGAATATTATAATGGTCCTTAAGAAAACTAATTATATAGCCTTCTTGTGCTAAACATGAAATAGAAATCAAATTCTTGCTTGTAGTAGGCACATAATAATAATCCTTAAGTACTAAATTTAAGCCAGATGGTAATCGAAGAGGGTAGGTTTCCATGGCCACAACAGCAACCCTTACTCCATTTTCGATGCGTAGGATCATCTCACCATCCCTCAGCCTCCTGCTATCCTCATGACCCTATATGCAAGTGCACAAATGAGCACTAGAACTAGAGTCAAGCATCCAACTGGATGTAAAAGAAACCATAAAGTTAGATTCAATAATGAGCATACCTCTAGAAGGACCTATCTCCTTCTTATTCTTCAGGGTGACCAGGTATGTAGGACAGTTTGCTTCCAGTGGCTGTCAGTATTATAATGAAAATACTTTTCTTTATTAGCGGCCTTCTTCTTCAGCTCTGCCTTCTTTTTCTTTCCACCTTCCACCTTCTGCTTTTTCATAGATTTCTTCTTCTTTTCAAAAGACTTTCTTTTGGAAGAAGTCCATTCCATAGCAAGTACTGAGCCTTTAGAACCTTTCATAGAAAGCTCAGCAGTAACCAGCATATTCATAAGCTCAGCTAGAGTATTATGAAGTTTATGCGTATGGTGGTTCATGATGAACTGCCCATACACATCAGTCAAGGATTGTAGAATTATATCATTCTATAGATCCTGATCTAACTTCACTCCGAGCTTCTCAAGCTCTTTCAAGTCCTTGATCATCATCAGACAATGATCTTGGACTGACTGCCCATCATGCATTTTAGCCTTAAATAGTCATTTAGTGATCTGATATTTGACTGTGCAACTCTATTCACCAAACAACTCTTGTAGGTGAGCCAAAAATTAGTGGGCAATCTTGATATCTTCATGTTGGTGCTGAAGCTCATCAGACATCGAGCCTAACATGTAGTATCAGCCTTATTATCTTCATTCGTCCACTTATCAAGAGATGCTCTCTGTTCAGCGGATGGACGAGTTGGTAAGGTGGGAGGATCTTGATCCAATACATGAGTCAACTTCTCAGAATCCAAAATAATTTTGATGGTCCGAAGCCAATCCTTGTAATTAGATCCGATCAGTCTATGGGTGTCCAGGATATAGGCTAGTAGGTTGGATGCAGACATTTTTCTTTTTCCTGTAGAGAGTTAAAGTTTCTAGTTAGATTTTGTAATTAAGACTTGACCAATTTGTTTAGAGGTTTGATTTTTAAATAAATTAGCTTTTAGTATTTTTTTAGATCCCTACACTCCCTCTATAGAGATGCAAAAATCTCCATGATTAACTGATTTCTAGTGGGATGGTGCAGTCCACACCAACTGACTCATCACCTCACCTAATAGTTATTGGTGATGGGTTAGCCAATGAGTGAACAACTCTTGTTCAATGATTCTCTAATCATGGTGCACCCAAACTTGATCTCTAATTCATGAATCTCACCATGCTCGAAATATTGATCCACTCCTTAGTTAAGTCAGACCCACCATTTGCATAGATTGGATTTCTAATTGAGTCTCTCACCGTATCCAAAATATTGAGCCCAATCCATCCTCCAGCCCGTAGCATCCAATGCCTAATAGACATGGTTGCGTCTTTTCAGTGCAACTGAACCACTATAACCAGTCGAGAACAATCAACCCCAGGAAGGGCCCTGCACATCTACAATGGATGGAAGACCTTAGACTTAATCTTTTCTTAGGAAGATTTGATTTAGGTCTCATTAAACTAGACTTGACATAGTCATAACCATTATGACTAACCTAGTGGCATGGGTTAGCTCGGATTATTGACCACCTTAGATCAGGACTGAGCCAACAAATATGGCCAGGTAAGTGAGACCGGTGGAAGGGATATGCCATTAACTCGATAAGAATGCATTCGAGTCGAGTAGCTCCCAATTAAAAATCAGTCGATCGTATCTGCCAAACTTACCTTAGACACCAAATTATTGAGCCAGAACCAATCGGGTTAGCCTACAATCCAGACTCTAACCATTGAGCCTAATTAGGTCTTAACTTGATCGATCACTCATGTGACTCAATCTTGACCCAGACTTAATCCTATTAGGCTGGTCAATTTAAGTACTCTTGATCCCATCTAACCAACTCTTGATTCGGTTTGATCAACTACTAGACCTAATTGAGCTACCCAAGCCCGAACCCAATTTTATGAATATATCTTAGATCTAAAATTCTCAATTTTAGACCTAATATATTTTATAATCTTAATTCTTAATTAAGTTTAGGGTTCATAAACAAAATATGTATATAAAATCCTAGGATTTCAGGATCTAGGATTTTGTAGAAAATAAGTTTTTGATTTTTTGATTAAGGATAAACGCATGCAGCACCCCTACACATCATAAGAACACCCCATCGAATGGAAGGAGAGGGCCTTTAAATCCTACTTCATTCTTATGATCAGATGGCCAAGGAGAACATCTTAATCAGAAATATGATAAATCTACAAAACTAGTTAGATCTACATCATATATCACATATATAAAAAATTGATCTAACTAAAAACATATTTTGCATACATCTCATGTATCATATCATGCATATTTTTGGATCTAAATTATCTCATAAATATTTAAAAAAAATGATTTAAATTTGATCATACCAAATTAAAATTTATTCTAGATAATTTTGTAGAACTATTCTACAACTAGTCTAAACATGCATCTATCATATCTAATATGAACAAATTAAATAAATTTATTTTTTATTTTTTAAATCTAATTATAATATTTATAATATCAAAAAATATTAAATATATAGATCTAAAAATTATAATTAATTAAATTAAAATTATGATTATGCTAGACTACATATAGAATAATTCTATTCCTAGTCTAGTCATGCATCTCATACATCTTAGATCTAGAATTTTTAATTTTTTTAATTTTAGATCTAATCATATCTAATATGACATCTAAAATTATCTAATTATTAAATTAAAAATAAATTAAAATTAGATCTAATAAATTATGGAACCCGGCTCTGATATCAGTTGAAGAAAAAAGCCTTATTTTTTAGATCAAGTTCGTTCAGATCTGATTGGATCAAGAAGGATATTTTAAATTTTTTTTTCTCTAAGATTCTAATTAGATCTGAGACTCCTTAGATCTGATCTTATTAATATAAAAAATAAAAAAATTAAAATTAAATATAATTTAATTATACCTTTATTTTGGGTAATTTAATTATCATGTGATAATCCCGATGTTTGCTTGAGGTTCTGGATATAGCCATGCAAGCACCTGGCCTCTACCAGTATCCACTTGGACAAGATCTAGAGATCTTCTTCTTACCAATCAATTCTCTAGAAATCAGATCTAGATCTGATCTTATAGGTCTTCAAAATTTCTTTTGAAGAACAACCATTGTCTCTTGCAGCAGTGCTGCCTTCTTTCTTTCCTGGCGCCTTTCACTTGCTTGGATCGCACCTTACTCATGCCCAAAAGCCCTTTGGCATGGAGAGGAGAGAGAGGACTAGAGGGTGGCATGGAGAAGGAGGGAGAGAGGCTATGTGGCATAGGCTAAAGGTAGAAGCATTAAATTCTAGGCACAGACAGGATTTATATAGATCCTGCTGTGCCATGCAGTGTCACATCGTCCCGGTCAGTCATGACCCTTTGTGCAATCAGATCTAAATCTGATTGGTGGGATGACATCATCTAATCTAATCAGATGAGAGACCCTTAAAACTCTCCTTAGGTGGTGCCAAGATTGGGTCAAACATGACTTCTTGGTGCCACATAGTTTAATCCCCTGAAGCAACCCTTGAGTCCCATCTGTATGGGACTCCATCTTTTATCCTCATGGGTTGCATGCCTCCCTAAGCAGAGGCATGCGACCCTCTTCCTATCTACATTTTAGTAGGAGGACAAGACCTTAGGTACTCTCCTATGGGTGCATGATGCATGGGTAGATGTCTAAGTATTCAGGGTCAACATTTTACCAATATCTGAAAACAATATTTAGCAAGTGATCAAAAATGGCAGGTGTTATTTTAAATTTATCTCATAAATTAAGACAATCCTTTTCTGACCTAGACAAGCTCCAGTCAGACCATGTAAAGGTTTTTAAGTGAGCCCAAACATATTTGGCTCAGTCGAGACAAGCTTTAATGATTGTTAAAGGAGAACATTAGGCTCAATCATGTGCTAGCACGATTTTCTTGAACCTAATTGAATATTATTCAAATCAATTAAATTAGATTAGTCCAATTGATGATATCCAGATCCAAATCCTTGTTTGTGTAACCCAGTTAAGTTCTACTTCGTATGGTAATGGGATAAGTCGCGATCTCTATCATCTACATCATCGAAACATCTTTCGATGGATCAGAACTTTTCTGATTCAGACAACTAATATGATCGATCTTTTAAATCATTCTAATTGCTCCCAAAATCCACCAGTGACACCTAGCAGCATATGGTGGCAACCCATTAGAACTGAAAGTGAACCTTTCAATGTAGTTACCTATGTAATTAAGTTCCTCTATCTTGAGCCCCGACCAGATTAGGGTTAAGGTGATCTCGTCAAACCCTAATTTCCGTCATATGAATTAATCATTCGATTCAAGTCCAATGTGAAAAACCTAATAGAAACTCTTTCTATTATTTCACTTTGCCATGGCCATAGGCTTATGGACTTGATTCTCATGATCATCATATGGCTGCTCCTCATCTACCGAGGTAGATAGATCCTCTATTGGTGCAATCCAATTTCTACAATGAACGTACTATAGCCAACATACACCTCAGAATTTTGAATGGCTAGGAGATTGAGTTATGGTGTAGTCAAATATAACACCCTTAAGGTGAACTATCGATGCACCTCAGGTCAAAGAACCAGATACACCACTGCAGCTTCGAGCCAGTCATTGATGAAAAGGTAGACTTCCTCATGACTGCTCAAGGTGGTCATGCTCAGTGCCCTCATTCTCTAACAAGTACCTGTACTCTCGCTCCAGTATCTCTACACTATAGACTCAAGACTCATCTATCCAAAAGAAGCGATCATACACCAACCTTTTGGATCAATCACCATCCTCATGATGATCCTATGGTCAGGAGCATTTTATGAATTAATAATAAAAATTCATGTCTTAAATTTTTAACTCTTAAAAATATGAACTATCATTACCATTAACTTAAGGGATGTATCACAGATACTTTCAAATACACACTAATAATCCATTTTATTATTTACAGTTAAAATTATAATTTTATCCTTAGAAGCGTATTACATGTGTCAGTCAATCTGGCTTCTAGGACACACATATCTAACAGTAACACATAGCAGTATATGGTGGCAACCTATCAGAACTGAAAGTGAACCTCTTGGTGCAGCTACCTGTGTGATTGAGTTCTTCTATCTTGAGCTCCGATAGAATTAGGGTTAAGGTGAACTCGTCAAACCTAATTTCCATCATATGAATTAATCATTCGATTCAAGTCCTACGTGAAACCCTTATAAAAACTCTTTCTATCATCTTCACTCCACCATGGCCATGGGCTTATAGACTCGATTCTCATGATCATCATAGGGCTACTCCTCATCTACCGAGGTATAGAGATCCCTTATTGGTGCAATCCAGTTCCTACAATGAACGTAATATAGCCAACATATACCTCAAAATTTCAATTGGCTAGAAGATCGAGTTATAGTGTAGTCAAACTACAACACCCTCAACGTGAATTATTGATGCACCTCAGGTCAAAGAACCAGACACATTACTGCAACATCGAGCCAGTCATCGACAAGAAGGTAGACTTTCTTATGAATGCTCGAGGTGGTCACGCTCAGTGCCCTCATTCTCTAATGAGTACCTATACTCTCATTCCGATATCAGCACACCATAGACTTAAGACTCATCTACTCAAAGAAAGTGATCGTATATCAATCTTTCGGATCAATCACCATCCTCGTGATGATCCTACGGTCGGAAGTAGTTTATTAATTAATTATGAAAATTCATGTCTTAAATTTTTAACTCTTTGAAAATATGAATTTTCATTACCATTAACTTAAAGAATGTATCACATACACTTTAAATGCACATTATGATAGAAAATAATTTTTTTATTAATTTATAATCAAAATTATAAAATTATTCTTAGAAGTGTATTACAAGTGTTAGCCAATCTAGCTTCTAGGGCACACATCTAACACTTTAAGACCAGATGGTAGTGGCATGGTATGTGCTTCGCCCATTGGTGTGCCTTTAGTTCCTTTGTCTAAGCAATTACTCTCGTGCTGTCGCAGTAGAGCAAGATCGGATCATCTAGGAAAGGTATTACTTTGAGCTTGGTGATAATTTTTCTTAGCCATACAACTTTCTTCGTAGCATCTAATGTTAGGGCGTACTCTACCTCGCATATAGAGTCTACCATAGTTTACTGCTTGGAACTCTTTCAGTAGATGGCTCCATCATTTAGGATAAAGATATAACTCGACGTGCTCTTGCTATCATCATAGTTAGATTGAAAGCTGGAGTCTGTAAATCCCATAAGTTTCAGATCCGACTCACCAATAGATCAGCCACTAGTTATTAGTATTTCTCAAATACTTAAGAATGATTTTTACCACCTTCCAGTAGTTTTTTCCTGGATCAGATTGGTATCACTCACTACTAGTGAGTAAGCCACATTTGGTCTTGTACATATCATGATGTACAGGATAGATCCCACTACCAAAGCATATGGGATTCTACTCATATGTTCTTTCTCTAGAAGTTGTCGGACAATCCTTTTTAGATAGAGTAATTTCATGATCTATCAAAAGATAGCCTTTCTTAGAATTCTCTACACTGAACCTCTTCAGCATAGTATCTATATACGTGGACTAGGATAACCTTAGCATCCTTATTGATCATCCCTATAGATCTTCATCCCTAGGATGTAGGATGCTTCACCTAAATTCTTCGTGAAGAATTGAGATGACAGTCATACTTTTATTTCTTGTAGTGCAGAAATGTTATTTCCGATTAAGAGAATGCAAACCATGTACAAGATAAGAAATATAATTGCCAGACCATTTGTCCACTTGTAAATGTAGGGTTCTTCTCCATTCTTAACGAAGTCATATATTTTGATCACCTTATCAAAATACATGTTCCAACTCCGAGATGCTTGCTTCAATCCATAAATAGATCTCTAAAGCTTACATATCTTGGACTCGTCTGTGGATGTGAACCCTTTAGGTTGTATTATATACACCTTTTCAGTCAGCTCTCCATTTAGGAAAGCTGTCTTCATATCCATCTGCCAGATCTCATAGTCCAGATGGGCAGTTATCACAAGCATAATCCGAATGGATTTGAGCATCACCATAGAAGAGAATGTCTCATCGTAGTTAATACCATAACATTGACGATACCCCTTGGCAACCGACGGGCTTTATAAATCTCCACCTTTCCATCTATGCCTCTTTTTCTTTTGAAGATCCACTTACAATCAATGAGTTTAACCCCATCAAATGGGTCAAAATGTATGCACATCATTGACCTTCATGAACTCCATTTTAGATTTCATGGCCTCAATCCATTTTCTGAAATCAAGTCTCTACATTGCATCCATATAGATGATCGAATCCTCATCATTCTCATCGAGTTTGATAGGATCACCATCTCAGACTAAGAAATCATAGTATCTATCCAACTGACATGGTACTCACCAGATCGTCTAAACGGTGCAGTTACACTGGGTTTCGGATTTGATCTAATCAAATTTGATTTAGGTTTAGCTAATGGTATCGGTTCTTCTACCAGTTGAACTTCATCAAGTTCAACCTTAGAGGCAATAATTCCTTCACTATGAAACTTCTTTTCTAGAAGGATTGCCCTATTGCTGATGAACACCTTCTATTTTTTAGCATGGTAGAAGTAATAACCCCTACTTTCCTTGGAGTATCCTATAAATATACACTTATTGGACCAGGATCCAAGTTTATTTGTATGCAAATATTTGACGTAGGCCAAACAACCCCAAACCCGAAGGTGAGATCATATTGTTCAATATAAAATATGTAGTCTTAAGAGCATAATCCCAAAATGAAATAGGTAGACTAGCAAATTCCATCATGGATCAAACCATGTCCAACAAAGTTTGATTTCTCCTTTCTGACAAACCATTATGCTGTGGTATTCCTGGAGGAGTCCATTATAAGAGAATCTCATTCTCTTCTAGATATGTCAAAAATTCATTGGATAGGTATTCACCTCCTCGATTTGATTAAAGAGTTTTAATACATTTTTAGTTATTATTTTACTTCATTACAAAATTGTTTGAATATTTCAAATAATTCAAACTTATGTTTCATAAGATAGACATACCCTTACCGATAGGTCATCAGTAAACATAATAAAATAGAGATATCCACATCTAACAATAGTGTTCATAGATCCACATATATCACTATGTATGAGACTTAGAACTTCACTGGCTCTTTCATCCTTTTAGTAAAAGATGATTTTATCATCTTTCCTAGAAGATAGGATTCATAGGTCAGCAATGATTCACAATCATTAACATCAAAAATTTTCTCTTTAGCTAATCTATTTATCATGTTCTTGTTAATATGATCAAGCCTACAATGCCAAAGGTAGGCATCTATGACATTATCTAATCTAGGATGTTTATTAGTTGTGTATATTATACTAATGCTGTGACAAAATGTAAATGCCATTTCTTTGCTATCCATGCATTATTATAACATCATTCATAATGATATCACAATAATCTTTCTTTATCGACAAATGATAACTGGCTTTGGCCAAAAGGCTAACAAAAATTATATTCATCAAAAAAGAGGGACAATAATGACAATCAGCTAGAGAAATAACATTACAATTGAAAATGAATTGAACTATTCTCAAAGGTAGAACTAGAATAGATCTTCCATCTTCAATATTCAGGAATCGCTTGTTATTCTCAAATTTTCTACTAACTTGAAGTTCTTGCAATGAATTGCAAATATGTACTGGACTTTCGATATACAATACCCAGGTAGTAGTATCACAAACATAGAGATTTCAAGATATTATTATATAATATCCTTGATCAGCAACTCCTTGCTTTTTTTTCTTATTCAGCCTATTGGAGTTACAGGAAGTAAGGTACCGAGGATGGTTCCCCTACTTCTTATAGTGAAAGGACTCTGCCTGATTTGGATCAGTCTTGGACCTTTAGTTTAGATTGGGCATAGAAGCCTCATCATGAATCTCTTTGTGCTGTTGAATAATATTCAACTTATGATACTTATTATCAAAGTTGGATCCTATAAGTATGACACTATCTAACAGTACATGGAGCAACTTAGATTTGGCCTTAACTACACATAGGAGAACCAAAAACTTAATTAGTAAATGATTTATTAAGCCTTAAGATTTAGATTTTAATTAAAAGGTTCTTCCACTATTTTATACGAATTGGTAGCCTCTACCTTCAATTCAAAGAATTACTTTAATTTGTTAGTGGGTACTAAAATCCACACGGATTGCATATAAGCTTGAGGAAAGCTCTGGCTAACCCATATGCATATATGGATAGATTCTTAACTAATTATTTTTTGAAATAATTTTTATTATTAGATTTTGCCCTAGGTATCTTCACAGTAGGCTAGGGCCTCTATTGAAAGTCCTGGTTAGGTCCAACCATTAACATGATTGAGTTTGGTGCATCAAACGAACGATGACCAGATCCAAGGAAAGCTCTAGCTAACCTGATCGCCATTCAAAGAGTGCGACCTAATCATCATATGATGAATGATAATTCTAATATCTCGATGCATAGGTGTATAAGACACCTCCAATGTCCACCTAGACTATTTAGACCCATTACCATCCACCTTAATGGGAGGTTATGATATTGTTATCACCATAACTATCTCATTTTAAGAACCTAATAATTTTAAAAAAAATTGATTAATAGTTCTAAAAGAAGAGAGTTAGATGAACCAGCTAATCATGATCCTTCCACTGACTTCACCAAGTTAGATTAAGAAAGACCAGAGATAGGCTAGTCTAGGAGCACCTAAATCAGTCACATTGATTTACCTAGCTGACATGGGTTAGCTCAAATTGTTAAGTGATCTAATCAAAACATAACTTCATCGAAAAAGCTAGGTAAGTAAGATCGATGGAAGGGATATACCATTAACTCATCAAAGATCGAATTAGTGCAAGTAGCTCTCAATTAAAAATCACAAGTTAAAACTGCCAAACTTACCTTAGACACCAACTAGTTAATTAGTTTCGATTGGATCAACCTAACATTTTGAGCTAGACTGCTTAGCCAAGAATCAAGTTAATTTTGATTCTCATTAAAGATATGGACTTGACCAACTACAACTATTGTAATTGATCTTAAAAGATCTTGACCTAATCTAAGACAATAATTGATTTGATTTAGTCAACTCTTTAATTAAGTCCATTCTTTAATCTAATCTTAGGTCTAACCTAATTAATGAATCTAATTCACTCTAACCAATTAACCTCAAATTTTATGATTTATGTCTTAGAATCTTGCAACTCATAATCCTAGATCCTAAACAAAATAATTCTTAATTCTTAATTAAGTTTTGGGCTTTGAGGGTTGGGGTTTGGTATTTCAAAAATAATTTTTATATTTATAAAATATTTTTACAATATGGTTCTACCAATCAAGTTGCATATTTGATTCGTAATCAATATGCAAATAACAAAAAATACAAATCATGAATTTACTTTAGATCAAATCTAAACATATTCATAATTATGTTCATCTATTTGAAATAATTTTAATTTTAAACAATCATAAATCATCTTAGATCAGATCTAACATATTTATGATCATAAAAATTAGATTAAAATATTTTTAATTAAATCATAAAATTTTTTAGATCTAATTTAAAATTTTATGATTAGGATTTTAAAGCAGCATGTACTAGGACAACCTTTTCACTAGAAGAGGTAAACCTTACAGTAGGACAACCTTATAAGATCAGTTCGTGTGATCTAAAATTTTTATTTTTAGATTTTATATTAGATTATAATTTAGATCTAATCTAAATAATAGATCTAAATCATGCAAAAAATCATATGATAAAGACCTAGGCTCTAATACTAGTTGAAGGAAAAATCTAGGATTTCTAGCATGTATTTTGAATTTTTCCAAAATTAGAATAAAAAAAGCTATAGATTAATCTAATTAATCTATAAAATATATAAATAAAATCTTGATATAGGATTTAATGATATGATTAAAGCATGTATATAAATCTAAAAATTAAATAAAATATAAAATAATGATGTTGATCATATCAACATCAAATAAAAAAAAATAGATCTGATCTAGTCTACAATAGAGATCAAATCTCATTACCTTTTTTCTGAATTTGGATGTCTACTTTTTGATCTGAGGCTGAGGATATCGCTTCAAGTTGCACATGCATCCGACCTCTATGAGAAGTCTACATGAAGCCTCGGTCATGATCCAAAGTTCAGCTGTCTGAAAATCAGCACAGTGTGCTAGCACTGTGCTGATCCTTCATCGACGGTTGATGCCGAATCTCCTTCTTTAATTGACTTAAACTCCTCAAGGATAAAAAAAAGAGAAGGAAGGATCTAAAAGAAGCCTTCGTCCCATGTTCTTCCCCAAAAAATTTGTAGAAGAAAATCTGAAATAAAAACCCTAGAAAAGATCCTTCTTCTTTAGGCCCTTTCCTCTCACCTAGGCACAATAATTTATGCCTTCACAAAATCCCACACCCTCAACTCTAATATGCCCAAGGTTTTCACACCCTATCTCTCTCTCTTAGGTCTAAAAACTTGCAAAATTTCATGGTTTAATTTTTTTTAAATAGAGAGTTAGAGAATAGTCCCTATCTAGGTCAAATACCTAGATAGAGAGTCCAAATAGAATAAGGATAGGAGCATCCAACTCTTGGGCACCTCCTCAAACCTTTTTGGCATAAATTCTAGATATTTGATGTACAATTAAATTCTCTTTCTTCCATAAAAACTTTTTAAAAAAAATTAGATTAATTGGTGCCATAATAGATAAGAATTTTGGGTTTATCCAAACTCTATCAAATAGAGTCTAGATCATCACTACTTCCTAGTTTTGATCAAATCTAAAACCACAAACCATTTAAGAGGGATGTGGGGGCAAGGATAGGTGTGGAACCTTTCTAGAAATCAGATTTTCCATGAAAAGATTCATGAAAAATGCATGGAGAAAGGGAAGGTGGTGCAAGGGAGGAGTCTTAGTCCAACTTGGACTACATGCTTTTGAATAGTCAAACTAAATCTTTAGCCCAATTAAAGTAAATCTTGATGCAATCTAATTAATAGTATTTCTAACCTAATTAGAAACCTAATTAAATCAGATTAAATTTAATTTAATTCTAACTTAATTTTTTAATCAATTTAGAAATTAGGAGGACTCAAGTCCTAGTTCAATTAGAAATTGTTTTCCCTTATAATTGGCTTATCCAATAAACCAATTGAACTTGATCCAATCAAGTCCAAACAAAATCTAATTGAATCATATTTAATTAGACTTGATCTCAATCTAATTGCTGAATCAAATTAAGTTAATTAGTAATTTGATTGCTAATTGATCCTCCTATAATACTTGTACTAGATTAAACATCAATCGTATTGAATGTTTAACCCTAAAATGATTATTAATTATTGATCAACCAACCGATCATATCGAGACCTCTAGTGTATGTAACCTTACAGGTTCGAACCTAAGTCAGTAGAATAGAAATAAATTTTTGTACCAATCAAAGTAATCATCTAGCAACGGTACCTGATGGCCAGATGGTCGAATATGTAAAGCAACATTCTTAGAACCCATATGAATATGGTTTTCGTATAATTCATCCTCCATGATGGATCATTCTTTTATCTTCCAGACTCATGTAATGATATTTTAAATTAATAAAGGCATTTATTTCATCATATGCTATGTCTTATTATTTATTTAAGGTTATGATGAATCTCATAAATTAGGGCTATGATTTTAGGATTATGACGAGATCATACCTGTGAGATCTAAAATCTTAAAATTCTAATCTAAAATATTTTTGATCAATGGAATATTAAGTTTGGGGATTAATATTTTTGAAAAGACTGGCACATCCTATGTATGCTCGATAGAGAGAGTGATTAATCTCATAATTACTTATGTTTGACACTAATACAAGGATGTGGGTACTTATTAGAGAATAAGTTTACTGAAATAATATGACTTAAGAATATCTAATGGAGTCTTATCTACTTATCAATAGATGATTCTTATAGTGGGAGTTGTGCATGTAATCCTTTGACCTGAGACTACCATAGAATCTTGTATGCATAAATTCATATTTTGGTTCATGCTCATTCATGACTTAGTCATGTACGAGATGTTCTGGATATGGTGGATTACATATGAAGGTTGTGAGCAGGTTAACACGGAATAAATCACTCCTAGTAAGAGGAGATCACATACTTGCTTAAATTGAATGATGATTCAAGAAGACTTTGATCAAAGTATGATGAAAATTAGAAATAATTTTTAATATTTTATTAGTCAAATCATCATCATATGATTGAGAAAAATATGAACATGAAATTGAATTTGATATGATTTTATATCCATAGTCATATTTGGGATGTAGGGTGATCATAAGATCGAGTTGCACGGTAACTTTTCATTAAAGGATATTTTTGATATTTTCATCAAAATTTTATATCTTTCAGATAGACATGATACATTGCTAAATGTTAATCTTATCTTGTGAATTTGATCAAATTAAAGATTTTAATTTGATCGTTAATTAGAAAGTATTTTAATTGATTAAATTGGGTCAGCTCAGTTTAACCTAAATCGGTTTGGTTCAGTTATAACCAAATTAAGTCAAATTGCACCCGGACCCACTGCTAGCTAGATGTGGAACCTAATGAGTCATACACAAAGAGAATTGATCAAGGATCTAATTGGATTAGATTACGTTTATAAGTTGAACATTCTAGCATATGTTGCAAACCCTAGCACCAAGATTCGAATCAGATTCGAATTGAGTTTCAATTTAGGCTAATCAGATCAAATTTAGGTCAAATCAGATTTGGCTTTTATTGATCTCATGATTGATTTTGATGATTACCAAACTTTGAGTATTTGAGTATTTAACCATATGTTTCATGAGTGGATGTATGTCTTTCCAAGTACTTAAATTGAAGAATTAATCCAAGAAAAGATCTACACAAAATCACCAAGTCAAGGGCTTCATAAAGAAAAAATTTTGAGTTTCTAACTTGAAGGTTGTTGCCCAGAGGTAGCAACCCGAGGGAGGGGCGGGGAATTAGGTTTATAAAAAATTTTGGCCAAATCTGAAATCTAATCAATAATATACTTTACTTAAATTAATTCAGCTTAAAATGATTTTATAGTATATATAGCAGAATCAAATGTGTATGAAACTATGCAAGAATTATGGCTAAGCTAAATAAATAGTAATACAAATAAAGCAAGAAATAAAGACAAATAAAGCAAGAAAGTAAAGAACACAATCATAAATACTCAAAGTTTATAGTGGTTCGAAGTAACCTGCTCCTCCGTCCACTCTTCAAACTTTCCTTGGGATTTTCATTATAATCTTTACTTGGTTACAGTGTATTTATTTTCATGGGATCACAAACAAAATCCAATTGATTTTCCAGGCTCACCAACCAAAACCTAACATTGTTAGTTTTTTCGAGCTCACTAACAATCCAGTTGGTTTTCAATAGGAGCACCAACCATAATCTTTATAACATCCAATTATGGGCTTGGACCGGTCTAATCTCTAAGTTTCTTTTTTTCAAAAAAACTTGTAAAGAAATAAAAAATACAAGTATAAGTTTTAATACAAAATAGAAAATAAAAATTAGAACTCTTTGAAGCTTGAAAAAGTTGCTGTTGGATTGCTCAAATGATGCTTCAACTTCTTTTCTTGATGCTTGAGAGAATGTAGAAGATGATGGAGATAAATCCTTTTGAAAGCCCTCTGATTTAGAAGCTTGATTCCTCTCTATTCTCTCTCTTTTCAATGATATTCAATACTCCCTCCAAGAAATGATGATTTTTTTTTCAAATCCTCTTAGCTTCTTTTCCAATTTAATCTCTAGCCTTTTATACCTTAAATCAATACTAGAGGATGAGTGGTAGCCATTTAGAGCCATTGGAGAGCTTTTATTGGGCATTAAATGCGTCAACAATGGATAGAAAAACTAGCCATTACAAGATTTTCCATCGCAAGGGGTGCCCCATGGGTCGTCCCTTGGGCGCCCCATGGGTCATCCCTTTTTCCATGGGACATCCCATAGGTTGCCCTTTTTGTAATAGGCAAGAAAACTATTTTCTGTTTTGCACTCAAGACCTACAGGAGATGACCTAGGGATTATCCCTTTTTCATGGGATGATCTATGGGTCATCCTTTTTCAGCGTGCCACTCCTAGCCTTGCATGCCATCATGCCAAATCAAAAAGAGATGACCAAGAGGTCGTCCCCTTTTGCCCAAACTTGTTTTACTTCATTTTTTGACTTCCAAATCTTTCCAATTTGTCTCCAAAAATTTTGAATTCTTCTTTAATGCTCTTGAAGCTTTTGAAAAAAATTGCCTTGATCTCCAACTTGATAAAATGATAGCTTTGACCTTCTCCAAGCATCTTTATCAATTCAACTTCTGAAATCTTCTAAATTGCCTCTAAAGGTTTCAAAATATTCTTTAATGCTCTTGAGACTTTCAAAAAATATTTTCTTGATCTTCAACTTGGTGAAATTATGATTTTGCCCTTCTTCAAGCATCTTTATCAATTCAACTTTCTTGAAGCTATTGACTTGGTGATTTTTGTGTGGATCATTTCTTAGATTATTTTTTTAATTTAAATACATGAAAAGACCTACATCCACTCTTGAAATATATGGTTAAGTACTTAAACACTCAAAGTTTGGCGATCATCAAAATCAATCATGGGGTCAATAATCTTCCTCTTTTTGATGATGGCAAAACTTTGAGTATATGCATTGAAATAAAATTTAATGTATTTCAATAAATTGGCTAGTATAAATCATAAAATGATAATGTATACAAATATAAATGTATACTTCATGAAGGCTCCCATTTAACTTAAATTCAGATTTATAGATTTTAAAAAACTTTCAATAAGCTCCATGAAATGTATTATAGGCTCAAGCATAGCATATACTCAACAAATCTTCTCTCCCTTTTTGACAACATCAAAAAGCTTATGGAAAGGATCTAAGGTTTATCATTAAAATCAATACATTTTTAGTCAAAATTGATTTAAAAAATTAATTCAAATAAATCATCTCTCCTTTGAAAACTTGGATTTTGATACAAAAAATGTCTTGAAATTTTAGAATTAGCTTATCAAGGATTTGAATTAAGCATAACATTTAATTCAAAATTTATTCATTTCTTTTCTAAAAAAAATTATTCTTGTGGGAAGAAACAAGAAATATCATCAAAATCAATCAAAAGTTAGATAAATATATCAATTTTAGAAAATTTTAATTTAAATTCAGGAGGGTATCAAATTTGAACTTCACGGGATATTTAATATGAAAGGTAAGCATGTTTGATATCAAATTCATATTAATGTCACTCTCCCTCTTTTCAAAATATTTATATATTGATTTTATCAAGATATTTGAGGGATAAATTTTTTTTAAGATATTTTAGCATAATTGATACCAAGTAAAGTATGTCTAAATCCAAAATTCTATTTGATATCACTCCTCTTTCCCTTTTTGATAGCATCAAAAACACTCATGGGAATGATTAAGAAAAATCATCAAAATCAATAAGATGTAAGAGTATTTCAAATAAGAGATGTATCAAATTAAAGTCTAGTGAATCATTTTTCTTTTGAAAACTTGTCTTCTGATTTAAAACATATTTAAAATGTCACTTCTCTTTCAGAAATTATCTTGAATTCAAATATCAAAGACTCTTTTTCTTTTTGAATGAGTATAATCTTTTTAATCAAATTTTTAAGTAAGCACTTTTAATCTTTAAGAGAAATAGAGCTTTTTAAAAGATTTGATCATGAATTAAGCATAATATATACTTTAATATTCAATCTTTTTTTTTAAAAATTTTAATTAATTAAGTTTGAAAAAGATGCGTATCGAAAATATATCAAACAAGTCAATGATGGTATTAGAGTAAAAATTATTTTATAATAATTTTTAAATACATATAAAAAGTTTTGTATTATATTTAGATTTTTAAATAAGTTTCAAAATTAGAAGTATGTATCAAAATTAATTTATTTAGAGTAGGAATATGTTTTAAATTTCATTTAACTCCAAAATTATCAAGTTCATGCAAATCAGCATATGAATAATATCTAAATTTATAAATAATTTTTGATAATAAAAATCAATTTGTTCATCTGTTACTACTTCAAATTAAGTAAACCAAATTTTATAACCATATGTAAAAAAAATTAGAGAAAAACTATAAGGTACTCGATTGAGAGTCTAAAATCAATTAAAGCAAATCTCAAAATGAGAAAATTTTAAGATAAATGATTAAGAATTTAAAATTAATATTAAAATTTATTAATATTTATAATAAAATTTAAATTAATTAACTTAATCAATATCTCTCCCTCTGAATATTAGAAAATTCATCACATGATATTTTCTCCCACTTACTTTTGCAAACAAATCTATTTTAAAGTTAAATAGAATTTTAAGAGAACAAGCATCAATTAAGTGAATTAAGTATTAAATTATGCATGTAATTCAAATAAATATAGCATTCACTCATATAGAAACTAATTTTTTTAAAAAATTTACTTTTATTTACTTCAAAAGATGTTTACAATGATAACAATCCATTACAAATTCAAAAGTATGCCACGTAGTAGGACTTCTTAATTTTAATTAATAAGAACATTAAGCTATAAAAATTTGAATAGTATAGTCTTGAAAATACTTCTCTTCACTTTGATATTAAAGTAAATCATTTAAATATGTATCACAAGCATTTATCTCAAACATTATAATAACAAGAATATAGCCATGAAAATTCAAATTTGACATAAAGCAACTATTCTTTTATCTTGATACAAATTATGATATCAATTATGATAGGTTTTTGAGAATTACTTGTTTGTAATATTTGAAAGAAGTTTTTATTTATTTCTTGGAGCTTTATAAGTCCAAGATGGATAGATCCTTCCAAAACTAGAAATTTGAATAAATCATTCAAAGCAAATCATAAGCAGTTTGTTTGACAATTTTTTTTTGAAAAATATCTATTTCTTTTCTTAAGTATTATTAATTAATTTGAAGTGTAAAGATACCAATCTTATAATTTATTCAAGGTATAATGTCAAAAATATATTCATGCAAACTAGATTATATGCAAGAATATTTTTTTTCTATTTGTCAAAGATAAAGCAATAGAATACAAGACAACAATAATCTATGTGATATCAATCATTGAAGTTTTTGATCAAAAAAGATAAATCAATTAAATTTAGATTAAATTATTTTGATAAGTTAATTTGAATTAACACCAAAAGATCATGCAAAATAAATCATAGAGAGATATTCTATTAAACTTAATTTTTTCTTAAGAAATATCATTTAATTAAGTTCAAAAAAGATATGAAATTCTTGATTTTATCGCAAATGATATCATATAAGCTATACAAAACTCAATTTGATGCAAAATATTTTTTTTTTATCAAAAGATAATGCAATGGAATTTAAGGTAGAAATAGATTTTTTGATACAAATTGATACCAATTGAACTAAAATTTAGATTAAATAATAATTTTAATTTTTTTAAAAATTTGATACCACTAAAAGGTTAGAGAAGATTAACTTTCAAATTTATCTATTGAAGGTAAGTTCTACTTGATATTAAATTTTCAAATCAAAGCCAATTTTGATATTCTATTTGATACAATTATAAAAATAATTCTTTCTATATTAATTTTAGATACCAATTATTTAAAAATCAAAATAAAAAAATTGTTTGAAAGTTTTTATGATATCAATAGAATTGAAATTTGGATCAATTTGCAATTTCAGCTTGATACTAGATGTTTTGAAATAGCAACTTTTCAAAAAATAATTTAATACCAATTATTTTAGTTTTAAAGTGATAAAGCTACATTGATTCAAATCAAATAATTTTAAAAGTTTAAAATAATAAATTAAATTAAATTGATGTAACTAATTCATTCAAGTCAAATTATGAACAGATTTTCTATTATTCTTTGAAAGGTTATTTCATCCCTTTTCTTATGAAATACTAGATAGTTAGGTTTAGAAAAGATATGAACTTCTTAAATTTATCTCAAATAATGTAATATCAAGAATTTAAATTTATGATAAAGATATTCTTTTATTTTTATCAAAAGATAAATTAATAAAATATAAGATAAATTATAAGCTATCTGATACCAATTAAATAAAACTAAAGTTTTTTTAAATATTTGATTTTAAAAGCAAATGATAGCTTTCCTAAAATATTTGCATGATATCACTTCAAAAGATTCAAGAGAAATATTTTTCATATTTAATTTTCAAAAAAAATTAGATCAACAGCTCAAGGAGTTTTAATTCAAAAAAATTTGATCAATTTAGATAGATATTGATATACAAACAAGTTGGGGATCAAAGATAATATTCAAATCAAATTCTAGAATAAAATTTGGTCAATTGGAGTAAGATAATCAAGAGTATCAAGAGGAGAAAATCTAGATGTAGGCTCTATATTTTTGTTTCAACTAAAAATTTTTTGAATCTTTAAGATAAAACTAAGATACAATGCAATATCAAGCACTTGAGTTTTATAAATACATGTTTTATCTTTAAGTACTTAGATCATGTAAAATTTTAGAAAAAAATTAATAATTTAGCATCTTATGGAGAGAATGTTAAAAATTAATAATTTAGCATCTTAACAATTAAAACATTCAAACCGAACTAAGCATGTTTTAAATTAAACTCATTAATTATAAAATCGATATGGAGAGGCTTAAAATATCATGCTGAATTTAAAGATAAAACCATTTCATCAAAAGCAAGATATATAGAGGAGAGCATATTAATTTAAAAATCAAAATATTTAATCATTACAAGCATCAAAAATCAATTATACTTATCAAAATATAAAAGAAATCATCATATACATATATATTAATAAATCATTAAAGTCAATACATTCAATGAAATAATTATTGATGGTGTGATGTAAGAAAGATCTAAAGTTTACCAATCATCACCCATCCTAGTTCATTTCCAAGGCATCCATTTAAAGAATTTTTCTTTTTTTATTTTATTGAATCCTTGGTATACCTGCAAAATCAGTTTACAATTTTTGGTACCCAAGCTTTCTTGGGTCCATTGGAGTTAGTGCTCAAGGTTCCTTTTGAAATTCAAACTTATTTAATAGATATTTATCCATTTTTTTTAACATTATATTCAGAAATTTTATGGCCAACTTTATTATATTTAAAGCACTTAAATGAATGATTCTTAGTTGAAGCTTTGTTGAATATGTTTTTGACAGCCTTTTGTTTTCTTAATGAGTTATAGCCAATTTTAGATTTATCAAAAATAGCTCTTTGATTGTTTAATATAACTTAAAGCTTTTGAGATCCAATTATAAATTTTTCAATCATAAACTTTAGGCTTTCAATCTCTTTCTTTAGTTTGATATTTTTTTCTAAAAGAGATTTTTTAAATTTACTCTTTTCTTTAGCAGAAAATCTTAGTTTATTAAGTTCTTCTTTCAACTTAAGATTTTCTTCAATCATATTTTTAGATTTTAAAAATCTTTCTTTTTCTTTAACTAAGAAATTTTTAGATTTAACTATATTATCCTTTTTCTTAGTTAGAGTTTCAATTTATTTCAAGAAAATTTTCTTTTCTTTGGCCATGTTTTTCATATTTTTCAAAAGATCTTTTTCACTCAAAATCTTATATTTTTATTCAACCAAAGAAAGATTAAATTTTTTAAGCTTTTTATTTTGTAGCCTTACGTTCTTATGTTCATCCATTAACTCATTGAAGACTTTACATAATTCATTAAAAGTAAAATTAGAGGAGTGTTCATGGTATACGTCATCATTTTGAGCCATGAGGCAACAACTTGCGATACATTCCTCCTCTTTTTTATTATTCTCTTCTTTGCTTTGCTCCCCCTCAGTCAATGCTTTTATTTTCTTTTGTTTCTTTCTTTTCTTCTTTTTATTTTCATCCTCATGACCCATGAGGCATAAGTTAGGGTGAGCTTTCTTCTCTTCATGGGAGCTTAATTCTTCTTTTTGATTTGCTCTCCCATAAGTTATTTTCAATTTCTCTCATATTTGATTTACTGAAATATATGAAGAAATTATATTAAATACATTTATGTCTAATGAACAATAAAGCATATTCATGGCCTTAGCATTTAGGTGCATTGATTCTTTATCAATAAATGATGCATTGTGTGTGTGAGGATCATTAATAATAATCTTTCATAGATTATAGTCATGTGCTTGAATGAAGATTTTTATCCTAGCTTTTCAATAAGTATAATTTGAGCCATCAAATAGTAGAGGTCAATCAATAGAATGGCCCTCATTAAAAATTAATTTTATTTTGGGTTGCCAAGATCTTTAGCTCTTGATGGTTAGATCAATAATTAATAATAGAGTATCTGTTCTGATACCACTTGTTACCTAGAGGTAGCAACCCAAGAGGGGGGGGGGTAAATTAGGTATATAAAAAATTTTGGCCAAATCTAAAATCTAATCAATAATGTGTTTTACTTAAATTAATTCGCTTGATATGATTTTATAGTATGTGCAACAGAATCAAATGCGTATGAAACTATGCAAGAATTATGGCTAAGCTAAATAAGTAGTAATACAAATAAAGTAAGAAATAAAGACAAGAAAGTAAGAAAGTGAAGAACACAATCACAAACACTCAAAATTTATAGTGGTTCGGAGCAATCTGCTCCTACATCCACTTTCCAAGCTTTTCTTGGGATTTTCACTGTAATCTTTTCTTGATTATAGTGTATTTATTTTTATGGGCTCACAAATAAAATTCAGTTGATTTTTCAGGCTCACCAACCAATATCATTAGTTTTTTCGAACTCACTAACAATCTAGTTGATTTTCAATAAGAGAACCAACCATAACATTTACAACATCTAATTATGGGCTTGGACCGGTCTAATCCTCAAGTTTTTTTTTCCAAAAAAACTTGTAATGAAACAAAAAATACAAATATAAGTTTCAGCATAAAATAAAAAATAAAAATTAAAACTCTTTAAAGTTTGAAGAAGTTGCTGTTGGATTGCTTAAATGACATTTCAACTTTTCTTCTTGATGCTTGAGAGGATGTAGAAGATGATGGAGATAAATTCTCTTGAAAGTCCTTTGATTTAAAAGCTTGATTCCTCTCTATTCTCTCTCTTTTCAATGATATTCAATATTTCCTCAAAGAAAATGATGATTTCTCTTTCAAATCCTCTTAGCTTCTTTTTTAATTTAATCTCTAGCATTTTATACCTTTAATCAATGCTGGAGGATGAGTAGTAGCTGTTTAGAGCCATTGGAGAGCTTTTATTGGGCATTAAATGCATCAACAACGAGCACAAAAATTAGCCATTATAGGATTTTTCGTTGCAAGGGGCACCCCATATATCATCCCTTTTGCAATAGACAGGAACACTATTTTTTATTCTACACTCAAGACCTGTAGAGGATGACCCAGGGGTCGCTTCTTTTCCATGGGATGACCTAGGGGTCATCCCTTTTCAATGTGCCACTCCCAGCCTTGCATGACATCATGCTAAATCAAAAAGGGATGACCCAGAGGTCACCTCCTTTTGTCCAAACTTATTTTTCTTTATTTTTTGACTTTTGAATCTTTCCAAATTACCTTCAAAAGTTTTGAATTCTTCTCTAATGCTCTTGAAGCCTTCAAAAAATATTGTCTTGATCTCCAACTTGATGAAATGATAGCTTTGACCTTCTCCAAGTATCTTTATCAATTCAACTTCTAAAATCTTCTAAATTGCTTCTAATGGTTCCAAAATATTCTCTAATGCTCTTGAGGCTTCCAAAAAATATTTTCTTGATCTTCAACTTGGTGAAATTATGATTTTGCTCTTCTTCAAGTATTTTTATCAATTTAACTTTCTTGAAGCTCTTGACTTGGTGATTTTTGTGTGGATCTTTCTTTGGATTAATTTTTTTAATTTGAATAGCTGAAAAGAGTTACATCTATTCTTGAAATAAATAGTTAAATACTTAAATACTCAAAGTTTGGTGATCATCAAAATCAATCATGGGATCAACAAAGGTGTTGACTCCAAGGCTAAAGGTGTCGACTTCTATCTTAAAATGAGATAAAAAATTTAAGTTTTAAAGTTTAGAAAGTCAAAGTGTCGACCCCAAGAGCAAAGATGTCGACCCCAAGCTTCTGGCACACTCTGGCATGGACTGGCATGCAGAGGGGATGACCCCAAGAATGACTCCTATGCTAGAGGATGATCCTAGGATTGACCTCTATTGCATAGAATAGAAGACAACGAGCAGAAATCCTTCGAATCTTAGGAGATGTCGATACTAGAAAAAGTGTCGATACCTAAAGAAAAAGTATCGATACCTGAAGTAAAGGTGTTGACCTTAATGTCGGGACATGCTGCAATGGCTAGTTTTCTGCACTTTTCAACTGACCATTCTCCACTCCAACGACTAGTCAAAGATTGCTAACTGCCAAAACTCACTCAATAGTCATTGCCAAGTATAAAAATAGTAAAAAAAATATTTTCAATTATGAGATTAAGGATTAAAGAAAGAAAACTATTCGAGATAAGGGAGTTACATTGAATAACCAAAAATAAGAAAAAAGAGAGATTTGAGCTTCAAATTCAGAGGGCATTCAAGAGTCATCTTCCACAGCACGTCAAGCAAGTCTTTTAGCATCATTTGAAGAGAAGAGAAACTACCAAAGAGCACATATTTAGCATCTTCTCCGCACATCAAAAGAGTTCATTTTTGTTATTAGTTTTGAGCTGAATTTTTATAGTTATATTTTTTTTTATTTCTTTACAATTTTTTTAGGAGAAAAGAAACTTGGAATGTAGGCTAGTCCAAGCCGATAATTGGATGGTGTATAGATTTTGGTTGGTGAGCCTAAAAAATCAATCGGATTGATAGTGATCTCGAAAAAACTATCGATGTAGGATTATGGTTGGTAAGCTCGACAAAACCAACTGGATTTATTTATAATCCCTGGTTAAAACAAACTTACTATAATCTAAGATTATAGTAAAATTTTTAAGAAGATCTTGAGGAGTGGATGTAGGTGTGGGGTTGCATTGAACCACTATAAAATCTTTGGGCGTTTATGTTGTGCCTTCTTCTTTATAGCTTTACTTATCTTGTATGCCTTAAATTGCTAATTACTTAGTAATTTGGATTAGCTCTTACTTATGTTCAATTACACTTGATTCCATTGCATACACTAGTTAATTTTATTGAATTGAATTAAGTTAAGTAAAGCACATACTTTTATAGAGTTAAATTTGGCCAAAAGTTTTATAAACCCAATTCACCCCCCCTCTTGGGTTGCTACCTCTAGGCAATAAGTGGTATTAGAGCAGGTGCTCTATTATTAATTGTTGACCTAACCGTCAAGGGTGAAAGATCAAATGGCAACCCCTAGTGGTATTTTCTTTGTTGAGGGCTAATCCACTTCTAGACCATCTTTATTTGATGGCACCAACTAAATCTTTTGGAAAATTAAAATGAGAATTTTTATACAAGCTTTAGATTATGACTTATGAGAAATCATAACTAGAGGACCACACACACCTCCAAAAATTATAAATGGTATGACTCTTCCTAAATTGGAAAAGGAATGGGATCAATTTGATAAAAAGATGGCTTAATTAAATGCAAAAGCCATCAATATACTTTATTAGTCTTTAGATGTGCATGAGTTTAATAGAATATCATCTTGCACATCGGCTAAAACAAATTAAGACATGTTAGAAATAACTCATGAAGGAACAAGTCAAGTTAAAGAATCTAAAATTAACTTGCTTGTTCATAAATATGAAATATTCAAAATAAAAAAAATATGAGACTATTATTTCACTCTGCCATGGCCATGGGCTTCTAGACTTGATTCTCATGATTATCATAGGGCTGCTCCTCTACCACCGAGGTAGATAGATTCCATCTTGATACATCCAGTTCCTACAATGAACATGCTATAGCAACATACACCTCAGGGTTCCATATGGCTAGGAGACCGAGTAATGTGTAGTCAAACTATAACACCCTCAAGGTGAACTGCCGATGCACCTCAGGTCAAAGAACTAGATCACCTACTGCAGCTGAGTTAGTCATTGATGAGAAGTGGTAGACTCCCTAATGACTACTCGAGTTGGTCACTAAGTGCCCTCGTTCTCTAACGAGTACCATACTCTCGACTCCGGTGTCTCCACACGTAGACTCAAGACTCATCTACTAAAGAAGAAGCGATTGTACACCAACCTTTCGGATCAATCACCATCCTTGTGATGATCCTATGGTCAGAGCAATTTATGAGGTTAATAATGATTATTCATGTCTTAAATTTTCAACTCTTCAAAATATGAATTATCATTGCCATTAACTCAAAGGATGTATCACAGACACTAAGTACACATATGTGATAGAAAATAATCCATTTATTGATTTTAGTCAAAATTATAATTTTGCCCCTAGAAGTGTATTACAAGTGTCAACCAATTCTGGCTTCTAGGGCACATATATCTAACAGCACCATGTCCTCATCATCTTCTTCTTCATCATCCTCCAACTCATTGCTTTCTTGATAATTTGAAGTAGACTTGAAAGCGATATCCTTATTTTTCTTGGCTCCTCTTCTTCTTCCTTTTGAGCCATATGCATCTCATGGGTCATAAGAGAACCCATGAGTTCTTCTAAGGATAGCTTGGTGAGATCCTTTGCTTCTTGTATTATCGTCACCTTAGCTTTCCAATCTTTAGGTAGAGACCTAAGCACTTTGCAAAATTATAATTAGAAATAAGTTTTGCCTAGGCCAATTTAAGCATTTAGAATTTAATAAATTTGATAAATTATCAAAAATAGTCTCATATTTTTT
>QRFJ01003426.1:0-98974 GCA_006176705.1 Cocos nucifera | reverse complement strand
ATGCTTTTGGATAGCCTTCTATAGATGTTGGACTATCTTCTTCTCCTCCACTTGATCCTAGTTCTTAGAGCTTGATCCTTTCACTTAGGATGCTAGGACATTACTCATGTAGCCTTAGAGCTTCCTAGCAATCCACTTTTTGTCAAGACATAGGAGTTTGCATTTTGACCTCATATCTAATTAGTTCACGTAAACAACTTTTGGAACAAATGAAAAAGATGTTTTTCTTTTGAAAAATATTTTATGTCAAAAATGGCTTGATCAATATTGAAATTGCTTGATGTTTTATTATCATTTTATATCGTTGATTTGGGATTTTGCTATAGAAATAAGAGGGTGCAAATTCTAAAGAATCATAATTTAAATAAAATAAATATTAAATTTTGATAATATGAAAAAAAATTGAATTAAAAAAAATTTTGCCCGTTAAAATGGGAGAATAATCAAAACATTTAACATAGAAAGGGACAAATTTTAAGACTTCAATGAATGATTTGATTGATTGTTTGATATGTGAATTAACTAATGATTTGCCTCACTCAATCAATGCTTTGTGATCTTAAAATTTTACTTAGTTATGAAAGTGGCTATGCTTGTAAAACAAAGAAAGAGAAAATATTAAAGAAGAAATAATTATGTGACTGAAAATTCATTTAAATCTCATGAATTTATTTTTTAATGCTAAATTCTTGTTAAATATGCTCAATTTGGAAGAAAAAGGGGGAGAAATACTTTGATTTGTTTGAAGTTACTAAGTGACTTATGTTGGTATCAATGAACATTCATTGCATAATACCATTGAGCTTTCATGTGCTTCTAAATTTTCAGTTTTAACTTGCATAATTTGAATGATGTTGGAGTTTAAACTCTTAACAATTAATTAGAGTTTAATTGATTTTAAAACATACTCTAAATCTATTTTTTTTTGTGATAAATCATATTTTATCCTAAAAGATTCAAATTGACTTATGCTAAGAAAATTTAATTTCATCATTTGATTCACATATGCTTATTATTTTTCATCTACCTGACTATATTACCACACTTCTTTGAAAAATTAATAGGAGTTAACTTGGAGTTAATTTGCAATATTTTCTATGCTACAAATAAGCTAAATTTAACACTCCTTCAAACTTGAGACTTATTTAAAGATGTAAAAATAATTTTAAGTTCTATCATATGAGAGACTTTTAAAATTGGGACATCATTTGCTGAATTTCTTTTATTCAAGACAATTGAGCTACATACCTTTTCCAAGTCGAATTATTAGAATTCTTTTAAGAAAAGAAGAGAATAACTATCATATTCACTTGTTTATTTTAAAAAAAAAATCTCTAATTTTTGAACCTAAATCAAAAGTCTACTTTAGTGGTATTAAATAAAATTTTGGCTCTATCCCTTAAATATCTTGATAAAATTAGGATTCAAATATTTTTGAAAGGGGGAGAGTGACATCAATATGAATTTGATATCCTATATGCTTACTTTTCATGTTAAATATCCATGAAGTTTAAATTTGAAACTCTCTTGAACTTGATTTGAAATTTTCTTGATTTTGATGAGACATCTTTGATCCTTCATAAGCTTTTTGATGTTGTCAAAAAGGGGGAGAGGACTTGTTGAGTATATGTTATGCTTAAGCTTATAATACAGCTCATGTTAATGCCTGAAATATCTAAATTTAAGTTAAATATGAGCCTTTATGAAGTGTGCATTAATAATTATGTATATTATCACTTCATGACTTATACTAGCAAAATTTTTGAAATACATTAATTTTATTTTTATATATATACTCAAAATTTTACCATCATCAAAAAGGAGGAGATTGTTGACCCCATGATTGATTTTGATGATTACCAAAATTTGAGTATTTGAGTATTTAATCATGTATTTCATGAGTGGATGTAGGTCTTTCTAGGTACTAAAATTGAAGAATTAATCTAAAAAAAGATCTACACAAAATCACCAAGTCAAGTGCTTCATAAAAAAAAAATTTTGAGTTTCTAACTTGAAGGTATCGACCCCAAGGCTAAAGGTGTCGATCCCTATCCTGAAATGAGGTATAAAGTTCAAGTTTTAAAGTTCAGAAAGTCAAAGTATTGACTCCAAGAGCAAAGATGTCGATCCCAGGCTTCTGGCATGCTCTGGCATGGACTGAAATGCATAAGAGACAACCCAAGGAATGACCCATATGCTAGAGGATGAACCTAGGGTCGACTTCTGTTGCACATTGTAGAAGACAGAGAGCAAAAATTCTTCGGATCCTAGGAGGTATCGACATCTGAAGAAAAAGTATCGACATCAGAGGAAAAAGTGATGACACCTGAAGGAAAGATGTCGACCCTAATGTTGGGACAAGCTACAATGGCTAGTTTTCTACACTTTTTCAATGGGTCATTCTCCACTCCAACGGCTAGTCCAAGCTTGCTAATGGCCAAAACTCACTCAATAGTCACTTCCAAGTATAAAAATAATAAGAAAAATATTTTGGATTAAGAGATTAAGGATTAAAAAAAAAAACTATTCAAGAAAAGGGAGTTACATTGAATATCCAAAAACAAGATAAAAGAGAGAGATTTGAGCTTCAAACTTGGAGCATTCAAGAATCATCTTCCACAACACTATTGGAAAATGTGTCCCAAAGCCAATCATCAGCTTGTTGTCAGTTGACCTACATTATATCTATAATTAATTTATTAATAAATAAAATATATTTTTGACATTTTTCATCATAAAGTATTCATCTTCAAATGAACTCCATTATTATGATGAAGTCCTTAGGACTATTTAGCTTCGATAAAGAGATGATTTATTGATTAGTCCTTAAATCTATTCACAATCAAATGATAGGCTATTAATTAGGACAACATCGTATATCGAGCATAGGTTGTTGTATGCCATATGGGTTGGTTATCTTCTTAACCAAGGAGTGTGGAGACATTGGTATGACATATAAGTGAGATGTATGGGTACATCGTCATTGAACGTGACCAACTCTAGAGCATTCTGTTGTCGAGAATATTTCTGATGGAATATAGGTATAAGTGTCCCTTAGACCTGAGATCACCTTAGTGACTTGCAAGCAATTCACTGTGCTTTGGTACCAGACTAACTAAATTTCTAATTAGTAATGAAAGGCTTCTAGGCATAATCAAGTACTTATAAAGTTGGTGTGTGATCAAGATGGAATTGACCAATTCAAGAGTTGGAAAAGAATGTATCACTGTATTTTAATATAGCAAAATCTTAGCTAGGATAATCCATCAAATGGATTTGATATTTTGAAACACAATGTAGACAACCTAATCAGAGTTGACAGTTGAACTCTGAGGTATCCTACGAGCATTATGGTCAAGGAGATGAATTATATAGAAACTATATTGGAATGAGTTATAAGGATGTTGTTCCACACATTCGACCTATCCGACCATTGGATACCATTGCTAGATGGTTACTTTGATTGATATAGAAATTTGTTCCTATGCTACTGACTTAGGTTTGGATCTATGAGGTCACATACATTAGAGTTTACAATCCGATTAGATTGTTGATTAATGATTAAGAATCATTCTAGGGTTAAACAATCAATACGATTGATATTTAACCTAGTGCAAGCATTGTAGGAGGATTGATTAGCAATTTGATTGATAATTAACTTAATTTGATTAAACTAAAGGATTAAGATTAAATCTAATTAAATATAATTTAATTAGATTTAGTTTGGGCTTGATTTGATCAAGTCCAATTGGCTTATTGGATAAGCCAAGTGCAAGGAAGAACTAGTCCTAGTTCAATTAGGACTTGGGTCAACCCAATTTCTAATCTGATTAGAAATGAAATTAAAATTAAAACTAATTTAATCTAATTTAATTAGATTCTTAATTGAATTAAAACTTATTTTAATTAGATTAAATAAATTTTTATTTTATTTGGTCCAAAGATCAAGTTGGATCTAGTCAAATTGAAAGTCCTAGTGAGACTATGACTTATATCAACCCAATCTCTAATTTAATTAAAATTAAATTAAAATTAAATTTGATTTAATTTAATTTAATTAAGGACTTTTTTGGACAAAGACCTATTCTAATTGGGTTGAAATAAATCTGATTTAATTTGGTTAAAAGATTTTGTTTGACCAAGTCAAATTAGAAGTCCTAGTATGACTAGGACTTTCCTCCTTGCACCACCTTAGCCCCAACGCCCCCCCACTCCTATTTTTTAGGATATTTTCATGAAAAATCATCTCCTCAGGACCTCTCATGCACACCCTTCTCTTCTCTCCTATTTACTTAGGAATTAGTTAAGGACCAAGTCAATAGATGGAAAGTTGTTGTGGTATTAGACTCCATATGATAGAATCCCAACAAACATTGACTCTTCCCTTGTGTGCCGCCCCCACCCTGATTTCTTCTCTGATTTCCATGGTAAAAAGAGAAGTTTTTGTGTGCTCTTTTGTGGTCATCCATGGTGTGGGATGAGGAGGGGGCACGCAAGTGTTGGGCGCCCCAACAAATTGCCATATATGGTCCTACCTTATCTAGAAATTTAACCTAGACAAAGCTCTTTCATAAATTATTATTTAAAATAAATTTTTACTTGAGTTTTTTATGAATCATATACCTTTGAGAGAGGATTTGGGTGTGTGAAAATTAGAGAAAAATAATTCTTGGGCATTAAGATTCAATAGACACAAAACTAGGTGTCTAGGTGAGAGCAAAGAGAAGAAGAAGAGGGTCTTCTTCTAGGATTGCTGTGTTCATCATCTTCCTTCATTCTTCCTTGGGTTTTTTGAGAGAGTCTCAGATCTAAAACCTCTTTTCTACCTTCTCCTCTTTGGAAGAGTCTAAATCTAGAAGAAGGAGGCATCTGATCAACCATCGAAGAAAGATCAGTACAGTACTAGCATACAATGCTGATTTTCTATATCGAGATTTTTGATCGTGCTTGTGGGCTTGTGTGGACGACTCCTAGAGGCCGGATGTGTATACGACTCACAACTTCATCCTCAAGCCTGGATCAATAAGTTAGAATATCTAACTTACATAGGTAATAGATCTGATCTATTGGTTTCATAGCTGCATTAGATGTAGTATTGTAACATGTTGATGAGATCAACATGTTAATCTTTTATTTATATTTTTAATTTTTATTTTAATATCATACCTTGATTATGTAATAAATCTTAGATCTAGAATATTTTTATATTTATTTAAATAAATATTTAATTTATTTAAGTCTTTCACTGCATGATCTTGAAAAAATTTTAAGATCTACCCATGAAATCCTAGATCTGGTTCTTTCAATTGGTATCAGAGCTTAGGTTCTTATTACATGATTTTCTTGAGCATGTTTAGATTATTTACTAGATTAGATCTAATTTATAATCTAATTATTAAATCTAAAATTAAAAATTTAGATCTCATGAATTGTCATAAGGTTGTCCTGCTATAAGGTTTATTTCTTACAGTGAAAAGATTGTCCTAGTTCGTGATGATCTATTCTTAATTATAAATTTATTAGATTTGATCTAATTTTATTTAAAATTTAATAGATTTAAAATAATTTTAGATCTAAAAATAAAGGTTTTATATTGCATAGACTACTATAAGATTTACTTCTTGTAGTGAAAAGGTTATCCTAGTACGTGCTGATCTAAAATATTGATCATAAAATTTTAGATTAGATATAAGAGATTTTATTATCTAATTAAAAATATTTTAATCTAATTTTAATCATCATAAATATGTTAGATTTGATCTAAGTTGATTTATGATTGATTGGTGCTGAAATTGTTTCAATTACATGAACCTGTTTAGACTAGATCTAAAATAGATTCATGTTTATGTTACTTGCATTTTGATTATGAATCAACCATGCAACTTGATTGATAGAACCATGTTGTAAAAATAATTTATAAATATAAAAATTATGTTTGAAAAGCCGAACCTCAATCCTTAGCCTAAAACTTAATTAAGAATTAAGAAGTTGTTTGATCAGAATCTTGAATTATAAATTGAAGATCCTAAGATACGAATCTTAACACATTGGGTTAAATGGGTTAGTAAGGATTAGGTCCATTAATTATTTAGACCTAGGGTTAGATTAAAGAATGGACTTAATTAGAGAATTGACTAAATCTAATTAGTTGTTGTCTTAGATTAGATCAAGGATTCTTTAGATCAATTACAACAATTGTAGTTGGTCAAGTCCATGTCTTTAACGAGACCCAAGATGGACTTGATTCTTAGCTACGAGGTCGAGCATGAACTGTTAGGTTGATCTTAGGTTGATCTAATTGAAACTAATTAAACCAATTGGTGTCTAAGATAAACCAAACGTGGTCTTTAATTGGCAGCCTGCTTACCTGACCATTTTTGATGGTATCTAAGGTAAACTTTGGCAGACTCTCCTACTGATCGAACTTACCTAGCCTCTTGATAAAATTATATTTTGATCGAATCACTTAACTATTCGAGCTAACCCATGTCAACTAGGTAAATCAATATGACCGATTTAGGTGCTCCTTAACTAGCCTATTAATGGTCTCCCTTAAGCTGATTTGGTGAAGTCAGTGGAAGAATCTTGATAAACTTGTTCATCTGACCTTCTTCCTCTAAATCAAATTAATTAAATTCTCTAAAATTATTAGGTTCATAAAATAAAATAGTTATGGTGATAACTAGATCATAGCCTTCGATTAAGTGGATGATAATGGATCCGTTAGTTGGATAATCATTAGAGGCCCATAGACCTGGTGCTTATCCACTAATGGAATTATCCTTCATAATATGATTTTTTGGATGCATCTCTCTAAATGATGGTTAGGTTGACCAACCATAGTTAGGCTTAATCATTCATTAGTTAGATGGATCAAGTATGATTATGTTAATGGTTGGACCTAACTGAGACTTTTAGTAGAGGCCCTAGCCTACTGAAAAGTACTTGAGGCAAAATTAAATTATTAAAAGTTATTTTAAAAAATAATTGGTTATGAACCTATCCTTAGATGTACATGGGTTGACCAACCATAGTTGGGCATGTATGCAGTCTATGTGGATTCTAGTACCCACTAACGAATTAGGATAATTCCTCAAATTGGAGGTAGAGGCTACCAGTTCGAATAAAATTATAGGAGACCTTTAGATTAAAGTTCAAATCTTTAGGTTTAATATATCAATTACTAATTAGGCTTTTGGTTCTTCTTTATGCAGTTAAACCCAAACCACAATTGCTTCATTCATTGTTAGATAGTAATTAACTTATGGGATCCAACTTCGATAATAAGTATCAAAAGTTGAATGTTGTTCAGCAGCGTGAAGTGGTTCATGCTGGAGCCTCTATGGTCAATTTAAACATACGGTCCAAGAAGAACCTAGATTAGACAGAGTGCTTTCATTGTAAGAAGTAGGAGCATTGGAAGAGGAATTATCCTTAGTGTCATGATTCCCATGACCACAGCAGGCTGAATAAGAGAGATGAGCAAGTAGTTGCTGATCAAGGATGTTATATGATAATACCTTATAATTTTTCTATTTGTGATACTTCTACTTGGGTATTAGATACCGAAAGTCCAGTCCATATTTGCAATAAGTTGCAAGGACATCAAATTAGTAGAAGATTTGAGAATAATGAGCGATTCTTGAATGTTGGAGATGAAAGGTCTATTCCAGTTCTAGCTATGGGAATAGTTCAACTTATTCTCAATACTAATATCATTTTTTTAAATGAATATTATTATTATGCTTCTTTTTTGATGAATATAATCTCTCTTAGCCTTTTGGGCAAAGATGGTGATCATTTGTTTATAAAGAAAGATTATTATGATATTATTATGAATAATGTTATAATAATGCAAGGACAATAAAAAAATGATATTTATATTTTATCACAGCCTATGAGTATAATGTACTCTTTTAGAAAACATCCTAGATTAGATAATATCTCTAATATCTACCTATGGCACTGTAGACTAGGTCACATTAACAAGAACAGGATAAATAGGTTGACCCAAGAGGGAATCCTTGAAGTTGGTGATTATGAATCACTTCCAACTTGTGAGTCCTGTCTTCTTGAAAAAATGATCAAGTCACCTCTTACTAAAAAAGATGAGAGAGCTACTGAGCACTTAGGTTTAGTATATACTGATGTACGTGGACCAATGAGCACAAGTGCCAGAGGTGGATATGTCTACTTCATCACTTTCATAGATGATCCATCCAGATATGGATATATCTATCTGATGAAACATAAGTTGGATTCATTTGAAATGTTCAAAAGATTTCGAAGTGAAGTAGAAAAATAAATTAAAAAAAGTATTAAAACTCTTCAATCGGATGAGGAGGTGAATATCTATCCAGTGAGTTCTTGACATATCTAGGAGAGAATGAGATTCTCTCACAGTGGACTTCTCTTGGCACACCATAGCATAATGGTATATCAGAAAGGAGAAATCAAACCTTGTTAGGCATGGTTTGATCTATGATGGGGTTTGCTAGTCAGCCTATTTCATTTTGGGGTTATGCTATTAAGACTGCATGTTATATATTGAACAATGTATCAAGTAAATCTATCACAAAGACTTCATATGAGATATGGACTGAGTGTAGGCCTACACTCTCTTACCTATGGGTTTGGGATTATCCGACCTATATCAAATGTTTGCATACAGATAAGCTTGGACACCGGTCTGATAAGTATGTACTAGGGCAAGGAGATATGTGGCCCTTTTCCCATGTCCAACAAAAGGGAGTTTAGTCATTTTGCCTTGAAGACAAGATTCACAATTTGGATATGACTCGAAAGTCAACGAACTCAATAGCCCATTTTTCTCCAATTTGTTGATCCTATCTTCTGCTATATGACCTAATCTCAGGTGCCATAGATACCTATCATTTGGACTATCCCTAGGTCATTTGGCATTCACATTTTGCTTGATAGTTCGAATAGATACATCAATATGTAGCTAATAAAGATCGTTAATAAGGAAACCATTTGCAATTTTATTTCTTTCATAAAGAATATTACAATGGTCCTTAAAGAAGGTAATCCCATAGCCTTCTAGTGGTAAGCATAAAACAGAAATCAAATTCCTGCTAGCTGTAGGCACATAATAACAGTCTTTCAAAACTAAATCTAAATCAGATGGTAATCGAAGAGGGTATGTTTCCATCACCATTGCAGCAACTCTTGCTCTATTATCGATGCATAGGATCATGTCTCCATCCCTCAGCCTCCTGCTATCCTCAAGATCCTGCATGGAAGTGCACAGATGAGCACTAGAACCAGAGTCAAGCACCCAACTGGATGCAAAAGAAATCATAAGGTTAGACTCAATAACAAGCATACCTCCAGAAGGACCTTCCTTCTTATTCTTCAGGGTGGCCAGGTAAGTAGGGTAGTTCTGCTTCCAATGGCCGTCGCTGTTATAATGGAAATACTTTCCTTTGGCAGCGGCTTTCATCTTCAGCTCTGCCTTCTTCTTCTTTCCTCCTTCCACCTTTTACTTTTTTGCAGACTTTTTTTCTTTCCAAAAGACTTTCTTTTGAAAGAAGTCTGTTTCATAGCAAGAACTGAGCCTTTAGAACCTTTCATAGAAAGCTCAGCAGTGACCAGCATATTCATTAATTCAATCAAGAAATTTTGAAGTTTATGCATGTGGTAATTCATGATAAATTGCCCATATGCATCAGTCAAGGATTGCAGAATAACATCATTCTGTAGATCTAAGTCTAACTTCACACCGAGCTTCTCAAGCTCTTCCAAGTCCTTGATCATCTGCAGACAGTGATCTTGGATTGACTGTCCATCATGCATCTTAGCCTTAAAAAGTTATTTCATGACTTGATATTTGGCTGCACGACTCTGTTCACCAAACATCTCCTGGAGGTGAGCTAACATTTGGTGAGCAGTCTCGATATCTTCATGTTGGTGCTGGAGCACATCAAACATCGAGCCCAACATGTAATATCTTGCTTATTATCTTCGTCTATCCATTTTTTTCAGAGATGCTCTCTGTTCAGTGGATGGACGGGCTGGTAAGGTGGGAGAGTCCTGATCCAAAATATGTATTAACTTCTCGAAACCCAAAATAATTTTATAGTTTCTGAGCCAATCTTTATAATTGGGTCCGGTCAATCTATGTGCATCCAGGATACGTGCTAATGGGTTGGATGCAGACATTTTCCTATAGAGAGTCAAAGATTCTAGTTAGATACTGTAATTATGACTTGATCAATTTATTTAAAAATTTTATTTTTAAATAAATTAGCTCTCACTATTTTTTTGGATCCCTACACTCGCTCTGTAGAGATGCAAAAATCTCCAGGATTAATGATTTCTAGTGGATGGTGCGGTCTCACCAATTGACTCATCATCTCACCTAACAATTATTGGTGATGGGTTAGCCAATGAGTGAACAACTCTTGTTCAATGATTCTCTAATCATGGTGCACCCAAACTTGGTCTCTAATTCATGAATCTCACCATATTCGAAATATTGATCCACTCCTTAGTTAAGTCAGACCCACCATTTGCACAGACTGAATTCCTAATTGAGTCTCTCATCGTATCCAGAATATTGAGCCCAACTCATCCTCCTACCCATAGCATCCAATGCCTAATAGACATGGTTGCATCTTTTCGGTGCAACTGAGCCACTGTATCCAGCCGAGAATAATCAACCCCGGGAAGGGCCTGCACATCTATAATGGTGGAAGACCTCAGACTTAATCTTTTCTTAGGAAGAATTGATTCAGGTCTCATTAAACTAGACTTGTCATAGTCATAACAATTATGACTAACCTAGTGGCATGGGTTAGCTCGGATTATTGACCACCTCAAATTAGAACTGAGTCAATAGATATGGCCAGGTAAGTGAGATCGGTGGAAGGGATATGCCATTAACTTGTACAAGAATGCATTCAGGTCGAGTAGCTCCCAATTAAAAACCAGTCGGTCGTATGTGCCAAACTTATCTTAGACACCAAATTATTGAATCAGAACCAATTGGGTTAGCCTACAATCCAGACTCTAACCTCTGAGCCTAATTAGGTCTTGCTTGATCGTGACTCGATCTTGACCCAGACTTAATCCTATTAGGCTGGTCAATTTAAGCATTGTTGATCCCATCCAACCAACTCTTGATTCGGTTTGATCAACCGCTTAGACCTAATTGAGCTACCCAAGCCCAAACCCAATATTATGAATATGACTTAGATCTGAAATTCTCAATTTTAGACCTAATTAATATTTCATAATCTTAATTCTTAATTAAGTAGGGTTCATAAACAAAATATGCACAATAAATCCTAGGATTTCAGGATCTAGGATTTTGCAGAAAGTAAGTTTTGGGTTTCTGATTAAGGACGAACGTGCAGCACCCCTACATGTCATAAGAACACCCCATCGGATGGGAGAAGAGGGTCTTTAAACCCTTTCTTCATTCTAATGATCGGACGGCCAAGAGGAACTCCTTAATCAAGAACATATAATACTACAAAACAGTTTTAGATCTATATCACATATCTCATATACAAATTAGATCTAATCATGGACATATTTTGCATACATCTCATGTATCGAATCATGCATATTTTCAGATATAAATTATCTCATAATAATATAAAAAATTAGATTTAAATTGATCTTATCAAAATAAACTCTAATCTAGACAACTATGTAGAACTATTCTACAACTAGTCTAGACATGCATCAATCATATCTCATATGATGTTTAAAATTAAATAATTTTTTATTTACTATTTTTTAGATGTTATTATAATAATTATAATTTTAAAAAATATTAAATAAATAGATCTAAAATATAATTTAATCAAATTAAATTATAAACATGCAAGGCTATTCTATAGAACTATTCTATTTTAGAACTAGTCATGCATATTTTCTAATCTTAGATCCAAATTATTTAATTTTAATTTTTATAATTTTAGATCTGATCACATCTCATGTAACATATAAAATCACTTATTTTTTAATAAAAATAAATTTAAAATCAGATCTAAATACTTTAGAACCTTAGCTCTAATACTAGTTGAAGGAAAAATCCTGATTTCTCGGACCAGATTTGTTTAGATCTGATCGGATCAAGATATATATTTTAAAACTTTTTTTCTTTGATCCAGATCAGATTTGGGATGTTTCAAATTTGATCTTTATTATTTTAATAATTAAAATAAATTTAGATAAATTAAATCAAATTTAATTTATCTTGACGTAGGATAATCCTATTACCCATTGATGATCCTATAAGCAGCGGAAGGTTCTGGATCTAGCCATGCAAGTGCCTGGCCTTTATTAGTATCCACTCAGATTGGATCTGGAGATCCTCTTCTTCTCTATCATGTCTCCAAAAATTAGATCCGAATCTGATTTGGAGGATCTTCAAAACACCTTTCGAAGATCAGCAGTTGTCCTTTGCAGCAGCGCAGCCTTCCAGCTTTCTATCCTTTCTCTCATCTGGATTGCACCAACTTGGATCCCAAACTACTTTGGGCATGGAGAGGAGAGGGAGAAGATGGTCTTGGAATGGAGGAGGAGGAGAGAGGCAGCCTTGGGGTGTGGAGAATTGTTCTTACTCTTTGAGTTGGGTGCAGGGTCTTATTTATAGACTATGCGTGATCCAACTCCTCTTCTTCCCAACCAATCACAATCCTTTGTGAAATCAGATCTAAATCTGATTGGTGGAAATAGAGTCCCCTGGATTCATCCTTAGATGGCACCTAAGACCAGTCAAACTTGGTTCTTAGGAGAAGTCTAATCGGAATCCAAAAAGGAGATGGAGTCCCTATCCAACAGGGACTCCTGGGAGCCTCCAGCTTGGGCACATGCCAAGGGTGGCGTGTACCCTCCTTCTTACCAGGTTCTGGTAGGAGAACAGGCCCCCACCAGCTCTCCAATAGGTGTGTGGCATGTGGACAAAAGTTAAAGTGTCAATGGTCAACATTTGACCAGTCAAAGGTTAACTTTTGATCAAAATCAAAGGACGAGAAATGATAGATGACCAAAAATGGCAGGTATTGTCATACAAAATATGACAACCTTTTTCTAACTTGGACAGGCTCCAGTCAGACCAAGTGAAGGCCTCTGATCGAGCACAAACTTCTTTGGCTCAGTCAGGACAACTATTTATGATAGTAAAAGAAGAACATTCGGTTTAATCGAGTGCTAGCACGATTTCCTTGAACCTAATTGAATCTTATTCAGATCAATTGAACTAGATTAGTTCAATTGATGATCACCAGATTCAAACCCTTATTTGTATGACCCAGTTAGATTTAGTTCTGTAAGATAATGGGATATGTCATGATCTCTATCATCGACATCATCGAAACTTCTTTTGATGGATCAGAACTCTTCTGATTCGAACAGCTAGAATGATCGATCATCTAAATCATTCTAATTGCTCCCAAAATCTATCAGTGACACCTAGCAGTATATGGTGGCAACCCATCAGAGCTAAATGCAAACCTCTTGGTGCAGCTACCTGTGTGATTAAGTTCTTCTATCTTGAGCCTCGATCAGATTAGGGTTAAGGTGAACTCGTCAAACCCTAGTTTCTGTCATATGATGTAATCATTCGATTCAAGTCCGAAGTGAAAATCTAAATAGAAACTCTTTCTATTATTTCACTTGGCCATTGCCATGGGCTTTTGGACTTGATTCTCATGATCATCATAGGGCTGCTCCTCTACCACCAAGGTAGATAGATTTCATCTTGATGCAATCTAGTTCCTACAATGAACATGCTATAGCCAACATACACCTTAGGGTTCCGTATGGCTAGGAGACCGAGTTATGGTGTAGTCAAACTATAACACCCTCAAGGTGAACTGTCGATGCACCTCAGGTCAAAGAACCAGACACACCACTGTAGCATCGAGTCAGTCATTAACGAGAAGGTAGACTTCCTAATGACTACTCGAGGTGGTCACGCTCAGTGCTCTTGTTCTCTAATGAGTATATGTACTCTCGCTTTGGTGTCTCCACATCGTAGACTTAAGACTCATCTACTAAAAAAAATGATTGTATACCAATCTTTTGGATCAATCACCATCCTCGTGATGATCCTATGGTCGGAAGCATTTTATGAGTTAATAATGATTATTCATGTCTTAAATTTCAACTCTTGAAAATATGAATTATCATTACCATTAACTCAAAGGATGTATCACAGATACTAAATACACATATGTGATAGAAAATAATCCATTTTATTGATAATAGTCAAAATTATAATTTTGTCCCTAAAAATATATTACAAGTGTCAGCCAATTCTGACTTTTAGGGCATATATATCTAACAGCATACTCACTAGAAGTAGTAAGTAGATACAAATCTGATCCTAGAGAAAATCATTGAAAAGTAGTTGAAACCGTCCTTAAGTGTTTAAGAAATACTAAGGATCAATGGTTGGTTTATGATGAGTCAGATCTAAAACTTGTGGTGTTTACGGACTCGAGCTTTCAATCTAACTATGATGACAGCAGAAGCATGTCAGGATATATCTTTATTCTCAATGGTGGAGCTATCTATTGGAAGAGTTTCAAGCAGCATACTGCGACATATGCTGTTTGTGAAGTACAGAACATCGCAGCATCAGATGCCATGAAGGAAGTTATGTGGCTGAGGAAGTTTATGACCGAGCTCGAAGTAGCACCCTCTCTTGATGTGAAGGAACCAGATCTAGGGTTTTACAGGTAGATCTTGAAGACATTTTCAAGATCTTGCAGGAAAAGACTTAAATAAATTAAATATTTATTTAAATAAATATGTAAACACCTAGATCTTAGATCTATTATATGATAAAGGCATGATATTAAATCAAAAATTAAAATCAAATGAGAAAGTAAAATGTTGATCAAATCAACCTAGATCTATACTATATCAAATGCAGGTATGAAGTTAATAGATCAGATCTATTACCTAAGCAAGTTTAGACATTCTAACTTGCTAATCTAGGCTTGAGGATGAAGTCATGAGCCACACATGCATCCGACCTCTAGAAGTCATCCACATGAGCCTACGATCTCTGATCTAAAGTTCGATGCAGGAAATTAGCACAGCATGCTAGTACTGTGCTGATCTTTCTTCAACAGTCGATCTGATGCTCATTTTTTTAAAATTTGGACTCTCCAAAATATGAGAAGGAAGATGAGAGTTTGCTGATCTGAGACTCTCTCAAAAAAACTCAAAAGAAAGGAGGAGAGATTAAAAATAAAACAGCCCTAGAAGAAGATCCTCTTCTTTTTCTTTTTTCTCTCACCTAGACACCTAGTTTGGTGCCTATGGAACCCCCATGCCCAAGGACCCTCTTCCTCTAATTTTTGCACACCCAAAACCTCTCCTAAGGCTCTATATTCCATGAAAAAATCAAAATAAAATTCATTTAATCAATAGGGAAAAAGAAGAGTCTAAGTAAGGTCAAATTCCTAGACTAGGAATATCCAAACATGGAAAGTTGTTGGGGCAGTTGGGCGCCCCCTCAGGATGCCTCCTCAATAATTTTTGGCATGGACCAGTAAGGTAGGGCACACAAAGAAAAAGATTATTTTCATAGAATAAGAGAAGAATTAATTAAAAGAGGGTGCAGCACTTAAGGAAAGATGTTTTGGTCAATAAGGATTCTATCTCATAGAATCCTAAGCAAAACCAATTCCTCCTTTGACTTGGTCTTCCACCTAACTTCCAAATATGACTTGGAGGGAGAGAGCGAGCATGGAAATTAGGAAGAAAGGGATTTTCCATAAAAAATATCTAAAAAATAGGTATGGGGGGTGTTGAAACCAAGGTGGCGCAAAGAGATAGGGAGTCCTAGTCATACTAGGACTCTTATTTTGACTTGGTCAAACAAGATCTTTTAACCAAATAAAATTAAGATTAAATCAACTCAATTAAATAAGACCCTAATCCATCTAAGAACTTAATTAAATTAGATTAAATTAGATTTAATTCTAATTTATTTTTTAATCAAATTAGAAATTTGGATTAATCTAAGTCCTAGTTAGACTAGAACTAGTTCTTTCTTGCACTTGGCTTATCCAATAAACCAATTGGACTTAATCCAATCAAGCTCAAACTAAATCTAATTAAATAATATTTAATTAAACTTAATCTCAGCCTATTGGCTTAATTAAATTAAGTTAATTAGCAATCTAATTGCTAATCGATCCTCCTGCAACACCTGCACTAGGTTAAACACCAATCGTATTGATTGTTTAACCTTAGAACGATTCTTAATCGTTGATCAACCATCTGATCAGATCGTAAGCTATAATATATGTGACCTCATAGGTCCAAACCTAAGTCGGTCACACAGAAATAAATTTTTATGCCAATCAAAGTGACCATCTAGCAATGATACCTAACGGTCGGATAGGTTGAAGGTGTAAAACACCATCCTTAGAATCCATGCGGATATAGTTTCCATATAATTCATCCCATTGACCACAATGCTCATAGGACACCTCTTCAACTATCAACTCCAATCAAGTTGTCCATATTATATTTCAAAATATTAAATTTATCTGATGGATTACCCTTGCCAAGGTTTTGCTATATTGAGATACAATGATACATTCTTCTCCAACTCTTGGAGTGGTCAATTCTATCTTGATCACACTCTGACTTTGCAAGTACTTGACTGTCCCCAGAAGCCTTCCATTGCTGAATTAAAAATTCAGTTAGTCCAATACTAAAGCACAATGTGTTGCTTGCAAGTCACTGAGATGATCTTAGGTCTAAGGGATACTTATACCTATATCCCATCAGAGACATTCTCGACAGTAGAATACTCTAGAGTTGGTCACGTTCAATGACAATATACCCATACATCTTACCTGTATGCCATACCAGTGTCTCCATACATCTTGGTTAAGAGGACAACCAACCTATATGGCATATAGCGACCTATGCTCGATAGACACTATCGTCCTAATTAATAGCCTATCATTTGGTCGTGAACAAATTTAAAGACTAATCAATAAATCCTCTCTTTATCAAAACTAAATAGTCCTAAGGACTTCATCACAATAATGGAGTTAATTAGAAGATTTAAACTTATGATGACAAAAGATGCCAAAATATTTTTCATTAATTAATAAATCAGTTACAATATCTCAACCATGAACAGGCTGATGATTGGCTTTGGGACATAATTTTCAACAACTTTCACTTATCCTAAAGCCACTTGGTACAGTATCTAATATCCATCTTCAACTTATGATAGTTGACTCCTTGATTGCCAGGGCTTTATTGAAGGGGTTGGCTAGGTTCTCCTTTTCATCGATCTTTTGAAGGTCGACATCATCATGATCCACAATCTCATGGACCAAATAGAAGCAGCAAAGAATGTGCTTTGTTCGCTGGTGTGCCTTCAATTCCTTTGCTTGAGCTATGACACCAGTGCTATTGTAGTAGAGCAGGACTGGACCATCAATGGAGGATGCTACTTTAAGCTCGGTGATGAACTTCTTTAGCCATGCAACTTCCTTTGCTGCATCTAATGATGCCATGTACTCTACTTCGAAAACAAAGTCAACCGTTGTATGCTGCTTGAAACTTTTTCAGCAGATGGCTCCACCATTTAGAATAAAGATATACCCCGACACACTTTTACTATCATCATGATCAGATTGAAAGCTGAAGTCTATAAATCCCATAAGCTTTAGATCTGACTCACCAAAAATCAACCATTTGTTCTTAGTATTTCTTAAATACTTAAGGATGATTTTAACCATCTTTCAGTGATTTTCTCTAAGGTCAGACTGGTATCTACTCACTACTCCTAGTGAGTATGCCATGTCTGGTCTCGTACATGTCATTGCATACATAATAGATCCTACTGTCGAATCATATAGAATTCTACTCATATGCTCTCTCTCTTCAGGAGTTGTCGGACAATCTTTCTTAGAGAGAGAAATTTCTTGGCCTATCGGAAGATAGACCTTTTTGAAATTCTCCATGCTGAACCTCTTCAGCATAGTTTCTATGTACGTGAATTGGGATATACCAAGCATCCTTTTAGATCTATCCCTATAGTTCTTCATCCCTAGGATGTAGGATGCTTCTCCTAAGTCCTTCATGGAGAACTTGTGATGACAATCAGACTTTTACTCCTTGTAGTGTGGGGATGTCATTCCCGATTAAGAGAATATCATCCATGTATAAAATAAGAAATACCACTACTGAACCATTTATCCATTTGTAAATGCAGGGTTCTTCTCCATTCTTAACGAAGCCATATATTTTGATCACTTTATCAAAATGTATGTTCCAACTCTGAGATGCCTGCTTCAATCCATAAATGGATCTCTGAAGCTTGCACATCTTGGACTCATCTATGGATGAGAACCCTTCAGGTTTTATCATATACACCTCTTCGGTCTGCTCTCCATTTAGGAAAGCTATCTTTACATCCATCTACTAGATCTCATAGTCTAGATGGACAGCAATGGCAAGCATGATTTGAATGGGCTTAAGCATTACCATAGGAGAGAATGTCTTATCATAGTGAATACCATAATGTTGATGATATCCCGTGGCAACCAGATGGGCTTTATAGGTCTCCACCTTTCTGTCTGCGCCCCTCTTCCTTTTGAAGACCCATTTATACCCAATGGGTTTAACCCCTTCAGGTGGGTTAACTAATGTCCATACATCATTGACCTTCATGAAATTCATTTAGGATCTCATGGCTTCTAGCCATTTCTTAGAGTCAGATCTCTATATTGCATCCATATAAGTGATCGAATTCTCATCGTTCTCATCGAGTTCGATGGGATTACCATCATGGACCAAGAATCCATTGTATCTATCTGGATGGTGGGGTACTCTACCGGATCACCTTAATAGTGCGGGTTCGCTAGGCTTCAGATTTGATCTGATCAAATTAGACTTAGGTTCAACATTCTGTATTGGACTTTCTACTTATTGAACTTCATCAAGTTCAATCTTAGAGGCAATAGTTCCTTCACCAAGAAACTTTTTTTCCAAAAAGATTGCCCTAAGACTGATGAACATCTTTTGTTCATCAGCATGGTAGAAATAGTATCCTTTGATCTCTTTTGGATACCTAGTGAATGTGCACTTGTTAGACCTAGGTCCAAGTTTGTCTGTGACTAACCATTTGACATAAGCCGGGCACCCCCAAATCCTAAGATGTGAAAGTGCTGGCTTACGCCTTGTCCATATCTCATATGGGGTTTTAACTACAGACTTACTTGGAATCCTATTTAATAGATAACAAGTCGATTCGAGTGCATATCCTTAGAAGAATATCGACAAGCTGACAAATTCCATCATGGATCGGACCATGTCTAATAGAGTCTGATTCCTCCTTTCAGACACACCATTATGCTGTGGTGTTCCAGGAGGAGTCCATTGGGAGAGAATTTTATTCTCTCCTAGATATGTAAGAAACTCACTAGAAAGGTATTCTCCTCCTCGATCAAATCGAAGAGTTTTAATACTATTTTCAGTTTATTTTTCTAATTTACTTCAAAATTATTTGAACATTTCAAAAGAATCCGACTTATATTTTATCAGATAGACATATCCATATCTGAATAGATCATCTATGAAAGTGATAAAGTAGACATATCCATCTCTAGCACTCGTGCTCATTGGTCCACAAACATCAGTATGTACTAGACCTAAGAGCTCATTGGCTCTCTCACCTTTTTCAGTGAAAGGTGACTTAGTTATTTTACCAAGAAGAAAGGACTCATAGGTTGGAAGTGATTCATAATCATTAACTTTAAGGATTCCCTCCTGAGTCAACATGTTTATCCTGTTCTTGTTTATATGATCTACCCTATAGTGCCATAAGTAGATATCTGATATACTATCTAATCTAGGATGCTTGTCAGTAGAATAGACTACATTAACAGGTTGTGATAACATATGTACACCATTATTCAATTGTCCATAGAAAGCAGTAATACTATTCATAATGATATTACAAACTTATTTTTTTATTAAAATTTTATAATTATTAATGACCAAAAGGCCTATAGAAATGATATTTAAAAAGAAACTAGGATAGAAATGACAATCATTAAGAACAACGATTTGAGATTCAAATATAAGTTTCAAAATTTCTAAAGCTAGAACTGAAACTGATCTTCTATCTCCAATGTTCAGAAATTTCTCGCTTTGCTTGAATCTTCTACTGACCTATAACCCCTGCAACAAATTACAAGTATAGTAAAGGCTACCGGTATCCAATATTCAGTCAGTAATATCATAAATAGAAAAATTACAAGGAGTTATCATATAAATACCTTGTCCAGCAATAGCTTGCTTCTTTCTCTACCTATTCGGGCTTAGGAAGGCAATGTATTGAGGATAATTTCTCTTCCAGTGTCCCCACTTCTTGCAAAAAAAGCATTCGGCTTGACTCTTATCGGGCTTGGTCTTTGGGGTCTGAGCCTGCATGAGTGTCCTAGCATGAACATGCATCTTCTTGGCTTTCTTCTTATTTTTCTTCCCTTTTCCAAAGGATCGAGAATGAGAAGACGAACCTTCCACTAAGTTCACCGACTCCTTATGGAGTTGGTGATCCTTTTCAAAGTTTTGAAGTAACCCCAAAAACCTGTGGTAGTCCACTTCAGGCTTTGACATTCTATAATGTGTAAGGAATGAGAGATAAGACTTGGGCAGCGAGTTCAGTATTGCATCTTTCCTAAGTTGTTTATGTAAGAAAAAGTCGAGCTTGCTCAAGCACTCTATCAGCTCAATCATGTACAATACGTGATCAGTGATAGAGGCACCATCCTGCTATTAGATATGTATGCCCTAGAAGCCAGAATTGTCTGACACTTGTTGTACACTTCTAAGGGCAAAATTATAATTTTGACTATAAGTAATAAAATGAATTATTTTCTATCATAAATGTATATTTAGTGTCTGTGATACATTCTTTGAGTTAATGGTAATGATAATTCACATTTTCAAGAGTTGAAAATTTAAGATATGAATTTTCATTATTAACTCATGAAATACTCTTGACCATAGGATCATCATAAGGATGGTGATTGATCTAGAAGGTTGGTGTACAATCGCTTCTTTATAGTAGATGAGTCTTGAGTCTATGGTGCAGAGATACCAGAATGAGAGTACAGATACTCATTAGAGAATGAGGGCACTGAGCATGACCATCTCGAGCAGTCATAAGAAAGTCTACCTTCTCGTCGATGACTGGCTCGAAGCTGCAGTAGTGTGTCTGGTTTTTTGACCTGAGGTGCATCGGCAGTTCACCTTAAGGGTGTTATAGTTTGACGACACCATGTCTCAGTCTCCTAGCCATTCAAAATTTTGAGGTATATGTTGGCTATAGCATGTTCATTGTAGGAATTGGATCGCACCAAGAGAAAATCTATCTACCTCGGTAGATGAGGAACAGCCCTATGTTGATCATGAGAATGAAGTCCATAAGCCCATGGTCATGGCAGTGTGAAATAATAGAAAGAGTTTCTATTAAGATTTTCACATCGAACTTGAATCAAATGATTAAATCATATGATAGAAATTAGGATTTAATGAGTTCACCTTAACCCTAATCTGATTGGGGCTCAAGATAGAAGAACTTAATCACACATGTAACTATACCGAGAGGTTTATTTTCAGTTCTGATGGGTTGCCACCATATATTGCTAGGTGTCACTAGTTGATTTTGAGAGCAATTAGAATAATTTGGATGATTGATCATTCTATTTGTCTAAATAAGAAAAGTTCTAATCCATCGAAAGATATTTTAATGATGTCAATGATAGAGATCGCGATATATCTCATTACTATATGAAACTAAACCTAACTGGATCACACAAATAAGGGTTTAGATCTAGATATCATCAATTGGACTGATCTAGTTCAATTGATTTAAATTAGATTCAATTAGGTTCAAGGAAATCATGCTAGCACACGATTGAGCCTAACGTTCTCCTTCTACAAATCATTAAAAGTCATCTCGATTGAGCCAAATGTGTTTGTACTCACTCAAGTACTTTTACTTAATCTGACTAGAGCTTGTCTAGATCAAAAAAAAAATATCTTAATTTATGAGATAAATTAGAGACAATACCTATCATTTTTCGTCACCTGCCAATTCTTGTCTTTTGATTTTGGTCAAACAATGACCTTTGATACTTAGACATCTGCCCATATGTCATGCACCCATAGGAGAGCAGATAAAGGCTTGTCCCCTTGCTAGAAAGTAGAAAGGAGGGGGTGCATGCCTAGGAGGCGTGCACCTAAGGATAGGGACGCCCGGAGTTCCATATAGATGGGACTCCAGGTTGCTTCTTGGAATCAACTTAGGTGGCGCAAAGGGACTCTACTTTAACCAATCTTGACGCCACCTAAGGATGTTGGAGAGAGGCACTCATCTAATTAGATCAGATGATGTCATTCCATTAATCAAGTTTAGATCTGATTGCATGAAGCAACATGATTGGTCGGGATGATGTGGCACTACATGGCACAGTGGGGTCTATATAAACCCTATCTGTGCCTAGCTTTTGAGAAGTTCTCCAATAGCCCATGCCACAAGGCTACCCCTCTCCCTCCTCCATGCCATCTTTAGATCCTCTCTCTCCTCTCCATGCCCAAGAGGATTTGGGCTCTAGTTTGGTGCGATCCAGGCAAGAAAAAGGTGACGAAAAAGGAAGAAGGTAGCACTACTGCAAGAGATGATATCCGATCTTCAAAAAGAGTTTTGAAGGTTCTCCAAATTAGATTCAGATTTGATATTTGGAGAAGTGGTAAAGAAGGAGAAGATCTCCAGATCTAATTTGAGTGGATACCGATAGGGGTCAGGCACTTGCATGGCTAGATGTAGAACCTCAGGCAATCGGTAGGATTATCATAGGATAATCTGATCATCCAACAATAAGATACAAAATTAAATCTATTTTAATTTATTTTTATTTTTATTAGATCTATAAAATTAGATCTAAAATATCTCAGATTTGATTTGGATTTATAAGAAAAAAATTTTGAAATATCTCTCTTGAACCAATCGGATCTGAACGAACCTGACCTGGAAAACTGGGATTTTTTCTTCAATTGGTATTAGAGCCAGGTTCTCATAAATTATTTAAATCTAATTTAAATTTATTTTTGATATAATAATTAGGTAATTTTAGATGTCACATGAGATATTATTAGATCTAAAATCAAAAAAATTAAAATTAAATAATTTAGATCTAACTTCTACAAGATGCATGACTAGTTGTAGAATAGAATTATTCTATGTATAGTCTGACATGATCATAATTTAATTTAATTAAGTTATAATTTTAGATTAATTTATTTACTATTTTTTAATATTATAATTATTATAATAAGATCTAAAAAATATAAAATAAAATTATTTAATTTTTGATTCATATGAGATATGATGCATGCATGTTTAGACTAGTTATAGAATAGTTCTACCTAATTATCTAGAATAGAATTTATTTTGATGTGATCAATTTAAATTTAATTTTTTAGATGAATTATAAGATAATTTAGATCTAAAAATATGTATGATATGATACATGAGATGTATGCAAAACATGTTTATAGTTAGATCAATTTTTATATGTGAGATATATGATGTAGATCTAACTAGTTTTGTAGTTTTTATATTTCTAATTAAGGCATTTTTCTTGGCCTTCCAGTCATAAGAACAAAGTAGGATTTAAATACCCTCTCCTCTCATTCGATGGGGTGTTCTTATGATGTGTAGGGGTGCTGCGTAATCATCCTTAATCAGAAACCAAAGAACTTATTTTCTATAAAATCCTAGATCCTGAAATCCTAAGATTTTATTTACATATTTTATTTATGAATCCTAAATTTAATTAAGAATTAAGATTATGAAATATGTTAGATCTAAAATTGAGAATTTAAGATCTAAGACATATTCATAAAATTGGGTTCGGATTTGGATAGCTCAATTAGGTCTAAGCGGTTGATCAAACTGAATCAAGAGTTGGTTAGATGGGATCAAGAGTGCTTAAATTGACCAGCCTAATAGGATTACGTCTGGGTCAAGATCGAATCACGTGAGTGATTGATCAAGCTAAGACCTAATTAGGCTCAGTGGTTAGAGTCTGGATTGTAGGCTAACCTGATTGGTTCTAGCTCAATAATTTGGTGTCTAAGATAAGTTTGGCGGATACGATCGACTAATTTTTAATTAGAAGCTACTCGACTCGAATGTATTCTTATCGAGTTAATGACATATCCCTTCCACCGGTCTTACTTACTTGGCCATATTTGTTGGCTCAGTCTTGATCAGAGGTGGTCAATAATCCAAGCTAACTCGTGCCACTAGGTTAGTCATAATGGTTATGATTATGTTAAGTCTAGTTTAATGAGACCTAAATCAAATCTTTCTAAGAAAAGATTAAGTCTAAGGTCTTCCATCATTGTAGACATGCGGGCCCTTCCCGGGGTTGATTGTTCTCGACTGGTTACAGTGGTTTAGTTGCACCGAGAAGATGCAACCATGTCTATTAAGCATTGGATGCTACGGGCTGGAGGATGGATTGGGCTCAAGATTCTGGATATGGTGAGAGACTCAAGTAGAAATCCAATCTATGCAAATGATGGATTTGACTTAACTAAGGAGTGGATCAATATTTCAGACACGGTGAGATTCACAAATTAGAGATCAAGTTTGGGTACACCATGATTAGAGAATCATTGAACAAGAGTTGTTCACTCATTAACTAATCCATCATCAATAACTGTTAGGTGAAGTGATGAGTCAGTTGGTGGGACCACACCATCCACTAGAAATCATTAGTCATGAAGATTTTTGCATCTCTATAGAGGGAGTGTAGGGATCCAAAAAAATTATGGGAGCTAATTTGTTTAAAAATAAAATTCTTAAATAAATTGGTTAAATCTTAATTACAATATCTAACTAGAAACTTTGACTCTCTATAGAAAATTATCTGCATCCAATCCACTAGCATGTATCCTGAACACCCATAGACTGACCAGACCCAATTATAAGGATTGGCTTTGAAACTTTAAAATTATTTTGAATTCTGAGAAGTTAACTCATGTATTGGACCAGGACCCTCCTACCTTACCAGCTCGTCCATCCACTGAATAGAGAGCATCTCTTGATAAGTGGATGGACGAAGATAATAAGGCTAGATACTATATGTTAGGCTCGATGTCTGATAAGCTTCAGCGCCAACATGAAGATATCAAGACTGTCCGCCAAATGTTGGATCACCTATAAGAGATGTTTGGTGAACAAAGTCGCGCAGCCAAGTATCAAATTACTAAATGATTATTTAAGGCTAAAATGCATGATGGGCAGTCAGTCCAAGATCATTGTTTGATGATGATTAAGGATTTGAAAGTGCTTGAGAAGCTTAGAGTGAAGTTGGACCTGGATCTGCAGAATAATATAATTATGCAATCTTTGACTGATGCATATGTGCAGTTCATCATGAACTACCATATGCATAAACTTCAAAATTTCTTAACCGAGCTTATGAATATGCTGGTTACTGCTGAGCTTTCTATGAAAGGTTCTAAAGGTTCAGTGCTTGCTATGGAATGAATTTCTTCCAAGAGCAAGTCTTTTGGAAAGAAGAAGAAGAAGTCTATAAAAAGGCAGTAGGTGGAAGGAGGAAAGAAGAAAAAGATAGAGCTAAAGAAGAAGGCCACTGATAAAGAAAAATATTTTCATTGCAATAATGATGGCCACTGAAAGCAGAACTGTCCTACTTACTTGGCCACCCTTAAGAATAAGAAGGAGGTAGGTACTTCTGAAGGTATGCTCATTATTGAGTCTAACCTTACGATTTTTTCTGCATCCAATTGGGTGCTTGACTCTAGTTCTAGTGCTCATTTGTGCACTTTCATGTAGGATCTTGAGGATAGTAGGAGGCTGAGGGATGGTGAGATGATCCTACGCATCGAAAATAGAGCAAGAGTTGCTATTGTGGCCATGGAAACATACTCTCTTCGACTACCATCTGGTTTAGACTTAGTATTAAAAGATTATTATTATGTGCCTGTAGCAAGCAGAAATTTGATTTCTATTTCATGCCTAGCACTAGAAGGCTATGTAATTAATTTTCTTAAGGACCATTGTAACATTTTTTATGAAAGAAATAAAATTGCAAGTGGTTTCTTTATTAACAGTCTTTATCAGTTACATATTGATGTATCTATTTTTAATATCAAGCAAAATGTGAATGTCATGAAATGACCTAGGGATAGTCCAAATGGTAGGCATCTATGGCACCTAAGACTAGGTCATATAGCAGAAGATAGGGTTAACAAATTGGAGAAAACTAGGCTATTGAGTCCATTGACTTTTGAGTTATATCCAATTTGTGAATCTTGTTTTCATGGCAAAATGACTAAGCTTTCTTTTGTAGGACATGGAAAAAGGGCCACAAATCTTCTTGCCCTAGTACATACTAATGTATGCGGTCCATTTGATGTGTCGGCTAGAGGTAACTTTGTCTACTTCATAACCTTTACCAATGATTTATCTAGTATGGGTATGTGTATCTTATGAGACACAAGTCTGAAGCTTTTGAAAAGTTCAAGAAATTCAGACATGAAGTAGAAAAATAAATCAAAAAATCCATTAAGGTTCATCAATCAGATCAAGGAGGTGAATACCTTAGTCGAAAATTCTTGAACCATCTCAAGAAAAATGGCATAGTCTCTCAATGGACTCCACCTGGAATACCTCAACTCAATGGAGTTTCAGAATGGAGGAACCGGACCCTATTAGATATGGTCTGATCTATAATGAGCTTCATAAACCTCTTTGATTTTCTTTGGGAACATAGTTTGTTAATTGTAATAAACTTACTGAATAGGATTCCTTCTAAAACTATTCATACCAGACCGTATGAGTTATGGCATGGTAAGAAACCAAGTCTGAGTCATCTCAGAATTTGGGATTGTTCGGCTTATGTCAAAAGACAACAAATGGACAAGTTAGACTTTAGGCCCTTTAGAGCTCGATTTATAGGATATCCTAAAGAGTCATTGGGATATTATTTCTACATTCTAGAAGATCACATTGTGATTGTGAGTCAACATGCCATCTTTCTTGAAAAATAGTTTATTCAAGATAGCGGCATTGGAAAGTAGATCAAGCTCAATGAGAAAGTCTCACAAGAGCAACGAGCTAAGGACCAAATGGAACCAAATCAGGTTGAGCCAATACAATCACTACCTCCTCCACCTCATAGATCAAAAAAAATTTTCCATCCTCTTAAGAGGTACTTAGGTACTATTTCAGAGGAAATAGAGAAAATGTTCCTCGTAGGTAATGGGGTTCATGGTGATGATCCCAAAATCTATAACGAGGCGATATTAGATATCGACTCCGAGAAATGGTTAGAGGCAATGAAGTCAGAAATTGACTCGATGCACTCAAACCAAGTTTGGACCTTGGTAGATCCACCAGAAGGTATAGTACCTATTGGGTGTAAATGGATCTACAAGAGAAAGATTGGTGTAGATGGGAATGTGGAGACATTCAAAGCTAGATTAGTGGCAAAAGGATTATAGTCAATGCAAAGGCATTGACTATCAGGATACTTTTTCATTAGTAGCTATGCTAAAATCCATCCGCACATTGCTTGCTGTTGCAGCCTATTTCGATTATGAAATATGGCAAATGGACGTGAAAACGGCATTCTTAAATGGATATCTTGAGGAAGATATCTATATGGAACAGCCGCTAGGTTTCACATCCAGTGATACTGATCACAAGGTTGCAAGCTGCAAAGGTCCATATATGGACTTAAGCAAGCATCTCGGAGCTGGAACACTCGTTTTAATGATGTGATCAAATTATTTGGATTTCATCAAAAATGAAGGAGGAACCTATGTATCTTCAAAAAGGATCAGTGGGAGCGCTGTTGTCTTCCTCGTATTGTACGTGGATGACATCCTCCTTATTGGGAATGATATTCCCATGTTGACCATCAGTCAAAATGTGGTTGTCCAAAGAATTCTCCATGAAAGACCTAGGTGAAGCATCCTTTATTCTAGGAAATTAAGGTCTATAGGGATAGACCGAATAGGATGCTAGGACTTTCACAGAAGATGTACATAGAGGAAGTACTAAAGAGGTTTAGTATGGAAAACTCTAAGAGGGGATTAATATCCTTCAGACATGGTATTCATCTTTCCAAGAAGATGTGCCCTAGCACACCTGAGGAAATAGAACGCATGAGCAAGATCCCTTATGCTTCAGCAATAGGGAGCCTCATGTATGCCATGTTATGTACACGACCTGATATAGCCCACGCTGTGAGTGTCACAAGTAGATATCAATCGAATCCAGATGAAGAACACTAGACTTCTATGAAATGTATCCTTAAGTACTTGAGAAGAATTAAGGATATGTTGTCGATTTTTGGTAATGGAGGACTCCAAGTCTAGGGGTATGCAGACTCGGATTTTATGTCCGATGTAGATGCTCGAAAGTCGACATCTGAGAGTCTATTTGTGTGTAATGATGGTGTTGTTAGTTGAAAGAGTTCCAAGTAGACAGTGATAGCAGATTCCACCATGAAAGCAGAATACATTGCTGTGTCGAAAACTATGAAGGAGGCATTCTGGTATAAAAAGTTTGCCATAGAGATCTGAGTGATGCCATTCCTTTATACTGCGACAACAATAGCGCCATAGCCCTTACTGAGGAGCTAAGGTCTTACCAGAAACCCAAGCACATCGAGCGGCGATACCACCTCATCCGCGATTACCTCAAGAAGGGTTACGTCGAGGTCAAGAGAGTTGACTCTATAGACAATGCAGCGGACCCACTTATAAAGCCGTTGGGCCAGTAGAAGATCGAAGCCCACCTTGAGAAGATGGGACTTAGATTTGTAGTCAATTGGCTTTAGGTCAAGTGGGAGTTTGTTAGATATGTGTGCCCTAGAAGTCAGGATTGGCTGACACTTGTTGTACACTTCTAAGGATAAAATTATAATTTTAATTATAAGTAATAAAATGGATTATTTTCTATCACAAATGTGTATTTAGTATCTATGATACATTCCTTGAGTTAATGATAATGATAATTCATATTTTCAAGAGTTGAAAATTTAAGACATGAATTTTCATTATTAACTCATAAAATGCTCCTGACCATAGGATCATCATGAGGATGGTGATTGATCCGAAAGATTGGTGTACAATCGCTTCTTTATAGTAGATTTATCTTGAGTCTATATTGTAGAGACAATAAAGCGAGAGTATAGGTACTCATTAGAGAACGAAAGCACTGAGCATGACCACCTCGAGCAGTCACAAGGAAGTCTACCTTCTCGTTGATGACTGGCTCGAAGCTGTAGTAGTGTGTCTGGTTCTTTGACCTAAGGTGCATCAGTAGTTCACCTTAAGAATGTTATAGTTTGATGACACCATGACTCGATCTCCTAGCCATTCGAAATCCTGAGGTGTATGTTGGCTATAGCACGTTCATTGTAGGAATTGGATCGTACCAAGAGGGAATCTATCTACCTTGGTAGATGAGGAGTATCCCTATGATGATCATGAGAATGAAGTCCATAAGCCCATGGCCATGATAGTGTGAAATAATAGAAAGAGTTTCTATTAAGATTTTCACATCGGACTTGAATCAAATGATTAAATCATATGATAGAAATTAGGGTTTGACGAGTTCACCTTAACCCTAATCTGATCGGAGCTCAAGATAGAAGAACTTAATCACACATATAACTACACCGAGAGGTTTATTTTTAGTTCTGATGGGTTGCCACCATATACTGCTAGGTGTTACTGGTTGATTTTGAGAGCAATTAGAATAATTTGGATGATCGATCATTCTATTTGTCTGCATTAAAAAAGTTCTGATCCATCGAAAGATGTTTCGATGATGTCAATGATAGAGATCGTGACATATTTTATTACCATACGAAACTAAACCTAGCTGGGTCACACAAGTAAGGGTTTGGATCTGGATATCATCAATTAAACTAACCCAGTTAAATTAATTTGAATTAGATTCAATTAGGTTTAAGAAAATTATGCTAGTACGCGATTAAGCCTAACGTTCTACTTCTACAAATCATTAAAAGTCATCTTGACTGAGCCAAGTGTGTTTGTGCTCACTCAAGTTCTTTTACTTGATCTAACTGAAGCTTGTCTAGGTCAGAAAAGGGTTGTCTTAATTTATGAGATAAATTAGAGACAACACCTATCATTTTTCGTCACCTGCCAATTCTTGTCTTTTGACTTTGGTCAAACGTTGACCTTTGACACTTAGACATCTACCCATGTGTTATGCACCCATAGGAGAGCAGATAAAGACTTGTCCCCTTGCTAGAAAATGGAAAGGAGGGGCGCACACCTAGGGAGGCATGTGCCCAAGGATAGGGATGCTTGGAGTTCCATACAGATGGGACTCCAGGTTGCTTCTTGGAATTAACTTAGGTGGCGCAAATGGACTCTACTTTGATCAATCTTGGTGCCACCTAAGGGTGTTGGAGAGGGGCTCTCATTTGATTGGATCAGGTGATGTCATCCCATCAATCAAATTTAGATCTGATTGCATAAAGCGATATGATTGGCCAGGATGATGTGGCACTACATGGCGCAGCAGGGTCTACATAAACCCTATCTGCACCTAGCTTTTGAGAAGTTCTCCAATAGTCCATGCTACAAGGCTACCCCTCTCCCTCCTCCCTGCCATCTTCAGATCCTCTCTCTCCTCTCCATGCCCAAGAGAATTTGGGCTCCAGTTTGGTGCGATCCAGACAAGAGAAAGGTGATGAGAAAGGAAGAAGGCAGCACTGCTGTAAGAGACGATATCCGATCTTCAAAAGGAGTTTTGAAGGTCCTCCAAATTAGATTCAGATTTGATATTCAAAAAAATGATAAAAAAAGGAGAAGATCTCTAGATTCAGTCTGAGTGGATACCGGTAGAGGCCAGGCACTTGCATGGCTAGATTCAGAACCTCGGGCAATCAAAAGGATCATCATAGGGTAATCTGATTACCCAACAATAAGGTATAAAATTAAATCTATTTTAATTTAATTTTATTTTTATTAGATCTATAAAATCAGATTTGAAATGTCTCAGATCTGATCTGGATTTAGAAGAAAAAATTTTTAAAATATTTCTCTTGATCCAATTAGATCTGAACGAACCTGACCCAGGAAACTGGGATTTTTTCTTCACTTGCATTCTTCGTTAAAGATGGCACAACTAGTCTTGTGCCTCTCAACATCATTGGGTGTGCTAAAAGAATCCTCCAACACTTGGAGCATTTTGTTTGGCTGAGCTATTCAAACTTGAGACTAAACTCATCGCTCATCACAGCCAGCATAATGCAGCGCACAGTGGTTCGATCACTGAGCCACTTCTGATAAGTATCTTTGACTATTCCACGTGCATTGGTAGTTGGCTCCTCAGGTGTAGAATCCGTCAGCAGATATAGGATCCGTTCATGCTCTAGGACATTCTTCAACTTTTGGTACCAGCTATCAAAGTTGGGTTCCATCAACTTATCATTGTCCAACAATGATTGGAGCGATAGAGAAGTGGCCATGTCTGCACAAAGAAAATCCAAAACCTAATTAGTAATTGATTCATTAAATCTAAAGATTTGAACTTTAATCAAAAGGTTTCTCCTACTATTTTATTTAAATTGGTAGCCTCTACCTCTAATTCAAGAAATTATCCTAATTCCTTAGTGGGTACTAGAATCCACATAGACTGTACACCAGTCCAACTTTGGTTGGCCCATCCATGTACATCTAAGGATAAGTTTATAATTAATTATTTCACTAAATAATTTTTAGTAATTAAATTTTGCTCCAGCCCCTGATTAGTTGGCTTTGACCTTCTCAAAAAAGGATCCAGTTAGGTCCAACCATTAACGTGATCATACTTGGCCCATCTAACCAATGAATGATCAGGACCAACTTTGGTTGGCCCACCTGACCATCATTTAGAAAGATGTATCCAAGAGATCATATAATGAATGATAATTTCATCAATCGATAAGCACCAGGCCTTTGGGCCTCTAATGATTATCCAACTGATGGACCCATTATCATCCACTTTAATGGAAGGCTATGATTCAGTTATCATATAACTATTTCATTTTAGGAACCTAATAGTTTTAGAGAATTTATTTATAGAAGTGAGTATATCAGATTAACCAGCTTGTCATGATCCTCCCACTAACTTCACCAAGTCAGCTTAAGGGAGACCATTAATAGGTTGGTTTAGGAGCACCTAAATCAATCAAACTAATTTACTAGCTAACATGGGTTAGCTTGAATAGTCAAGTGATCCAATCAAAACATAATCTCACCAAGAGGCCAGGTAAGTTCGATCAGTAGAAGGGTCTGCCAGGCTTGCGTTAGACACCATCAGAAATGGCCAGGTAAGTAAGCTTCCAATTAAAAGCCACTGGTTTGTTTTATCATAGACATCAACTGATTTAATTTATTTCAATTAGATCAACCTAACAGTTCATGCTAGACCACATAACCAAGAATCAAATCCATCTTGGGTCTTGTTAAAGATATGGACTTGACCAACTACAACTATTGTAATTGTTCTAGAGAATCCTTAACCTAATCTAAGATAATAATTGATTAGATTTAGTCAAATCTCTAATTAACTCCATTCTTTAATCTAACCCTAGGTCTAATCCAATTAATGAACCTAATCCCCACTAATCCATTTAATCCAATGTGTTATGATTTGTATCTTAGTATCTTCAATTCACAATTCTAGATCCTAATCAATCAACTTCTTAATTCTTAATTAAGTTTTGGGATATGGGTTGGGGTTCAAATTTTCAAAAATAATTTTCATATTTGTAAAATATTTTTACAACATGGTTCTATCATCCACATTGCTTGTTTGATTCATAATCAATATGCAAGTAAAATAAACATAAAAGTACTTTAGATCTAATCTAAATAAGTTCATGTAATTGAAATAATTTTAATAATAATCAATCATAAATCTCTCTGGATCAAATCTAACATATTTATGATGATTGAAATTAGATTAAAATATTTTTAATTAGATCATAAAATTTCTTAGATCTAATCTAAAATTTTATGATCAATATTTTAGATTAGCACATACTAGAACAACCTATTCATTGTAAGGGGTAAACCTTACAGTAGAACAACCTTATGGCAGTCCGTGCTATCTAAAATATTTTATTTTATTTTTTTTAAAATTTTAGAATTAATAATTAGATTACAAATTAGATCTAATTTAAGAAATAATCTAGAGATGCACAAAAATCATGTAATAAGAACCTAGGCTCTGATACTAATTGAAGGAACTAGATCTAGAATTTTATAGGTAGATCTTGAAAACATTTTCAAGATCTTACAGCGAAAGACTTAAATAAATTAAATATTTATTTAAATAAATATATAAATATCTAGATCTTAGATCTATTATATGATCAATGCATGATATTTTAATCAAAAATTAAAATCAAATAAGAAAGTAAAAGATTGATCAAATCAACCTAGATCTATAATACTGTTAGATATATGTGCCCTAGAAGCCAGAATTGGCTGACACTTGTAATACACTTCTAGGGGCAAAATTGTAATTTTGACTAAAATCAATAAATGGGTTATTTTCTATCATATATGTGTATTTAGTGTCTGTGATACATCCTTTGAGTTAATGGTAATGATAATTCATATTTTTAAGAGTTGAAAATTTAAGACATGAATAATCATTATTAACTCATAAATTGCTCCTGACCATAGGATCATCACGAGGATGGTGATTGATCCGAAAAGTCGGTGTACAATCGCTTCTTTTTAGTAGATAAGTCTTGAGTCTACGGTGTGGAGACACCAGAGCGAGAGTACAGGTACTCGTTAGAGAACGAGGGCACTGAGCGTGACCACCTCGAGTAGTCATTAGGGAGTCTACCTTCTCGTCAATGACTGACTCGATGCTGCAGTAGTGTGTCTGGTTCTTTGACCTGAGATGCATCGGCAGTTCACCTTGAGGGTGTTATAGTTTGACTACACCATTACTCGGTCTCCTAGCCATATGGAACCCTGAGGTGTATGTTGGCTATGACATGTTCATTGTAGGAACTGGATTGCATCAAGATGGGAATCTATCTACCTCGGTGGTAGAGGAGCAGCCCTATGATGATCATGAGAATCAAGTCCAGAAATCCATGGCCATGGTAGAGTGAAATAATAGAAAGAGTTTCTATTTAGATTTTCACATTGGACTCGAATCGAATGATTACATCATATGACAGAGACTAGGGTTTGACGAGTTCACCTTAACCCTAATCTGATCGGGGCTCAAGATAGAAGAACTTGAATCACACAGGTAGCTGCACCAAGAGGTTCGCATTCAGCTCTGATGGGTTGCCACCATATACTGCTAGGTGTCACTGGTGGATTTTGGGAGCAATTAGAATGATTTAGATGATCGATCATTCTAGCTGTTCGAATCAGAAGAGTTCTGATCCATCGAAAGGAGTTTCGATGATGTCGATGATAGAGATCATGACATATCCCATTACCATACAGAACTGAACCTAACTGGGTCACACAAACAAGGGTTTGAATCTGGTGATCATCAATTGAACTGATCTAGTTCAATTGATCTGAATGAGATTCAATTAGGTTCAAGGAAATCGTGCTAGCACTCGATTGAACCTAACGTTCTTCTTTTACTATCATAAATAAGTTGTCCTGATCTGAGCCAAAGGAGTTTGTGCTCAATCAGAGGCCTTCATATGGTCTGACTGGAGGTTGTCCAAGTCAGAAAAGGTTGTCTTATTTGTAAGACATTACCTGCCATTTTTGGTCACCTGCCATTTCTTGTTCTTTGACTTTGGTCAAAAGTCTACCTTTGACTGGTCAAACGTTGACCATTGACCACTTTGACTTTTGACCACATGTCATGCACCTATTGGAGAGCTGGTGGGGGCCTGTCCCCCTGCCAGAACCTGGCAAGGAGAAGGGCGCACGCCACCCTAGGCGTGTGCCCAAGTTGGAGGCGCCTAGGAGTCCTTGTTGGACAAGGACTCCATCTCCTTTTTGGATTCCAATTAGAGTTCTTCTAAGAAACCAACTTTGACTGGTCTTAGGCACCCTCTAAGGAGGAATCCAGGGGACTCTATTCCCACCAATCAGATTTAGATCTGATTTCACAAAGGGTTGTGATTGGTTGGGAAGAAGAGGAGTTGGATCACAGCTTAGTCTATAAATAAGACCCTGCGCCCAACTCAATTCTAATGCAATTCAATTGAGAAATTTCCCATGCCCCAAGGCTGCCTCTCCCCTCCTTCTCCATGCCATAGTCTCTTCTCCCCTTGCTCTCCACGTCCAAAAGGAGTTTTGGACCTTGGTTGGTGCGATTCAGATCAAAGAAAGGCGATCAAAAGCAAGAAGGCTGCGCTGCTGCAAAGGACGACTGCAGATCTTCAAAAAGAGTTTTGAAGATCCTCCAGATCAGATCCAGATCTGATTTTTGGAGGCATGTGATAGAGAAGAAGAGGATCTCCAGATCCAACCCGAGTGGATACCGGTAGAGGCCAGGCGCTTGCGTGGCTAAGATCCAGAACCTTCCGCTGCAAATCAGGATCATCAACAGGGTAATAGGATTACCCAAATCAGGTAAATTAAATTTGATTTAATTTATCTTTTATTTTATTTTATTAAAAATAATAAGAATCAGATCTGAAATATATCAAGATCTGATTGAGATCAAGAGAAAAATTTTTGAAATATATCTCTTGATCTGATCAGATCTGAACGAACCTGGACCGGGAAATCAGGATTTTCCCTTCAACTGGTATCAGAGCCATGGTTCTAAAATTATTTAGATCTGATTTTTAAATTTATTTTAATTAGAAAATAAGTGATTTCAGATGTCACATGAGATGTGATCAGATCTGAAATCAGAAAAAAATTAAAATTAAATAATTTGGATCTAAGATTAGAAGATATGCATGACTAGTTCTAGAATAGAATAGTTCTATAGAATAGTTCTTGCATGTTTTTGATTTAATCTGATTAAATCATATTTTAGATCTTTTTATTTACTATTTTTCTGATATTATAAGTGTTATAATAACATCTGAAAAATAGCAAATAAAAATTATTTAATTTTAAATATCATATGAGATATGATTGATGCATGTCTAGACTAGTTGTAGAATAGTTCTACATAATTGTCTAGATTAGAATTTATTTTGATTAGATCAATTTAAATCTAATTTTTTAGATTATTATGAGATAATTTAGATCTGAAAATATGCATGATTTGATACATGAGATGTATGCAAAATATGCCATGATTAGATCTAAACTTTATATATGAGATATATGATATAGATCTGAACTGTTTTGTAGTATTGAATGTTCCTGATTAAGGCGTTCCTCTTGGCCGTCCGGTCATAAGAACGAAGAAGGGTTTAAAGGCCCTCTCTTTCCCATTCGATGGGGTGTTCTTATGATGTGTAGGGGTGCTGCGTGTTCGTCCTTAATCAGAAACCCAAAACTTACTTTCTGCAAAACCCTAGATCCTGAAACCCTAGGATTTATTGTGCATATTTTGTTTATGAACCCAACTTAATTAAGAATTAAGTTTATGGAATATTAATTAGGTCTAAAATTGAGAATTTTCAGATCTAAGACATATTCATAATACTGGGTTCGGGCTTGGGTAGCTCAATTAGGTCTAAGCGGTTGATCAAACCGAATCAAGAGTTGGTTAGATGGGATCAACAATGCTTAAATTGACCAGCCTAATAGGATTAAGTCTGGGTCAAGATCGAGTCACGATCAAGCAAGACCTAATTAGGCTCAGAGGTTAGAGTCTGGATTGTAGGCTAACCCAATTGGTTCTGACTCAACAATTTGGTGTCTAAGGTAAGTTTGGCACAGACGACCGACTGGTTTTTAATTGGAAGCTTACTTCGACCTGAATGCGTTCTTGTACGAGTTAATGGCATATTCCTTCCACCGGTCTCACTTACCTGGCCATATCTGTTGACACAGTTCTGATCTGAGGTGGTCAATAATCCGAGCTAACCCATGCCACTAGGTTAGTCATAATTGTTATGACTAAGCCAAGTCTAGTTTAATGAGACCTGAATCAATTCTCCCTAAGAAAAGATTAAGTCTGAGGTCTTCCACCATTGTAGATGTGCGGGCCCTTCCCGGGGTTGATTGTTCTCGGCTGGATACAGTGGCTCAGTTGCACCGGGAAGATGCAACCATGTCTATTAGGCATTGGATGCTATGGGCTGGAGGATGAGTTGGGCTCAATATTTCCGGATACGGTGAGAGACCTCAATTAGGAACCCAGTCTATGCAAATGGTGGGTCTGACTTAACTAAGGAGTGGATCAATATTTCGGATACGGTGAGATTCATGAATTAGAGACCAAGTTTGGGTGCACCATGATTAGAGAATCATTGAACAAGAGTTGTTCACTCATTGGCTAACCCATCACCAATAACTGTTAGGTGAGGTGATGAGTCAGTTGGTGGTGAGACCGCACCACCCACTAGAAATCATTAATCGTGGAGATTTTCGCATCTCTACAGAGGGAGTGTAGGGATCCGAGAAAATAGTGGGAGCTAATTTTTGTTTAAAAAATAAAATCCCTAAATAAAAAATTGGTCAAGTCAAAATTACAGTATCTAACTAGAATCTTTGACTCTCTACAGGAAAATGTCTGCGTCCAACCCATTGGCACGTATCCTGGACACACATAGACTGACTGGACCCAATTATAAAGATTGGCTCAGGAACTACAAAAATTATTTTGGGTTCAGAGAAGTTAACACATGTTTTGGACCAGGACCCTCCCACCTTACCAGCCCGTCCATCCTACTGAACAGAGAGCGTCTCTGGAAAAATGGATTGACGAAGATAATAAGGCCAGATATTACATGTTGGGCTCGATGTCTGATGAGCTCCAGCGCCAACATGAAGATATCGGGACTGCTCGCCAAATGTTGGCTCACCTGCAGGAGATGTTTGGTGAACAGAGTCGCGCAGCCAAATATCAAGTCACGAAATGACTTTTTAAGGCTAAGATGCGTGATGGGCAGTCAGTCCAAGATCACTGTCTGACAATGATCAAGGACATGGAAGAGCTTGAGAAGCTCGGTGTGAAGTTGGACTTGGACCTGCAGAACGATATTATTCTGCAATCCTTGACTGATGCATATGGGCAATTCATCATGAATTACCACATGCATAAACTTCAAGAATTCCTTGGCCGAGTTAATGAATATGCTGGTTACCGCTGAGCTTTCTATGAAAGGTTCTAAAGGCTCAGTTCTTGCTATGGAACGGACTTCTTCCAAAAGAAAGTCTTATGGAAAAGAAAAAGAAGTCTGTGAAAAAGCAAAAGGTGGAAGGATCAAAGAAGAAGAAGGCAGAATCGAAGAAAAAGGCCGATGGCAAAGGAAAGTGTTTCCATTGCAACAGCGACGGCCATTGGAAGCGGAACTGCCCTACTTACCTGGCCACCCTGAAGAACAAGAAGGAAGGTCCTTCTGGAGGTATGCTCTCGTTATTGAGTCTAACCTTACGGTTTCTTCTGCATCCAGTTGGGTGCTTGACTCTGGTTCTAGTGCTCATCTGTGCACTTCTATGCAGGGTCTTGAGGATAGCAGGAGGCTGAGGGATGGAGACATGATCCTACGCGTCGGTAATGGAGCAAGAGTTGCTGCAGTAGCCGTGGGAACATACCCTCTTCGATTACCATCTGGTTTAGACTTAGTTTTGAAAGACTGTTATTTTGTGCCTGCAGCTAGCAGGAAATTTGATTTCTGTTTCATGCTTAGCACAGAGAAGGTTATGGTGATCACTTTCTTTAGCATTATAAATTTCTTTATGAAAAGAAATAAAATTGCAAATGGTTTACCCATTGTAATGGTCTTTATAGCTACATATTGATGTAACCTGTTTCTAACTATCGAGCAAAACGTGAATGCCCAACCGACCTAGGGATAGTCCCAAACAATAGATTCTTATGGCACCTGAGATTAGGTCATATAGCAGAAGATAGGATCAACAAATTGGAGAGAAAAATGGACTATTGAGTCCATTGACTTCCGAGTCAATATCCAACTTGTGAATCCTGTCTTCAAGGCAAAATGACTAAACTCCCTTTGTGGACATGGGAGAGAGGGCCACAAGATCTCCTTGCCTGGTACATAGACTGATGTGTGCGGCCCATTTGATGGTCCGAGCTAGAGGCTAATTCGTTTGTCTACTTCATTACCTTTATCGATGATCTGCCTAGGATGGTATCGTGTATCTTATGAGACACAAGTCTGAAGCCTTTGAAAAGTTCAAAGAATTCAGACATGAAGTAGAAAACAAACAGAAAACCCATTAGACTTGATCGATCGGTCAGGAGGAAGGTGAATACCTTAGCCTGGAATTCCTAGACTATCTCAAGGATAATGGCATAGTCTCTCAATGGACTCCAACAGGAACCACTCAACTCAACGGGATTCAGAATGGAGAATCGGACTCTCATTAGATATGGTTCGATCCATGATGGAGCTTCACAGACCTCCCTGATTTTCTTTGGGGACACTAATCATTGTTAACTTCAATCTATCTACTGTGAATGGGTTTCCCTCTAAAACCGTGTTCCTAGCACACCGTATGAGAATAGTGACACGGTAAGAAACCAAGTCTGAGTCATCTCAAGAATTTGGGTGCTCGGCTCATGAAAAAGAAACAAGGGGATAAGTTAGAGTTTAGGTCCTTTAGAGCTCGATTATAGGATACGAGTCCAAGTACTAAGAGTCACATTAGATAGCTCAAATTTCGACATTCCGAGAAGACACAATGTGATTGTGAGCTCAGACAGTCCATCATTTCTTGAAAAACAGTTTATTCAAGATTAGAGGCATTAGAAAATAGATCAAGCGATTGAATGAAAGTGTTCAACAAGCCAGAACGAGCCATAGAAACGAGTAAGAACCACAGTGGAACCAAATTAGGTTGAGCTAATAAGAACACTACCTCCCCCTAATATGGTCGTTAGATCGGAAAGAGTTTCCCGTCCCCTGAAAGATGCTTAGGTATTTTTTAGAGGATTAGGTAGAAAAAAATGTTCCTCGTAGGTAATGGTAAGCACTCATGGAGATGATCCCAAAACCTCAAACGAGGCGATACAGATATCGACTCTGAGAAATGGCTAGAGGCAATGCAGTCAGAAATTGACTCGATGAGCCACTCAAACCAAAGTCTTGGACTTGGTAGATCCACAAGAAAGGTGATAGTACCAATTGGACTCGTAAATGAATCTTCAAGGAGAAAGAATTGGTGCAGATGGGATGGTGGAGACATTCAGGCTAGTTGGATGGCAAATAAGTGTATAGTGGCAAGCAGAAGTATAGACTACAGGTCGCGACAGTTATAGCTAACAGGATACATGTGATACTTTCCCCAGTAGCTATGCTAAATTTCACGCACATTGCTTGCTGTTGCACCCTATTTCGATTACGAAATACTGGCTGATGGTGAAAATGGTGTTCTTGAATGGATATCTTGAGGAAGATATCTATATGGAACAAGCCGCTAGATTTCACATCCAGTGATACTGATACAAAGTTGCAAGCTGCAAGGTCACATAATGACTTAAGCAAGCAGTTCGGCGACGCACTGGACACCGTTTCAATGATGTGATCAAAATATTTGGTTTCATCAAAAAACGAAGAGGAACCATTGTGTTTCAAAAGGGTCAGGGGAGCACTGTTGTTCTTCCTCGTATTGTCCGTAGATGACATCCTCCTTTTGGGGGAATGATATTCCCATATTGATATCAGTCAAGATGTGTTGTCCATGGAATTCTCCATGAAAGACTTAGGTGAAGCATCCTTTAATTCTAGGAATTAAAGGTCTATAGGAATAGCCGAATAGGAAATGCTAGGACTTTCAACAGAAGATGTCAATAGAGAAAAAGTTACTAAAGAGTTAGATAGGAAAAACATCTAAGAGGGGATTAATACCTTCAGACATGGTATTCAACTTTCACGAAGGATGTGCCCAAGCACACCTGAGGAAATAGAATGCATGAGCAAGAATCCTTCTATGCTTCTGCAATAGGGAGCCTCATGTATGCCATGCTATGTACAGACCTGATTAGCCCATGCGTGTGAGTGTCACAAGCAGATATCAGTCAATCCAGGTGAAGAACCTGTGAATCTTCTGTGAAATGTATCCTTTAGAGTACTGAGAAGACTAAGGATATTGATGCTGGTCTTTGTAACGGAGAACTCCTGGTCCAGGAATACACAGACTCGAATTTCATGTCTGATATAGATGATCGATAAGTCGACATCTGGTAGACTGTTTGCGTGCTGAAAGAGTTCCAAGCAAACGGTGATACCACCACCCATCAACACGATACCTCAGAAAAGGGTTTAAGTTGAGGTTAAGAAGTCGACTCCGCAAGTAATGTGGCAAACCCACTTACAAAGCCGTTGGGCCAGCGAAGATCGAACCCACCTTGAGAAGATGGGACATAGACTTGTAGGCCAATTGGCATTTAGGACAAGTGAGAATTGTTAGATATATGTGCCCTAGAAGCCAGAATTGCTGCCACTTGTAATACACTTCAGGGGACAATTATAATTTTGACTAAAATCAATAAATGGGTTATTTTCTATCTATATATTTGTATATTAGTGTCTGTGATACTCCTTTAGTTAATGGTATGATAATTCATATTTTCAAGAGTTGAAAATTTAAGACATGAATAATCATTATTAACTCATAATGTTGCTCCTGACCATAGGATCATCACGAGGATGGGGATTGATCCAAAAGTGTGTGTGTACAATCGCTTCTTCTTTAGTAGATGAGTCTTGAGTCTACGGTGTGGAGACACCGGAGCGAGAGTACAGGTACTCGTTAGAGAACGAGGGCACTGAGCGTGACCACCTCCGAGTTGTCTTAGGGAGTCTACCTTCTTGTCAATGACTGACTCGATGCTTGCTGCGAGCGATGTAGTGTGTCTGGTTCTTTGACCTGAGATGCACGGTAGTTCATCTTGAGGGTTGTATAGTTTGACTACACTATTACTCGATCTCCTAGCATATGGAACCTGAGGTGTATGTTTGGCTATGACATGTTCATTGTAGGAACTGGATTGCATCAAGATGGAATCTATCTACCTCAGTGGTAAGGAGTAGCCTATGATCATGAGAATCAAGTCCAGAAATCCATGGCCATGGTAGAGTGAAATAATAGAAAGAGTTCTATTTAGATTTTCATATTGGACTCGAATCGATGAATTACATCATATGACAGAGACTAGGTTTGATGAGTTCCACCTTAACCCCTAATCTGATCGAGGCTCAAGATAGAAGAACTGAATCACACAGGTAGCTGCACCAAGAGGTTCGCATTCAGCTCTGATGGGTTGCCACCATATAGGTCTAGGTGTCACTGGTGGATTTTGGAGGCAATTAGAATGATTTAGATGATCGATCATTCTAGCTGTTCGAATCAGAAGAGTTCTGATCCATCGAAAGGAGTTTCGATGATGTCGATGATAGAGATCATGACATATCCCATTACCTATACAAAATTGAAACCTAACTGGGTCACACAAACAAGGGTTTGAATTCTGGTGATCATCAATTGAACTGATCTAGTTCAATGATCTGAAGAGATTCAATTAGGTTCAAGGAAATCGTGCTAGCACATCGATTGAACCTAACATTCTTCTTTTGCTATCATAAATAAGTTGTCCTGTCTGAGCCAAAGGAGTTTTGTGCTCAAAACAGAAGCCTTCATATGGTCTGACAGAAGGTTGTCCAAGTCAAAAAAGGTTGTCTTATTTGTAAGACACTACCTGCCATTTTTGGTCACCTGCCATTTCTTGTCCTTTGACTTTGGTCAAAAGTCTACCTTTGACTGGTCAAACGTTGACCATGTGACACTTGACTTTTGACACACATGTCATGCACCTATTAGAAGCTGGTGGGGGCCTGTCTCCCTACCAGAACCTGACAAGGAGAAGGGTGCACGCCACCTCTATGGCGTGTGCCCAAGTTGGAGGCGCCTAGGAGTCCTTGTTGGACAAGACTCCATCTCTTTTTTGGATTCCAATTAGAGTTCTTCTAAGAACCAACTTTGATTGGTCTTAGGCGCCCTCTAAGGAGGAATCCAGGGGACTCTATTTCCATCAATCAGATTTAGATCTGATTTCACAAAGGGTTGTGATTGGTTGGGAAGAAGGGGAGTTGGATCACAGCTAGTCTATAAATAAGACCCTACTTCCAACTCAGATTCTATGCAATTCAATTGAGAAACCCCACACCCCAAGGCTACCTCTCCCCTCCTTCTCCATGCCATAGTCTCTTCTCCCCTTGCTCTCCACGTCCAAAAGGAGTTTTGGACCTTGGTTGGTGCGATTCAGATCAAAGAAAGGCGATCAAAATAAGAAGGCTGCGCTGCTGCAAAGGACGACTGCTCATCTTCAAAAGAGTTTTGAAGATCCTCCAAATCAGATCCAGATCTAATTTTTGGAGGCATGATAGAGAAGAAGAGGATCTCCAGATCCAACCTAAGTGGATACCGGTAGAGGCCAGGCGCTTGCGTGGTTAAGATCCAGAACCTTCTGCTGCAAACAGAATCATCAACAGTTTAATAGGATTACCCAGATCAGGTAAATTAAATTTGATTTAATTTATCTTTTAATTTTATTTTATTAAAATAATAAGAATTAGATCTGAAACATATCAAGATCTGATTGGGGTCAAGAGAAAAATTTTTGAAATATATCTCTTGATCTGATCAGATCTGAACGAACCTGGACCGGGAAATACGATTTCCCTTCAAATACATCAAATGCAGGTATGAAGTTAATAGATCAGATCTATTACCTAAGCAAGTGTAGATATTTTAACTTGCTAATATGGACTTGAGGATGAAGTCATGAGCCGCACATGCATCTAGCCTCTAGGAGTCATCCACACAAGCTTACGATCTCTGATCTGAAGTCCGATGCAGGAAATCAGCACAGCATGCTAGTACTATGCTGATCCTTCTTTGATGGTCAATCTGATGCTCCCTTCTTCAAAATTTGGACTCTCCAAAATATGAGAAGAAAGATGAGAGTTTGTTGATCTGTGATTCTCTTAAGGAAACTCGAAAAAAAGGAGGAGAGATTGAAAATAAAATAATCCTAGAAGAAGATCCTCTTCTTCTTCTCTTTTCTCTCACCTAGACACCTAGTTTGGTGCCTATGGAACCCCCATGCCCAAGGACCCTCTTCCTCTAATTATTGCACACCCCAAACCTCTCCCAAAGCTATATATTCTATGCAAAAATTAGAACAAAGTTTGTTCAATAAATAGAAAAAAAGAAGAGTCCAAGTTAAGTTAAATTCCTAGACTAGGAATATCCAAACATGGGAAGTTGTTGGGGCACCCAACTCTTGGGCACCTCAATAATTTTTGATATGGACCAACAAGGGAGGGTGCATAAAAAAAGAGATTATTTTTATAAAATAAGAAAAGAATTAATTAAAAGAGGGGGCAGCACTCAAGGAAAGATGTTTTGGTTAACAAGGATTCTATCTTATAGAATCCTAAGCAAAACCAATTCCTCTTTTGACTTGGACTTCCACCTAACTTCCAAATATGACATGGAGGAAGAGAGAGGGCATAGAAATTAGGAAGAAAGAGATTTTCCATGAAAAATACCTAAAAAATAGGTATGGAGGGTGTGACACCAAGGTGGCGTAAGGAGATAGGGAGTCCTAGTCACACTAGGACTTTTGTTTTGACTTGGTCAAACAAGATTTTTAACCAAATAAAATCAAGATTAAACCAATCAAATTAAATAAGGCTCTAACCCATCTAAGAACTTAATTAAATCAAATTAAATTAGATTTAATTCTAATATATTTTTTAATCAAATTAAAAAATTGGGTTAATCCGAGTCCTAGTTAGACTAGGACTAGTTCTTCCTTGCACTTGGCTTATCCAATAAACCAATTAGACTTGATCCAATCAAGTCCAAATTAAATCTAATTAAATTATATTTAATTACACTTAATCTCAGTCCATTGGCTTAATCAAATTAAGTCAATTAGCAATCCAATTGCTAATCAATCCTCCTGCAATACCTACACTAGGTTAAACACCAATCGTATTGATTGTTTAACCCTTGAATGATTCTTAATCATCGATCAACCATCTGATCAGATTGTAAGCTCTAATGTGTGTGACCTCATAGGTCTGAATCTAAGTCAGTAGCATAGAAATAAATTTTTGTACCAATCGAAGTGACCATCTAGCAATGATATCCGATGGCCGGATAGGTCGAAGGTGTAGAACACCATCCTTAGAACCCATGCGGATATAGTTTTCATATAATTCATCCCCTTGACCATAATGCTCGTAGGACACCTTAAAGTTCAACTATCAACTTTGATCAGGTTGTCCACATTATATTTTAAAATATCAAATCCATCTAATGGATTAATCTGGCCAAGATTTTGCTATATTAAAATATAGTGATACATTCTTCTCCAACTCTTGGAGTGGTCAATTCCATCTTGATCATACTCCAACTTTGCAAGTACTTGACTATGCCTAGAAGCCTTTTATTGCTGAATTAGAAATTCAATTAGTTCAATACCAAAGCATAGTGAGTTGCTTGTATGTCACTGAGGTGATCTCAGGTCTAAGGGATACTTATACCTATATACCATCAGAGACATTCTCGATAGTAGAATGCTCTAGAGTTGGTCACGTTCAATAATGATGTACCCATACATCTCATCTGTATGCCATACCAATGTCTTCATACACCTTGGTTAAGAGGACAACCAAGCTATGTGGCATATAGTGATCTATGCTTGATGGACGCTGTTGTCTTAATTAACAACCTATCATTTGGTCGTGAATAAATTTAAAGACTAATCGATAAATCCTCTTTTTATTAAAACTAAATAGTCCTAAGGACTTCATCACAATAATAGAGTTCATTAGAAGATGTAAATTTATGATGAAAAAAAGATGCCAAAATATTTTTTATTAATTAATAAATTAGTTACAATATCTCAACCATCAACAAACTGACGATTGACTTTGGAACATAATTTTCAACATGATGGTCCGATCCTACTCTACTACGACAGCATTGGTGCCATTGCTTAGATGAAAGAACCGAAGGCACACCAATGAACAAAGCACATTCTAGCCACTTCTACCTTGTCCAGAAGATCGTGGATAGAGGTGACGCCGATCTTCAAAAGATTGATGAAAAGAAGAACCTGACCTATCCCTTCACTAAAGCCCTGATGATAAAGGAGTTCGACAACCACAAGTCGAAGATGGATATTAGATACTATGCCAAGTGGCTTTAGGACAAGTGGGAGTTGTTGGAAAATGTGTTCCAAAGCCAATCATCAGCCTATTGATGGTTGAGCTACATTATATTTATAATTGATTCATTAATAAATAAATTTATTTTTGATATTTTTCATCATAAAATATTAATCTTCTAATGAACTCCATTATTTTGATAAAGTCCTTAGGACTATTTAGCTTCGATAAAAAGAGGAGTTATCGATTAGTCTTTAAATCTGTTCATGATCAAATGATAGGCTGTTAATTAGGACGACAGCATCTATCGAGCATAGATCGCTATATGCCATATAGATTGATTGTCCTCTTAATCAAAGAGTGTGGAGATACTGGTATGACATATAGGTGAGATGTATGGGTACATCGTCATTGAACATGACCAACTCCAGAGTATTCTACTATTGAGAATATCTCTAATGGGATATAGGTATAAGTATCCTTTAGACCTTAGATCACCTCTAATGGGATACAGGTATAAGTATCCTTTAGACCTTTGATCACCTCAGTGACTTGCAAGCAACTCACTATGCTTTGATATCAGACTAACTAAATTTCTAATTCAATAATGAAAGGCTTCTCGACACAGTCAAGTACTTGCAAAGTTGGTGTGTGATCAAGATGGAATTGACCACTCCAAGAGTTGGAGAAGAATGCATCACTATATTTCAATATAGCAAAATCTTAGCTAGGATAATCCATCAGATGGATTTGATATTTTGAAATATAATGTGAAAAACTTGATCAGAGTTGACAGTTGAACTCTGAGGTGTCCTACGAGCATTATGATCAGGGGAATGAATTATATGGAAACTATATCCACATCGGTTCTAAGGATGTTGTTCTACACATTCGACCTATTCGACCGTTGGGTACCATTGCTAAATGGTTACTTCAATTAGTATAGAAATTTATTTCTATGTTATCGACTTAGGTTTGGACCTATGATGTCACACACATTAGAGTTCACGATCCGATTGGATGGTTGATCAATGATTAAGAATCGTTCTAGAATTAAACAATCAATACAATTGATGTTTAACCTAGTGCAAGCATTACAGGAGGATCAATTAGCAATTCGATTGCTAATTGGCTTAATTTGATTAAGCCAAAGGATTGAGATTAAGTTTAATTAAATATAATTTAATTTGATTTAGTTTAGGCTTGATTGAATCAAGTCCAATTGGCTTATTGGATAAGCCAAGTGCAAGGAAGAACTAGTTCTAGGTCAATTAGGACTTGGGTCAATCCAATTTCTAGTTTGATTGGAAATTAAATAAAAATTTAATTTAATTTAATTAGATTTTTAATTAGATTAAGATTTATTTTAATTAAATTAAATAAATTCTAATTTTCTTTGGTCAAAAGATCAAGTTGGAACAAGTCAAATTGGAAGTCTTAGTGAGACTAGGACTTGTATCAACCCAATCTCTAATTTAATTAAAAATTAAATAAAAATTAAATTAAATTAAATTTTATTTAATTAAGATCTTGGTTGGACTAAGATCTATTCTAATTGGGTTAAAATAAATCTGATTTAATTTGTTAAAAGATTTTGTTTGACTAAGTCAAATTGGAAGTCGTAGTATAACTAGGACTTCTCTCCTTGCTTCACCTTATCGCCAACGCCCCCCCACTCCTACTTTTTAGGATTTTTTCATGAAAAATCCTCTCCCCAGGCCCTCTCATGCATGCCCTTCTCTTTCTCTCCTATTTACTTAGGAATTAGTTAAGGACCAAGTTAATAGATGGAAAGTTGTTGTGGTATTGGACTCTATATGATAGAATCCCAATAAACATTTTCTCTTCCCTTGTGTGCTGCCCCCATCCTGATTTCTTCTCTAATTTTCATGGTAAAAAGAGAAGTTTTTGTGTGCTCTTTGTGGTGGTCCACAACATGCGATGAGGAGGGGTCACCCAAGTGTTGGGCACCCCAACAACTTGCCATATATGGTCCTGCCTTATCTAAAAATTTGACCTAGATAAAGTTCTTCCATAACTTATTATTTAAAATAAATCTTTACTTGAATTTTTTGTAAAACATAAACCTTTGAGAGAGGATTTGGGTGTGTGAAAATCAGAGAGAAAGGATTCTTAGGCATTGAGATTCAATAGACACAAAACTAGATGTCTATGTGAGAGCAAAGAGAAGAAGAAGAGAGTCTTCTTCTAGGGTTGCGTGTTCATCATCTTCCTTCCTTCTTCCTTGGGTTTTTTGAGAGAGCCTCAGATCTAAAACCTCTTCTCCACCTTCTTCTCTTTGGAACAGTCCAAATCTAGAAGAAGGAGGCATCTGATTGACCATCAAAGAAAGATCAGCATAGTACTAGCATACTATGCTGATTTCCTATATCGAAATTTTTGATCATGCTCGTGGGCTTATGTGAACAACTCCTAGAGGCTGGACGTGTGTACGACTCGTAACTTCATTCTCAAGCCTAGATCAGCAAGTTAGAATATCTAACTTGCATAGGTAATAGATATGATCTATTGGTTTTATAGCTGCATTAGATGTAGTATTGTAACATGTTAATGAGATCAACATGTTAATCTTTTCTTTATATTTTAAATTTTTGATTTAATATCATGCCTTGATTATATAATAAATCTTAGATCTAGGATATTTTTATATTTATTTAAATAAATATTTAATTTATTTAAGTCTTCTGCTGCATGATCTTAAAAAAGTTTCAAGATCTATCCATGAAATTCTAGATCTTGTTCCTTCAAACACGTCAAGCAAGTCTCTCAGCATCATTTGAAGAGAAGAAAAGCTACCAAAGAGTACATATTTAGCATCTTCTCTGTACATCAAAAGAGTTCATTTTTTCTATTAGTTTTGAGCTAAATTTTTATAGTTGTATTTTTTGTTTCTTTACAAGTTTCATTAGGGAGAAAAAAACTTGGGGTGTAGACTAGTCCAAGCCGGTAATTAGATGGTGTATAGATTTTGATTGGTGAGCCTAGAAAACCAATCGGGTTGATAGTGATCTCGAAAAAACTATTGATGTAGGGTTATGATTGGTGAGCTTGACAAAACCAACTAGATTTGTTTGTGATCCTAGGTTAAAACAAACATACTATAATCTAGGATTGTAATGAAATTTTTAAGGAGACCTTGGAAAGTGGACGTAGGTGCAGGATTGCACTGAACCACTATAAAATTTTTATGCATTTGTATTGTGCATTCTTCTTTATAGATTTACTTATCTTGCGTGCCTTAAATTGCTAACTATTTACTAATTTGGATTAACTCTTGCTTAAGTTCATTTACACTTGATTCCATTGCATACATTAGTTAATTATATTGAATTGAATTAAGTCAAGTACATACTTGTGTAAAGTTTAATTTGGCTAAAAATTTTATAAATCCAATTCATCCTTCCTCTTAGGTTGCTACCTCTAGGCAATAATTTTCAATTGGATTGACCCATGGCTAGTTGAGCCATGAGATAAGGTGCCCTATATCTGAATCCCATGTGCCAGAGAATCTCTCTCTTTGGCACATGGGGATGGCATTATGCGCAAGGAGTCTTTTAAGCATGGGATTGCTTGGCACCCCATTTAATCCCTTTTATCCAATTTATTATCTATGTAACTTTTTGTTACAATGTTTTAGATCTGAAAGAAGGCACCTTAGAGTCCTTCTATAGGTAAAATATTTTGGTGTTTTATCTAAAAATTGGATAAGGAAGAATCCTTGCCACCCCAACCTCCTTGGCCCCCCTCGGACCAAGTCAAATGGCCCTTTGGGTTTTGACTTTTCCATGCTTTATCTCCATGGCCCCTTGATGTTTGGCACACAAATTGAAGGCCATTTGATGGCCTCTAAGTCTGATCTCATCCCTTGATTAATGGCACCATCTATGTGAAGTTTTGCAACTCTTCATGAAAACTATGTAGAATTAGTCCACAATCCTTTTGCATTAAGGCACCTTTTTGAATTAATTCTACATACTCCACATGGCATTATTTTTAGATGGGGCATGAGATCCTTATGTGGGCATGAGATGAAGATGTGGTAAGGCATGAGAAATTAGAAGAGGCACCCCTATGTGCATTATAAATAGGGGTGCATTCTGGGAGTCCAAGGCATCGAAAACTCTTTCTTTCTATCTAACATCTTCTTCCTAATTGTCCAATTTCTCTCTTCCTTTCCTTGTTAAGATAAAATCTTATTAAAAGGACAATAGGTTTGCTTTAGGACAAGGGCTTAGGAAGAGATTAAAAGAAGACAAGAAGAATAGAGAAAAAGAAAAGGTATGCCAGGAGGGTGATAGAAAAGGCTAAGGAAGGTTATGCCTAAATAATTAAAGTTCTTATTAGAAGAATTTTAATTAAAATAATTAGAAGTGCTAGTGGCTTGATCAAGTTTCAGTATAGATCAATATTGGAGGGTGAACATGTAGGCACCTGGTGGAATCCCTTAAGGACTGCTGCTGGCAATCATGGTCAAATTAGGATTTAGCGATCAGAGGTATGTTCCTATACTCTATGTTATATTATAAATGCATATTATATGATTTAAATTCTAATAAAGTGGTCCTAAGATTTGAATTAAATTTTATGATTTCATATAATTTACTTTGAAATCCATGCTTCCGTCCTGTACACCAAATCCTAGAGTGGTATCAGAGCCAACCTTATTAGGTTAAATCATATGTTGTTATGCTTATAGTTTAATAGCAATATTGTAAATATGATATGATTATGGTTGATATGATTAGCAGTTATTAATATGATATGATTATATTTAATTAATCATAATTAAATTATAATGTATATCATTCTATAAGATTGCCCTGGCATAGTGGCGAATGTCCACTATATGATGATGGTTGTCCTAAAATGATATTACATGCTAATATATTTTATATTTCATGATTGTTATAATCAATTCATGTGTATTGTTTGATTAAAATTAGAATGTGCATAGAGACCAATTAAAGTCCTCTATAAAATTATATTAAGTTATAGTGTAATTAATCGATAGCAGAATCGGTCTTGATGTCTAATTGATCGATCGGTATCTAGAAAAGTGGTTCATAATTGGTAAAAAAAATGTGGTTTATAAGTGATTTCATTGTTTGACCTAGCCAATTTATTGGTATCTAATAAAAGCAATGAGGGGACCCCACCTCTCTCCCACTTATCTGGATAATTAGATTAATTTAATTCTTGATTGGGGTGCTTAGTATTATATTCACTACATTAAGACCTTCTTTCATGCTAGTTCATTATTACGTCACAAACCATATTAGATTTATCATGCAATCACAAGATCTATTATGGGAACTGATGTAATATTGTTCAGGAGCATTGAGATGCTTACAGTACTTTGGATATAGTGCTTTGTTGTGTAATCATAAGAGGAGTTATATTCCATTTTGGTTGTATAGAAATGAAGGGTCCTACTTAACTAAAACATTTTAGTTTGTTGTGCTAATACAAGGCTATTAATGTTTTAGAGGCTAAGAATATATTGAGAATTATATGAGACGCAACTAGAAAGAGTTTTCTACCTTTGAACTTATAAATGATTTGTTGTGCAACCACAAGATCTTTTATAAGGAATTAGGATCTCAATCCCACTAAGAAAACCATTTAGAATTTCTCGATTATCATAGTATAGGGTTATGATATCTGATAAAATAATGAAAAATATAATTAAATTAAAGTTCTAATTTAATTGTATATGTCATCATGAGTTGTTTGCTTATGTAATGTTCTTTATTATGTAGATTAAATGGCTTATTTACTATCATTACATTCAATTTGGGATTCAAATAAATTGACCGATCCTAATTATGTGGATTGGCTAAGAAATTTAAAAATAATACTCAATCAAGAGAAATTCTCCTATATTCTTGATGCTCCTAATCCTGAACCATTAGAGGAGATGCCATAGAGGAAAATGTGTCCACAAACAAGATGTGGCAAAATGATTCTCTTATTGTCAAGTGCATCATACTTGCCTCTATTAGTAATGAATTATAGAAACAGCATGATGGCATTGATACTCAGTCCAGATTGCTCAATTTAAAAGAGCTTTATGGAGAATAGAGTAGGACTACTAGATGGTAATTGATCTGATCACTCGATTAGGCTAAATAGATTTTGTCATGGATGGGGAGTGAAGTCAGGATCTAATCCTGTAATCACATCCATAATCATTTTCTCAGTTTGTTGTGAACTATCACATGATTAAACTGAATACTTTCCTACCTAAGCTGTTAAATATATTGAAAATAGTAGAGAGCCATATCAAGAAGGATAAAGCTCCTCTTCTTCTTGTAGATGAAATATCCAAGAAGAAGACAGGCAAAAGAAGTTCAAAGAGAAGGTTGAACCCTAAAGATGGCATAAATAAGAAGAAGAAGGAGAAGAATGCCTCCAGACAGATGACCTATTTTCATTGCAGCAAGGCAGGTCATTGGAAAAGGAATTGCAAGGCTTACCTTGCAACTGTGAAGACTAGTGCAAATAATGCACCAAAAAGGTATGTATGAGATATATACAATATTGTCAATAAATTATTCCATTTTAAACATTTAGGTATTGGATACCAGCTACGATTTTCATATCTATAAATTTTTGCAGGGACTATAGAAAATTAAGAGTTTGAAGAAGGGTGACTTCAAGCTTTACGATGCTAGAGGAGAGTCCATCCAAGCGGATGAAGGAACTAGATCGAGAATTTCATGGGTAGATCTTGAAACTTTTTCAAGATCATGCAGCAAAAGACTTAAATAAATTAAATATTTATTTAAATAAATATATAAATACCTAGATCTCAGATCTATTATATTATCAAGTTATGATATTAAATTAGAAATTAAAATCAAACAAGAAAGAAAAAGATTGATCAAATCAACCTAGATCTACACTACATCAAATGCAAGTATGAAGTTAATAGATCAGATCTATTAGAGCAAGTTAGATATTCTAACTTACTGATCTGAGCTTGAGGATGAAGTCATAAGCCACACACACATTCAGCCTCTAGGAGTCATCCACATGAGCCCACGAACACGATCAGAGATCCTGATGCAGGAAATCAGCATAGTATGCTAGTACTGTGCTGATCTCTCTTCGACGATTGATCCGATGCTTTCTCCTTCGAAACATAGATACTCTAAAATATCAAAATAAAAGAGAAAGATTTATGATATTGAGACACCTCTCAAAAGCTCACAAAAAGGAAGGAAGAGATCTGGAACAAAAACCCTAGAAGAAGACCCTCTTCTTCTTCTTTGTTCTTTTTCTAAACATCCTAATTTGTGTTTTCAATATCTCCATGACTTAGATGAATTTTTCTTTGATTTTTCTACACCAAAGAGGCATCCCAAATATCTATAATTTGAAAAATTTTAGCCAAAAATTCTTTTTAAATAATGTGATATGTAGAGTCCAAGTTAGGTCAAAAACCTAGACTAGGAAGGACCAAATAAGGAAAGTTGTTGGGGCGCCCAACTCTCAGGTGCCCCCACCTTTTTCTCTACCATGGACCATGGGGGGCACACAAAAATGTCCTCTTTTATCATGAAAATCAAAGAAAATAAGAAAGGATGGGTTGGCACACTTATGGGAAGACTTTTGGTTGATAATGATTCTATCTCATAGAATCCTTAAGCAAAACTAATTTTCCTTTTTAACTTGGTCATCCAACAAACTTCTATATGAGAAAAAGGAAGAGAAAAGGGAGGCATGAGAAACCTTGGGTGTGGAGATTATTCATGTAAAAATACAAAGAGAAAAGGATGGGGCATGAGGATTAGGTGGCATAAGGAATAGGGAGTCCTAGTCACACTAGGACTCCTATTTTGACTTGATCAAACAAGTTCTTTTAACCAAATAAAAATAAGAGTAAACCAACCCAATTAAATAAAGCCCTAAATCATTTAAATATTAAATTAAATTAAATTAAATTAAATTTTAATTTAATTTTCTAATCAAATTAGAAAATTGGGTTGACTCGAGTCCTAATTAGACTAGGACTAGTTCTTCCTTGCACTTGACTTATCCAATAAGCCAATTGAACTTGATCCAATCAAGTCCAAACCAAATTTAATTAAATTATAACTAATTAAACTTAATTTTAGCCTTATAACTTAATTAAATTAAGTCAATTAGCAATCAAATTGCTAATTAATCCTCTTATAATACTTGCACTAGGTTAAACATCAATTGTATTGATTGTTTAATCCTAGAACGATTCTTAATCATTGATTAACCATCCAATTGGATCATGAACTCTAATGTGTATGACATCATAGGTCCAAACCTAAGTCGATAACATAGAAATAGATTTTTGTACCAATTGAAGTAACCATCTAGCAATGGTATCCAATGATAGGATAGGTCGAATGTGTAGAACAACATCCTTAGAACCCATGCAGATATAGTTTCCATATAATTCATTCCCTTGATCATAATGCTTGTAGGACACCTCAAAGTTTAACTGTCAACTTTGATCAGATTGTCCATATTGTATTTCAAAATATCAAATCCATCTGATGGATTACTCTGGTCAAGGTTTTGTTATATTGAAATACAGTGATACATTCTTCTCCAACTCTTGGAGTGGTCGATTCCATCTTGATCACACACCGACTTTGCAAGTACTGGACTGTGCCCAAAAGTCTTTCGTTGCTAAATTAGAAATTCAGTTAGTCCGATATCAATGCAAGTAAGTTGCTTGCAAGTCACTGAGGTGATCTCAGGTCTAAGAGATACTTATACCTATATCCCATTAGAGACATTCTCGATAGTAGAATGCTCTGAAGTTGGTCACGTTCAATGATGCTGTACCCATACATCTCACCTGTATGTCATACCAGTATCTCCACACTTCTTGGTTAAGAGGATTACCAACCTATATGGCATGTAGCGACCTATGCTTGATAGACGTTGTCGTCCTAATTAAGAGCCTATCATTTGGTCATGAACAAATTTAAGGACTAATCAATAAATCCTCTCTTTATCGAAACTAAATAGTCCTAAGAATTTCATCACAATAATGGAGTTCATTAGAAGATGTAAATTTATGATGAAAAAAGATGCCAAAATATTTTTTATTAATTAATAAATTAATTATAATATCTCAACCACCAACAGGCTGATGATTGACTTTGAAACATAATTTCCAACAACTCCCACTTATCCTAAAGCCACTCGGCATAGTATCTAATACCCATCTTCGACTTATGGTTGTCGAACTTCTTGATTGCCAGGACTTTAGTGAAGGAGCCGGCTAGGTTCTCCTTTTCGTCGATCTTCTGACGGTCGACGTCATCACGATCTAGGATCTCACAGACCAAATGAAAATGGCACAGAATGTGCTTTGTCTGTTGGTGTGCCTTTGGTTCCTTTGCTTGAGCTATGGCGCCAGTGCTGTCGCAGTAGAGCAGGATTGGACCATCAATGGAGGATGCTACTCCAAGCTCGATGATGAACTTTCTCAACCACACAGTTTTCTTTGCTACATCTGATGCTACCATATACTCTGCTTCGCAAATAGAGTCAGCCACTGTATGCTACTTGAAACTTTTTCAGCATATGGCTCCACCATTTAAAGTAAAGATATATCTCGATACACTTTTACTATCCTCATGGTCAGATTGAAAGCTGGAGTCTGTAAACCCAACGAGCTTCAGATCTGACTCATCATAAACCAACCATTGATCCTTAGTATTTGTTAAATACTTAAGGATGGTTTAAAATACCTTCCAATGATTTTCTCTAGGGTCAGACTGGTATCTACTTACTACTCCTAGTGAGTATGCCATGTCTGGTCTCGTAAATGTCATTGCATACATAATAGACCCCATTGTGGAAGTATATGAAATTCTACTCATATGCTCTCTCTCTTCAGAAGTTGTCGGACAATCCTTCTTAGAGAGAAATTTTTTGGTCTATCGAAAGATAGCCCTTTTTGAAATTCTCTATGCTGAATCTCTTCAGCACAGTTTCTATATGTGTGGACTGGGATATACCAAGCATTCTTTTAGATCTATCTCTATAGATCTTCATCCCTAGGATGTAGGATGCTTCACCGAAGTCCTTTATGGAGAACTATGATGACAACCAGACTTTTATTCCTTATAGGATGGGATTGTCATTCTCGATTAAGAGAATGTCATCCAGGTATGAAATAAGAAATACTACTGCTGGACCATTTTCTCATTTATAAATGCAGGGCTCTTCTCCATTCTTAATGAAACCATACGTTTTGATCACCCTATCAAAATGCACGTTCCAACTTCGAGATGCCTGCTTCAATCCATAAATGGATCTCTAAAGCTTGCACACTCATCTATAGATGTGAACCCTTAAGGTTGTATCATATACACCTCTTTGGTCATCTCTCCATTTAGGAAAGCTGTCTTCACATCCATCTATCAGATCTTATAGTCAAATGGACAGCAATCGCAAGCATAATCCGAATGGACTTGAGTATTGCCATAGGGGAGAACGTCTCGTCATAGTCAATACCATAATATTGATGATACCCCTTGGCAACCAGATGGTCTTTATAGGTCTCCATCTTTCTGTCCATGCCTCTTTTTTATTTGAATACCCATTTACACCCAATGGATTTAACCCCTTCAGATGGGTCAACTTATGTCCATACATCATTGACCTTTATGGAATCTATTTTGGATCTTGTGGCTTCTAGCCATTTCTTAGAGTTGGATCTCTGCATTGCATCCATATAAGTGATTGGGTCCTCATCGTTCTCATCAAGTTTGATGGAATCACCATCTTGGACCAAGAATCCATAATATCTGTCCAGATCGGATCGCCTTCATGGTGCGGATTCACTAGGCTTCAGATCTGATCTGATCAAATCTGACTTAGGTTCAACATTCTATGTTGGACTTTCTATCTGTTGAACTTCATCAAGTTCAACCTTAGAGGCAACAGTTCCTTCACCAAGGAACTTCTTTTTCCAAAAGGTTGCCCTAAGGCTGAGGAACACCTTTTGTTCATCAGTATGGTAGAAATAGTATCCTTTGGTCTCTTTTGGGTACCCTATGAATGTACACATGTTAGAGCTAGGTCTAAGTTTTTCTATAATCAATCATTTGACATAAGTCGGACACCCCCAAACCCTAAGGTGTGAAAGTCCTGGCTTACGCCTTGTCCATATCTCATATGGGGTTTTAACTACAGATTTACTTAAAATCTTATTTAATAGATAACAAGCCGATTCGAGTGCATATCCATAGAAGGATATCGACAAGCTAGCAAATCCCATCATGAATCGGACCATGTCTAATAGAGTCTGATTCCTCCTTTCAGACACACCATTATGCTATGGTGTTCCAGGAGGAGTCCATTGGAAGAGAATTTCATTCACCAGAAAGGTATTCTCCTCCTCGGTTAGACTGAAGAGTTTTAATACTCTTTTCAGTTTATTTTTCTACTTCACTTTGAAATTATTTGAATATTTCAAAAGAATCCGACTTATGTTTCATTAGATAGACATATCCAAATCTGGATAGATCATCCATAAAAGTGATGAAGTAGACATATCCATCTTTGGCACTTATGCTCATTGGTCCATATACATCAGTATATACTAGACCTAAGAGCTCATTGGCTCTCTCACCTTTTTTAGTAAAAGATGATTTGGTCATTTTACCAAGAAGACATGACTCATAGGTTGGAAGTGATTCACAATCACTGACTTTGAGGAGTCTCTCTTGAGTCAACCTGTTTATCCTGTTCTTGTTTATATGACCTAGCCTACAATGCCATAAGTAGATATCTGATACACTATTTAATCTAAGATGCTTGCCAGTAGAATGGACTACATTAACAGGTTGTGATAACATATATATACCATTGTTCAATTGTCCATAGAAAGGAGTAACACCATTCATAATGACATTACAAACTTGTTTCTTTATTAAAATTTCATAATTGTTCATGGCCAAAATGCCTATAAAAATGATATTTAAAAAGAAACTAGGATAGAAATGACAATCACTAAGAACAATGGTATGAGATTCAAATACAAATTTCAAAATTCCTAAAGCTAGAACTGGAACTGGTCTTCCATCTCCAATGTTCAGGAATCTCTCGTCTTGCTCAAATCTTCTATAGACCTGCAACCCTTGTAATGAATTGCAAATATGGTAAGGGCTATTGGTATCCAATACCCAATCAGTAATATCATAAATAGAGAAATTGTAAGAAGTTATCATATAAATACCTTTTCCAGCAATAGCTTGCTTGTTTTTTTGCCTGTTCTGATCTAGGGAGGCAATGTACTGAGGATAGTTCCTCTTTCAGTGCCCCCACTTCTTGCAAAAGAAGCATTCAGCTTGAGTTTTATCGAGTTTGATCTTTCTAGTCTGACCCTGCACTGATGTCCTAGCCTGAACTTGCACCTTTTTTATTTTCTTCTTCTTGTTCTTCTTCTCTTTCCTAAAGGGTTGAGAATTAGAAGACGAACCTCTCACTAAGTTCACCAACTCTTTATGGAGCTGGTGATCCTTCTCAAAGTTTTGAAGTAATCCTAGTAAGCTATGGTAGTTTACTTCAGGCTTTGTCATTCTATAATGAGTAAGAAAAGGAAGATAGGACTTTGGCAGTGAGTTCAGTATTGCATTTTTTCTAAGTTATTCATGCAAGGAAAAGCCAAGTTTGCTCAAGTTCTCTATTAACTCGATCATGTACAGTACATGATCAGTGATAGAGGCTCCATCCCGCATTCTGGCATTGAAGATGGTGCAACTAGTCTTGTGCCTCTCAACATCATCGGATGTGCTAAAAGAATCCTCCAACACTTGGAGCATTTGATTTGGCTGAGCTATCTCAAATCTATGACTAAACTCATCATTCATCGCAGCCAGTATAATGCAGCGCATCATGATTTGGTCACTGAGTTACTTCTGATAAGTGTCTCTAACTGTTCCACATGCATTGGCAGCTGGCTCCTTAGGTGCAGGATTCATCAACACGTATAGGATCCGTTCATACTCCAGGACAATCTTCAACTTTCGGTACTAGCTATCGAAGTTGGTTCCCACCAACTTATCATTGTCCAATAATGATCAGAGCGATGGAAAAGTGGCCATGTCTGCATAAAGAAAAACCAAAACCTAATTAGTAATTGATTCATTAAACCTAAAGATTTGGACTTTAATCTAAAGGTTTCTTCCACTATTCTATTCAAATTGGTAGCCTCTACCTCTAATTTGAGGAATTATCCTAATTTCTTAGTGGGTACTAGAGTCCACATAGACTGCACATGGGTCCAACTTTGGTTGGCCAACCCATGTACATCTAAGGGTAGGTTCATAACCAATTATTTTTTCAAATAATTTCTATCATTACATTTTACGCCAGCCCCTGATCAGTTGGCTTTGGCCTTCTCAGAAAAGGATCCAATTAGGTCCAACTATTAACATGACCATACTTAGCCCATCTAACCAATGAATGATCAGGCCTAACTTTGGTTGGCCCACCTGACCACCATTTAGAAAGATGTATCAAAAAGATCATATAATAAATGATAATTCCATCAACCGATAAGCACCAGGCCTTTGGGCCTTCAATGATTATCCAACTGATGGACTCATTATCATCCACTTTAATGGGAGGCTATGATCCAGTTATTATATTACTATTTTATTTTAGGAACCTAATAATTTTAGAGGATTTATTTATAGAAGTGAGTAGGTCAAATTAACCAATTTGTTATGATCATTCCACTGGATTCACCAAGTCAGCTTAAGGGAGACTATAAATAGGCTGGTCTAGGAGCACCTAAATTAGTCACACTAATTTACCTAGCTGATATGGGTCAGCTCGAATAGTCAAGTGATTCAATCAAAATATAATCTCATCAAAAGGCCAGGTAAGTTCGATCGACGGGAGGGTCTGCCAAAGCTTGCCTTAGACACCATCAGAAATGGTCAGGTAAACAGGTTGCCAATTAAAAACCACCAATCTGATTTACCTTAGATACTAACTGGTTTAATTAGTTTCAATTAGATCAACCTAATAGTTCATGCTAGACCATGTAGCCAAGAATCAAGTTCATCTTGGGTCTTGTTAAAGACATGGACTTGACCAACTACAACTTTTGTAATTGATCTAGAGAATTCTTGGCCTAATCTAAGATAACAATTGATTAGATTTAGTCAATACTCTAATTAAGTCCATTCTTTAATCTAACCCTAGGCTAACACAATTAATGGATCTAATCCCCACTAACCCATTTAACCCAATATGTTATGATTTGTGTCTTAGGATCTTCAATTCATAATCCTAGATCCTAATCAATCAACTTCTTAATTTTCAATTAAGTTTTGGGCTGAGGGTTGGGATTCAACTTTTCAAAAATGATTTTCATATTTGTAAAATATTTTTACAATATGGTTCTATCAACCAAGTTGCATGTTTGATACATAATCAATATGTAAGTAAAATAAATATAAAACTACTTTAGATCTAATCTAAACAGGTTCATGTAATTGAAATAGTTTCAGTAATAATCAATCATAAATCTTCCTAGATCAAATCTAACATATTTATGATGACTAAAATTAGATTAAAATATTTTTAATCAGATCATAAAATCTCTTAGATCTAATCTAAAATTTTATGATCAATATTTTAGATCAACATATACTAGAACAACCTATTTATTATAAGGGATAAACCTTACAGCAGGACAACCTTATAGCAATCCGTGCAATCTAAAATATTTTATTTCTAAATTAAAAATTATTTTAAATCTATTAAATCATAAAATAATTAGATCAAATCATAAAAAAATTAGATCACAAACTAGGACAACCTTTTCACCATAAGGGATAAACCTTACAATAAGACAACCTTATGGTAGTTCGTGAGATCTGAATTTTCTTTTAAATTTTAGATTTAATAATTAGATTATAAATTAAATTTAATCTAAGAAATAATCTAAATATGTATAAAAATTATGTAACAAAATCCTAGGCTCTGATACCAATTGAAGGAATCAGATCTAGGGTTTCACGGATAGATCTTGAAACTTTTTCAAGATCATGCAGCGAAAGATTTAAATAAATTAAATATTTATTTAAATAAATATATAAACACCTAGATCTTAGATCTATTACATGATTAAGATATGATATTAAATCAAAAATTAAAATCAAATAAGAAAGAAAAAGATTGATCAAATCAACTTAGATCCACACTACATCAAATATAGGTATGAAGTTAATAGATCATATCTATTATCTAAGCAAGTTAGATATTCTAACTTACTAATTCGGGCTTGAGGATGAAGTCATGAGCCACACATGCATCCGGCCTATATAAGTCATCCACACGAGCCCACGATCAAGATCAAATATCCTGATGCAGGAAATCAGCATAGTATGCTAGCACTATGCTGATCTCTCTTCGATGGTTGATCCGATGCTTTCTTCTTTGAAACATTGATACTCCAAAATACTAGAAGAAAAGAGAAAGATTTGTGATGCTGAGACACCTCTCAAAAGCTCACAAAAAGGAAGGAAGAGATCTGGAACAAAAATCCTAGAAGAAGACCCTCTTCTTCTTCTTTGTTCTTTTTCTAGACACCTTGATTTATTTTTTTAATATCTCCATGACGTAGATGAATTTTTCTCTAATTTTTTTACACCAAATAGGCCTCTCAAATGTTATAATTCACGAAAAATTTAGCCAAAAATTACCTTTAAATAAAGAGATATGTAGAGTCCAAGTTAGATCAAAAACCTAGACTAGGAAGGACCAAATAAGGAAAGTTGTTGGGGTGCCCAACTCTTGGGTGCCCGCACATTTTTTTCTACCATGGACCAGCTAGGGGGGTGCACAAAAATATCTTCTTTCACTATGAAAATCAAAGAAAATAAGAAAGGATGGGTTGGCACACTTATGGGAAGAGTTTTGCTTGACAAGGATTCTATCTCATAAAATCCTTAAGCAAAACAAATTCCCCTTTTGATTTGGTCTTCCAACAAACTTCTATATCAGAAAAAGAAAGAGAGAAGAGAGGCCTGAGAAACCTTGGGTGTGGAGATTATTCATGTAAAAATATAAAGAGAAAAGGGTGGGGTGTGAGGATTAGGTGGCACAAGGAATAGAGAGTCCTAGACACACTAGGACTCCTGTTTTGACTTGGTTAACTAGGACTCCTATTTTGACTTGGTCAAACAAGGTCTTTTAACCAAATAAAAATAAGAGTAAGTCAACCTAAATAAATAAGATCTTAACCCATTTAAAAGCTTAATTAAATTAGATTAAATTAGGTTTAATTCTAATTTAATTTTCTAATCAAATTAGAAAATTGGGTTGACTCGAGTCCTAGTTAGACTAGGACTAGTTCTTCCTTGCACTTGACTTATCTAATAAGCCAATTGAACTTGATCCAATCAAGCCCAAACCAAATCTAATTAAATTATATTTAATTAGACTTAATCTCAGCCTTCTGACTTAATCAAATTAATCCAATTAGCAATTGAATTACTAATCGATCCTTCTGCAACACTTGCACTAGGTTAAACACCAATCGTATTTATTGTTTAACCCTAAAATGATTCTAAATCGCTGATCAACCATCCGATCAGAATGTGAACTCTAATGTGTGTGACCTCATAGGTCCAAATCTATGTCATTAGTATAGGAATAAATTTTTATACCAATCGAAGTGACCATCTAGCAGTGATATCCAACGGTCGGATTGGTCGAAAGGTGTAGAATACCATCCTTAAAATCCATGTAAATATAGTTTCTATATAATTCATTTCCTTAACCATAATGCTCGTAAGACACCTCAGAGTTCAACTATCAACTCTGATCAAGTTGTTCACATTGTATTTCAAAATATCAAATCCATCTGATGGATTACCCTGGCCAAAGTTTTGCTATATTGAAATATAGTGATACATTCTTCTCCAACTCTTGGAGTGGTCAATTCTATCTTGATCACACTCTAACTTCACAAGGACTTGATTGTGCCCAGAAGCCTTCCATTGCTGAATTAGAAATTTAGTTAGTTCAATATCAAAGCACAGTGAGTTGCTCGCAAGTCACTAAGGTAATCTCAAGTCTAAGGAATACTTATACCTATATCTCATTAGAGACATTCTCGATAGTAGAATGCTCTAGAGTTGGTCATGTTCAATGATGATGTACCCATATATCTCACCTATATGTCATACCAGTGTCTCCATACTTCTTGATTAAGAGGACAACCAACCTACATAGCATATAGCGATCTATGTTCAATAGATGTTGTCATCCTAATTAACAGTCTATCATTTAGTCGTGAACAAATTTAAGAACTATTCGATAAATTCTCTCTTTATCAAAACTAAATAGCTTTAAGAACTTCGTCACAATAATGGAGTTCATTAGAAGATGTAAATTTATGATGAAAAAAGATGTCAAAATATTTTTTATTAATTAATAAATTAATTATAATATCTCAACCATCAACAGACTGATGATTGACTTTGGAACATAATTTCCAACATCGAAAGCTATAGGGATAATTATTTTGAAATTATCTTCTGAAAAGATCTTAGAGCTGATAAATTATTATTATATACCTAAGATCATTAGAAATATTGTATCTATACTCTTGTTATTAAAGCAAGATTATAATCTTGATGTAATAAGCAATGGTTGCTCTATTAAATATTCTAATGAAATAATATGCTATAGCATTTTTAATAATGGTCTATTGATTCTATGTTTGAATGACAATATATTTCATGTTGATGAAAATAGAAAGCATAAGAGAGAAGACATAAATAATATTTTATTTTGGCATTATCGACTTGGTCATATTAGTGAGACCAGGATTAACAAGTTATACAAAGAAAAATTTTTTGATCCTTATGATTATAAATCATTAGAAACTTTTGAATCATGTCTTATGCGTAAAATGACCAAGACTCTATTTAGTGGATATGGAGAAATGACAAATGAGCTATTAGGACTTATACATATAGATGTATGTGGTCCTATGATAACTCAGGCCAGAGGAGGATACTCTTATTTTATAACGTTCATTGATGATTTATCTAGGTTTGGATATATGTGTATCTTATGAAATACAAATTTGAAGCCTTTGATAAATTCAAAGAGTATCAAAGTATGGTCGAGAAACAAACTGGAAAGAGTATAAAAATCCTTTGATCTGATCGAGAAGGAGAATACTTATCTAGTGAATTTTTAGACTATCTTAAAGTAAAGGAGATTCTCTCTGAGTGGACCCCTTCTTATACACCATAGTTAAATGGTGTAGCTAAAAGAAGGAATCGTACCTTATTGGATATGGTACGGTCCATGATGTACTTCATAGAGTTATCTATTTTCTTCTAGGGTCATGCGTTAGAGACCATTGTATATATCTTGAATAGAGTACCTTCTAAGTCTGTATCTAGCACTCCATATGAGATATGGAGAGAAAAAAAAATCTAATCTTAAGTATCTTAAGATATGGGATTGTCCAACATATACCAAAAGAAATTTTGAAGATAAGCTAGATGCTAGAGCAGATAGATATCTATTTGTAGGATATCCTAGAGATAGTATGGAATATTTATTCTACCATCCTACTGAACAAAATATATTTGTAAGTAGGCATGCCACTTTCATTAAGAAAGAGTTCATCCTAGAAAGAGGTAGTGGAAGAAACATTGAACTTAGTAAAGTTCAAAAAAAAAATAGAAATTGCTCAACCAAGTAAATACATAAATAGAGAAGAACCTGAATACATAACTCTTATTTGAAGGTCCGATAGAGTGCGACATGCACCTATAAGGTACAGACTCATTATTGAAGATAATGAAGCCCAAGTCACTGAAAATGATGAACCTCTAACCTATACATTAAGAATAATGAACCTCTAACCTATACGAAAGCAGCTATGAGTAGAGACTCAGACAAATGGCAAGCTGCCATGCAATTCGAGATAGACTTCATGTACACCAACAAAGTATGGACTTTGGTGGATGCACCAGAGAGTGTAAATCCTATTGGGTGCAAATGGGTCTATAAAAAAAAGATTGGAGTGGATGGCCAAGTTGAAACCTATAAGGCCAAATTAGTAGCTAAGGAATTCAGACAGAAACAAGGTGTAGATTATGATGAAACATTCTCACATGTTGCCATGCTTAAATCTATTCAGATTATGCTCACCATAGCAGCATACCATGATTATGAAATATGGCAAATGGATGTGAAGACCACTTTTCTTAATGGTTTCCTTGAGATGGAGGTCTACATGTCATAGCCAAAGAGATTTATCTCAAGTGAGAGACCAAATCAGGTATGCAGGCTTAAAAGATCCATTTATGGATTAAAGCAAGCATCAATGAGTTGGAATATCCGCTTTGATGTTGCAGTCAAAGAGTTTGGCTTTATCAAGAATGAGGATGAACCATGTGTGTACAAGAAGACTAGTGGGAGTGCCATAGTTTTTCTGGTTCTATATGTAGATGACATACTCCTCATTGAGAATGATATCCCAATATTGTAATCAGTCAAATTATGACTATCAAATAAGTTTTTCATACAAGACTTGGGAGAAGCATCCTATGTACCTAGAATAAAGATTTATAGAGATAGATCTAAGAGGATGCAGGTTTGTCCTAGTCTTGGTACATTGACTTAATATAGAAAAGGTTCAGTATGGATGGAAGTAAAAAAGGTTACTTACCCTTGAGTCAAGGCATACATCTCTCTAAGAAGATGTCTCCTAAGATATCTAAAGAAAGAAATAGAATGAGTTCTATTCCTTATACTTCGACTGTAGGATCAATAATGTATGCTATGTTATGTACCAGACCTGATGTTGCTTATGCTTTAGGCATAGATAGTATATTTTAGACTGATTCAAGAGCGGATCATTGGAAAGCTGTGAAAAATATTTTTAAGTACTTGAGAAGGACTAAGAATATTTTTCTAGTATATGGTGGATCTGATCTTAAACTAGAAGCATATTCTGACTCTAGTTTTCAATCAGACCCAAATGATAGCAAATTCATTTTAGGATATATTTTTACTCTGAACGATGGAGCAGTGAGTTGGAAGAGTACCAAGCAATCAACTATAGCTGACTCAACCACTGAGGTAGAATACATAGCTGCAAGTGAAGCCACTAAAATGCTGTCTGGATGAAAAAGTTCATCATTGAATTAAGTGTTGTTCTTGAGATTGAGAATCCCATACTACTTTACTGTGATAATACTAGAGTAGTTGCTCAAGCAAAGGAACCAAGGTCACATCATAAATTCAAGCACATTCTGAGATGCTTCTATCTCATTCGTGAAATAATCGAGAGATAAGATGTAGTCATTGAATGAGTAAACACAAAGAATAACATAGCAGACCAGTTCACTAAAGCTCTACCATAGCAACAGTTCAATCGCCACCTTGATTGTATGGGGTTAAAATATAAGGGCAATTGGCTTTAGTGCAAGTAGGAGATTGAAAGAAATATTCGCTTAAGCCAATCGAAATATATATTTTGATGGGTCATTCTTTTATCTTCTAGGCTCATTTAATGATATTTTAAATTAATAAAGACATTTATTTCATCATATGTTGTCTTATTACTTATTTAAGATTATGATGAACCTCACAAATTAAGGCTATGATTTTAGTGTTATGATGAAATCATACCTGTGAGATCCAAAATCTTTGTTGGGGGGTTTTTATGCCTCCCGAAGACATGAGAATATAGGCTGATTGAAGATCTTTGGAAGGCTATGGTCGAGGTCCTATCTCAGGCCGAACTTGAGTTCATCGAGAGATAGAAGCCAAAGTTATGATGTAGGCTGATTGAAGATCTTCAGAAGGTTGACGATGAGGTCCTGAGTCAGGTGGAGCATGATATCATCAAAGAAGGGAAACTAGGAGCATAATATAGGTTGATTGAAGGCCATTGAAGGCTGAGGTCGAGATCCCATCTCAGGCCAAGCTTGAAGTTATCAAAAGAGGAGAGCCAAGATCTTCGAAAGGCTGAATTGAAGGCAATTGAAGGCTGAGGTCAACGTCCTATCTTGGGCTGAGCTTGAAGTTATCAAAAGATGGAAGCCAAAGTCACGATGAAGGCTGATTGAAGGTCTTTGGAAGGCTGTGGCTGAGGTCCTATTTAAGGCCGAACTTGAGTTCATCAGGAGATAGAAGCCAATCATAATATGAGTTAATTGGAGGCCTTCAGAAGGCTGAGGCCGAGTTTCTATCTTAGGCTAAACTTGAAGTTACCAAAAGAATTAACTCCTCCAGGATGAACTCTCCCAGGATGAACTTTTCCGTGATGAACTTCTCTAGGACGAACTGCTCCATGATGAACTCCCCCAGGATGAACCCCCCATGAGGAATTAGGATGAACTTCTCTAGGATGAACTCCTCTAGGATGATCTCCTTCAGGAGGAACTCCTCCAGGATCAACTCTCCCTGGATGAGCTCCCCCAGGATGAACTCCTCTGGGTTGTCAACTTTCTCCTACATGCCACGAGGGGACAATACCTGACATGATTCTTAATAATATTCTAGTGGACAAACAAAATATCTCTAACAATCCACTACTCTCCCATGACTTACAACCTATAACCCATTCTAACAAACTCCAGACCCTTCTATAAAAGAGAAAAAAGAGGGACCCCAAGGTATGCAAACTCTTCTCTCCCAAACACTTATCTTTTTCTCTCTGTTGAACAAAAAACTAACTTAAGCGTCGGAGGATCCCCATCGGAGGCAACTCTAATCGGGGACTTCTCTTGTAGATATGACCACCTCCATCCCATCGTTGTCGACTTGCCACCGTCGTGCAACTCCAACGATCTGACCTCGAGTTGGATTTCTGCATCAACAGATGGCGCTAGAGGAAGGGATCCTTTTGAGCCCATTTATGGGAAGAAATGAGCATCCAGCGAGAGAAGCTTCATCGCGTCACTCTAATAACGATGGGATTCAGCATCCATCTTCAACAGGCCCCACCCAGGCTCAAACTAGGGGGCTTTAAATGAGGGAAAAATTTTGATCGAAGAAAAGATCCAAGAAAGGAAGAAGATCATGACAAGGATGATCTAGACCAACAAAGAGCCATGAGATCTAGATAAGGAATATAATTATACAAATTTTTTAGTCATGTTATATTCTTGATTTTTCATTCATTCTTTTAAGTTCTAGATAGAATCAAATATTAGAAGGGGGATCTTCATTTGCACTCTAATATATTAGGCAAAATAAAAGCAACCTCTGAAATCCAAAATGAAATGGAGAGACAGAGGTCCTGAGAGTGAGAAACAAATGAAATGGTATTATAAAAATTAGAGGAGAATGAAGAGAGACTTTCCTGGGTTGGTGGTCACTTTGGCATCCTACAGTTATGCCTATTACATCTTCATTCGAGACTATGATATCATGTCTATTCGTTATTCCCATGGGTCATAAATTTTATCTATCTGGGTCAAATTAGAGCCATATTTTTTAAGCTAAGAGATGTGCCATTTTTTTTAGATACTACTACAACTATTTATTACTTTTTATATATTGCTTTGTTAAATAGGATATGTGAATCCAAAAACTCAGCTACTGTCGTGCACCATCTGGATAGTGGGTCATCCTCATCAACTAACTAGAAGATTTATGGCTCTTCTTCAAATGTCGTATATTCATATTGATGACTGATGTTTAATTACTGCATACTACTCATAAGTCGGATTTATTGTTGGAACTATACATGCTATTAATTTTGTTTCATCTCTTACTACCTTAAGTGGTTTTCCACTCAGACATATTTAACACCGAAATCCTATATGCTTTTAATGTTGCTCCAATTCTCACTATATGCAATCGCATTTGGCCCTTCTCATCCCAGAACTATTGGCAGATCTGCTCAGTCAGACTTTGGCTTTTAGAAGGAAGAAAGAGGGGAGGCAATGGTGTTCACAAGCCTCTTCCTAGCCCAGACGACCCAACTGGTAGGCATCCTTCTCGCAGATACGTTCCGCCAATCTCCCTCATGATCCCAGGCGATGTCGACTTCAAAAAAAAGAGAAAAAAAAGAAAAAAAAGAAAATGGAGGGTTTTTGTTCCAAAAAAATAAAATAAAATAATATATATAATAAAAAATATAAATAAAAAGGAGAGAGAGAAAAAGGCCCATGGGTTCGGCACCTACAAACCTCCCTCGCTCCAGTCATGCCTCCGGTCGACCTCCCCCATTCCCTTCATGCCTTTGGTCGACCTCCCCCGTGCCTGTTGCGCATCCTCAGACCTCCCCCGCTCCCATCATCGTGAGTCCATAGATCTCCCCTGCGCTCTTGGGCATGATCCGCGATGACCCCAGCCGTCTTCTCTCTCCCATGTACCCCTGCAGCCAAGTCTCTAGTGACCCCTCCGATCTTCTCTCTCCCAAGTGACTCCTCCAATCGATCTTCCTTCTACTGCATGCACGGATGACATCACTGACCTTCCCTTGGTCCTCGATGCTGATGACCTCCTCCCTCATGCTCCCAGGTGAAACTTGCAGACCCCTCCGGCCTTCTCCAAACACACGGGACCCCTTCGACCTCCCCCAAATTTGCGGCGCCCCTCCAATCTTCTCGCTTCCAGGTGGAACTTAAGCCCTCCGAGCTCCTCTCCCGTGCCCCCACACACCCACGATGTTGTTCGATCTCCTCCCCCATGCTCTAGGGATGGCCATGATAGTGTCGACAACCTCCTCCCCTAGCCGATCTCTTCCCTCATGGCCCATGATGGCAAGGATGCCCGGCCCCTGCGCCTCCAATCGATCTCCCCCCGGACATCCCTCCGGTCGATCTCCCCTGCACCCATTGCATGGGCACCCAGCCGATCTCCCCACTATGCGGCACTCTAGTTGATTTTCTCTTTCCCGCACGATCGAGATCCTCTCCTATGCTCTCAGGTGGAGCTCGAGCTCCTTCGAACTCCTTGCTGCACCTGTGCGACCTTCGGCCAGCCTCCACCAAGCCCACGTTCAAACCTCTCTGATCTTCGTTCCCTGCACTCCCAGGCATGGACTATGATGATCTTCGACTGATCTCCCCTCTCCAACCCATGGTGAGGTCCTCCATCGCAAGCTCAGGTGGCCCCAACCTCTCCAATAATAATAATAAAAAAAGGCAGAAGCCCCTGCGACTGAGCTTCTCTCCATGCATCTTGTCTCCTTCCACCCCTCACATCGTGATTCCTCTGATTGATTTTCCCTATGCTCTTAGGCATAATCTATGGTGACTCCAGCTAAGCTCCCCTCTCTTGCAATCCACGGTACCTTACTGACCAATCTCCTCCCCATGTGCCAATCTCCTTCCTCGTAGCTTCGAGCGCTGGTCGGAACTAACTAAAGCGATTGCTCCGACCTTCTTCCCCATGTGCCCAAGCACAACTAATCGCACGTCTAAATTTGCACCTTCACCCACCTCTATGGTTGAGCTGTAGGCTCACAATAGCTGACTCCACTTCTTCACTAAGATCTGTGCACTCTCAACATGATCGAGGTCCACAATATGTCGAAGTCCGAAGCTACCAGCAAAAGGCCACAATCTCCATACATGACTATGAATTTTATCCACCGAAGCCAAGTTGATACAAAGAAAAAAAAATATATATAATAAAATAATAAATAGAGAAGAAGAAGAAAAGAATGAGAAGAAAAGAAAAGAAGAGGCTAGCCGGCTGATCCTCTCCCCCATGCACCTAGATGTGGATGAACTGGCCATGACGAAGCTGAGGTCCATGCGCCCTCGGAGCAACTGAACCTATCACCAAGCAGTTCTCAAGGTCCTCATGCATTTGGTGCCGGTGTCCTCACAAGGCCTGTGCACTCCCAGCATGGCCAAGGTTCCACCATGCACTGAGATCCCTATGCTTTGCAACCGAAGTCTCCTGCACATGCATTCATTCGATCTTTTTTGAAGTCCTCTCACGTGCATCTTGCATCATACAGTGTTGAAGCTGACTTGGAGCAACCCCGAAGCCTCCCACAAAATGCTACAACCTTAGCATGTGGCTCTGTGAATTTCACCCATCGAAGTCAAGTTGATACACAAGAAAGGAGAAGAAAGAGGAGAAGGAGAAGAAGACAAAGTCCGACCTGAACTGGGGTAATCCAAGTCAAATTACTCAAAAATAAAAGATCAAATCAAGTAACAAGAGGAGGTCAAATAGAGCCTAGGGTCTCCCAAATGAAGAACTCATGGCAAGAGACTTTTAAGCTTTTGTCCATTATCTTTTCTTTCTCGTAGGGCTATAGGACACCAAAATCAAAGACCACACTTAAAGTCAATCAAGACTGAGTTCAAGAAACTAAAGCTAAAGCTGGAGTTAGAATCTAGACCAATCTGAGATTGAGTTCAAGACCCTTCCGAGGTGTAAGCAAGATAAATCCAAGGCAAAGATCATACAAGTCTGAGGTCTTTAAAGGTTCAACCTCAAAAGACTAAGGCTAATAGAAATTCAACCACAATAAGCCGAGCTCACCAAAAAAAAAAATCTGAGTAAAAGCCTAAGCCGAGCTGAAGTCAGATTCAAGACTAAGCCAAGGTCAGAATCAAGGATAAGCTAAAGCTAAAATTACAACCAAGCTAAAGTTAAGATCACAGCCAAGCCAGAGTCAAAATCACGATCAAGGCTGAACTACCAAGCTCAAATTCAAGCCAAGAAAAAATCAAGGCCAAGGAAGTAGACTTGACAAGAACGTCGATCAAAGAAGATTCCGTTAACCTAAGACGGGAGGAGGGGAGAGGCCCTTTCAATGGCCCTTATGTATCCGTATAGCCATGTTAGGAATAGGATAAGAACCTCATCCTAACATGAACAAAGAAGTAGGCCTCGTTAATTTAAGACGAGATGAGGAGAGAGGCCCTGCCAATGGCCATAATGTGCTTCTACAACCACGTTAGGAATAGGAGGAGAACCTCATCCTAATGCGAGCAATGTAGAAAGCCTCATAAATTTAAGACGAGATAAGAAAAGAGGCCCTGCCAATAGTCCTAATGTGCTCCTACAACCATGTTAGGAATAGGAGGAAAACCTTATCCTAACACGAGCAAAGCAGAAGGCCTCATTAATTTAAGACGAGATGAGGGGAGAGGCCCTACCAACGGTCCTAATGTGGTCCTACAGCTACGTTAGGAATAGGAGGAGAACCTCATCCTAATGCAAGCAAAGTAGAAGGCCTCATTAATTTAAGATGAGATGAGGAGAGAGGCCCTGCCAACGATTCTAATATGCTCCTACAGCCATGCTAGGAATAGGAGCAGAACCTTATCGTAATGCGAGCAAAATATAAGACCTCGTTAATCTAAGATGAGATGAGGGGAGAGGTCCTTCCGACAGCTATAAGAAGCCCCTACGGCCGTGTTAGGAACAAGAGGAAAACCTCATCCTAACATGAGTAAAGTCGAAGGCCTCTAGTTCTTAAACAAGAGGTTAAAGGTCAATATGTATAGAAATCCAATCTTAAAAGGTGAAGATCTATAAAAATCTAAGCTCAGAATGTCAACATGTGTAGAAATCCAACCTTAAAAGGTGAAGAATTGCAGAAATTTGAGCTCAGAATGTCAACATGCCCAGAAATCCTATCTTAAAAGATGAAGATCCATAGAAATCCAAGCTCAAAATGTCAACATGTGCAAAAATCTAACCTTAGAAAGTAGAGATCAACAAAAATCTAAGCTCAAAAAGCTGAGGATAAAATTGAAGACTTTCAAATAATTTTAATAAGAAGCTAGAAGATTCTAAGTCTAAATGACAAAAAATGACGTGTCTTCGGCAAGTCAGACTTACTATACTCCCTTCGTCCGAACCAAGGCTCAGACTCAAAAGTAAGGGGGGTATTGTTGGGAGATTTTTATGCCAACCAAAGACATGAAAATATAGGCTGATTGAAGATCTTCAAAAGGCTGTAGTTGAGGTCCTATCTTAAGCTGAACTTGAGTTCATCAAGAGATAGAAGCCAAAGTCATGATGTAGGTTGATTGAAGATCTTTAGAAGGTTGAGGATGAGGTCCTAAGTTAGGCCGAGCTTGATATCATCAAAGGAGGGAAGCCAGGGTCACAATATAGGCTGATTGAAGGCCATTGAAGGTTGAGACTGAGGTCTCATCTCAGGCCGAGCTTGAAGTTATCAAAAGAGGAGAGCCAAGATCTTTGAAAGATTGAATTGAAGGCAATTGAAGGCTGAGGCCAAGGTCCCATCTCGAGCTGAGCTCGAAGTTATCAAAAGATGGAAGAGAAAGTCACAATGAAGGATGATTAAAAATCTTCGGAAGGCTATGGCCGAGGTCCTATTTAAGGCCGAACTTGAGTTCATCAGGAGATGAAAGCCAGTCACAATATGGGCTGATTGGAAGCCTTTAGAAGGCTGAGGCCAAGTTCCTATCTTACGTCGAACTTGAAGTTACCGAAAGGATCAACTCCCCTAGGATGAACTCCTCCAGGACGAACTCCTCCAGGACGAACTCCCATAAGATAAACCCCCCATGGAGAACGCCTCCAAGATGAACTCCTCCAGAATGAACTCCCCCAGGATGATCTCCTTCAGGAGGAACTCCTCTAGGATGAATTCTTTCAAGATGAACTCTCCTAGGATGAGCTCCCCCAGGATGAACTCCTCTGAATTGTCAACTTTCTCGCTACTGCCATGAGGGGACAATACCTAGCATGATTCTTGAGAATATTCTAGTGGACAAACAAAATATCTCTGACAACCCATTATTCTTCCATAACTAACAACCTACAACCCATCCTAACAAACTCCAAACCCTTCTACAAATGGAGAAAAAGAGGGATCCCAAGGATGCAAACTCTTCTCTCCCAAATGCTCATCTTCTTTCCTCTATTGAACGAAAAACTGACTTGAGCGTCAGAGGATCCCCATCGAAACAAACTCCGATCGGGGACTTCTCTTATAGGTACGACCACCTCCATCGCATCGCCACTGACTTGCCATCATCATGCAACTCCAGCGATCTGACCTAGAGATGGATTTTTGCATCAACAACCTTAAAACCTTAATCTAAAATATTTTTAGTCGATAGAACATTAAGTTTAGGGATCAATATTTCTGAAAAGACTAGCACATCCTATGTATGCTTGATGGAGAGGGTGATTGATCTCACAGTTACTTGTGTTTGACACTAATACAAGGATGTGGATGCTTATTAGAGAATAAGTTTACTGAATTGATCCAACTTAAGAATATTTAATAGAGTCTTATCTATTTGTCAATAGATGGTTCTTATAGTGGGAGTTGTGCATATAATCCTTTGACCTTAGACTGCCATAGAATCTTGTATGCATGAATCCATATTTTGGTTCATACTCATTCATGACTTAGTCATGTATAGGATGTTCTGGATATGGTAGATTGCATGTAGAGGTTATGAGCAAGTCAACATGGAATCAATCACTCCTAGTAAGAGGAGATCGCATCTTACTTGCTTAAATCAAATGATGATTCAAGAAGACTTTGATCAAAGCATGATGAAAATTAAAAATAATTTTTAATATTTTATTAATCAAATCATCATCATATGATTGAGAGAAATATGAATACAAAATTAGATTTGACATGATTTCATATCCATAGTCATATTCGGGATGTAGAGTGGTCATAGGATCAAGTTGCACGGTAACTTTCCACTGAAGGATATTTTTTATATTTTTATCTTCTAGATAGATATGATATATTGCTAGACGTCAATCTTGTCTTGTAGATTTGATTGAATTAAAGAGTTTAATTTGATTGTTAATTAGAAAGTGTTTTAACTGTTCAAATTGGTTTAGCTTAATTTGACCTAAATCGGTTTGGTTGAGTTATAACCAAATTAGGTCTAATTACACCTGAACCCACTATTGGCTAGATGTGGAATCCAATGGGTCACACATAAAGACAATTGATCAAGGGTCTAATTAGATTAGATCATGTTTGCAAGTTGAACATGCTGGCACATGTTGTAAACCCTAGCACCTAGATTCGAATTAGGTTCCGATTTGGGCTAATTAGATCCAATTTATGTCAAATCAGATTCAGTTTTCAATTGGGTTGACCCATGGCTAGTTGAGCCATGAGATAAGGTGCCCCATATCTAAATCCCATGTGCCAAAGAATCTCTCTCTTTGGTGCGTGGGGATAGCATTATTTGCAAGGAGTCTTTTGCGCATGGGATTGCTTAGCGCCCCATTTAATCCCTCTTTTCTAATTTATTATGTACGTAACTTTTTGTTACAATGTTTCAGATTTGTAAGAAGGTACCTTAGAATTCTTCTGTAGGTAAAGCACTTTGGTATTTTATCTAAAAATTGGATAAGGAAGAATCCTTGCCGCCCCAACCTCCATGGTGCCCCTTGGACCAAGTCAAATGGCCCTTGGGGTTTTGACTTTTCCACGCTTTATCTCCATGACCCCCTGATGTTTAGTGCACAAATTGAAGGCCATTGGATGGCCTCTAAGTTTGATCTCATCCCTTGATTAATGGCACCACTGATGTGAAGTTTTGTGACTCTTTGTTAAAACTACGTAGAGTTAGTCCAAAGAGTCCTTCTGCATTAAGGCATCTCTTTGAATTAACTCTATGTACTCCACGTGATATTATTTTTAGATGGGGTGTGAGATCCTTGAGTCAGTGTGAGATGAAGATGTTGTAAGGCATGAGAAATTAGAAGAGGTGCCCCTACGTACATTATAAATAGGGGTGCACTCTGGGAGTCCAAGGCATCAAAAACTCTTTCTTTCTTTCTAACATCTTCTCCCTAATTGTCCAATTTCTCTCTTCCTTCCCTTATTAAGACAAAGTCCTATTAAAAGGATAAGTGGTCTGCTTAAGGATAAGGGCTTAGAAAGAGAATAAAGAAAGACAAGGGGAATAGAAAAAAAGGAAAGGGTAGGCCAGGAGGGTGACAGAAAAGGCTAAGGAAGTTTATACCTGAAGGAAAATCTAATTTTCCATAGGATAGTTTAGATCTGATCAGTTCTGAGGTAGAATTTTTGTATAAAAATTCCTATAATCTGATTAGATCTAAGAGTTCTCAGATCTAATCAAGATAATTTGATATTAAAAATTAAAGATATAATTAAATCAAATTTAATTTTAAGTACCTAATTGGATAATCTGATTATCCTACGATGATCCTGATCATTCCTAAGGTTCTAGAAGGAGCCATGCACATGCCTAACCTCTACTGGTATCCACTCAGACAAGATCTAAATGTCTTCTTCTTATGAATCTCTTCTCCAAAGATCAGATCTGAATCTGATCTATAGATCCTTCAAAATAATTTCTGAAGGCAGCCCATCCGTCTCACGAACACCATCGCATAGAAACAAAATCTTGCGCTAAAATATTTGGACCTTCTTCTCTAATTTGTGCCTAACCTTTTAGCCATGTAGAAGAGAGGGAGAGAGAGAGGATAAAGGGGGCATGGGATATGGTATGGGTGACAACACTTGGGTGTGGAAAATAATTTCATGCGATTAAAGCTCTTTGGCATGAGAAGGGGTTTTAAATCCAACACCATCTAGAGTCCCATTTGACCAAATAACCTCTTATTTGATTAAAGGGACACTAGGGATTAATCTCCATGTCAAAACACTAGATCCCATCTAGTTTTGTTGCCAAAAATGATTCAAAAAGTGGGCAACATCAGTAGATAAGGAAGAGTCCATTACGCCTAGGACTCTTTCCTTAAGAGTTTGATCTAAATCAAATTCTATCAAAATCTAGTCAAAATACTACTATAAATTACAAAATTTGGCACACCCATAGCACGTCTCAAGCCCAATCACATATCCAAAAATCAAAGCAAAATAATTTCCATAAAATTTTCTAGAAGCATCTGATCAAGTGACCCTCAATACTCTCAAATAGGTCAACTTTTGACCCTAGTCCAATTGCACTAGGAATGGATTTAATTTCTATAATTAATCTAACCTAGACTGGTTTCAATTAGATGAAAATAAACCCATTCAAGATATGGGAATAAGTCAAATTAAATTTGACTTAGTTGTGATGAATTAGAAAGATTACAGAAGGAGAAAGCCAAGCACAATTGTGTGCTAGCATGATTATCTTGAACCTGATTGGATCTAATCCAAATTAATTGAACTGGATTAGTTTAATTGATGACATCCAGATCCAAACTCTTGTTTGTATGACCTAGTTAGATTTAGTTTCATATGAAAATGAGACATATCATGATTTCTATCATTGATATTATCGAAATATCTTTCGATGGACCAAAACTTTTTTTATTCATATAATTAGAATGATTGATCATCAAATCATTCTAATTATTTTCAAAATCCACAAGTGACACCTAGCAATATATGGTGACAATCTATCAGAACTAAAAATGAATCTCTCGGTGCAGCTACCTGTGTGATTGGATTCTTCTATCTTGAGCTCCGATAGGATTAGGGTTAAGGTGAACTCATCAAACCCAACATCCATCATATGAATTAATCATTTGATTCGAGTCTAATGTGAAATCCTAATAGAAACTCTTTCTATCATCTTCACTCTGCCATAGTCATGGTCTTAAAGACTCAATCTCATGATTATCATAGGGCTACTCCTTATCTACTGAGGTAGATAGATCCTCTATTGGTGCAATCCAATTCCTACCATGAACATGCTATAGCCAACATACACCTTAAGATTCCAAATGGCTAGGGGACTAAATTATGATCTAGTCAAACTATAACACCCTCAAGATGAACTATCGATGCACCTCAGATCAAAGAACCAGACACACCACTGCAGCATCAAGCCAGTCATTGACGAGAAGGTTGACTTCCTTATGACTGCTCGAGGTGGTCTCGCTCAATGCCCTCATTCTCTAATGAGTTTCTATACTCTCGCTCCAGTATTTTTACACTGTAGACTTAAGACTCATCTATCCTAGGAAAGCGATCATACACCAATCTTCTAGATCGATCACCATCCTCATGATGATCCTACGATCAGGAGCAATTTATGAGTTAATTATGAAAATTCATGTCTTAAATTTTTAACTCTTAAAAATATGAATTATCATTACCATTAACTCAAACGATGTATCACAGATACTTAAAATACATACTATAATAGAAAATAATTTTTTTATTAATTTATAGTCAAAATTATAAAATTATCTTTAGCAGTGTATTATAAGTATCAGCCAATTTGGCTTCTAGGGCACACATCTAACAAACTATCACTTGATCTAAAGTCAATTGGCTATAAATCTAAGTTTCATCTTCTTAAGACGGGCTTCAATCTTCTACTGGCTCAATGGCTTTGTCAGTGATCAGCTGCATTGTTTGCAGTGTCGACTCTCTTGATCTCGACATATCCCTTCTTGAGGTAATCACAGATGAGGTGGTATCGGCATTCGATGTGCTAAAATTTTTTATGAGACCTTGGCTCCTTAGCAAGGGCTATGATGCCATTATTGTCGCAGTATAGAGGGACGGCATCTGATGGCATCACTTCGAGTTCTATGGTAAACTTTTGTACCAAAATGCCTCCTTTGTAGCCTTCGATGCAACGATGTACTCTACTTCCATAGTGGGGTCTGTAATCACCATCTGCTTGGAACTCTTTCAATTGATAGCTCTACCATTATAAATAAATAGACTTCCAACTATCGACTTTCGATCATCTATGTCGGACATAAAATCTGAGTCTATATATCCCTGGAACTAGAGTTCTTCATTACCAAAAACTAGAAACATATCCTTAGTCCTTCTCAAGTACTTAAGGATACATTTCATAGAAGTCCAGTGCTCTTCTCCAAGATTTGACTGATATTTGCTCGTGACACTCACAGCATGGGCAATACCAGGTCATGTATATAACATGGCATACATGAGGCTTCCTATTGCCGAAGCATAAGGGATCTTGCTCATGTGTTCAATCTCCTTAGGTGTGATAGGGCACTTCTTTTTGGAGAGATGAATTCCATATTTAAAGGGTACTAAACTCCTCTTGAAGTTTTCCATGCTGAATCTTTTCAGTACCTCTTCTATGTACATCTTCTATGAGAGACCCAGCATCCTATTCAGTCTATCCCTATAGACCTTAATTTCTAGAATAAAGGATGCCTCTCCTAGATCTTTCATAGAGAACTCTTTAGACAATTATATTTTAACTATTTTCAACATGGAAATATCATTCTCAATTAGGAGAATGTCATCCACGTACAGTACGAGAAAGACAACAACGCTTTTACTGATCTTTTTAAAAATACAGGCTCCTCCTCATTCTTGATGAATCCAAATGATTTTATTATATTGAAAAGAGCATTCCAGCTCCGAGATGCTTGCTTAAGTCCATATATATACCTTTGTAGCTTGCATACCTTATGATCATCATCACTGGATGTGAAACCTAATAGCTGTTGTATATAGATATCTTCCTCAAGGTATCCTTTTAAGAATATCATTTTCATGTCCATCTACCATATTTTATAATCGAAATAGGCTGTAACAGCAAGCAATGTGTGAATGGATTTGAGCATGGCTACTGGCGAAAAAGTATCCTGATAGTCAATGCCTTTGCGCTGACTATACCCTTTCACTACAAGCCTTGCTATGAATGTCTCTACATTTCTATCAGCACCTATCTTTCTCTTGAAGATCCATTTACACCCAATAGGTACTATACCTTTAGGTGGATCTACCAAGGTCCAGACTTGGTTCGAGTGCATTGAATCAATCTCTGACTTCATTGTCTCTAACCATTTCTTAGGGTCGATATATGATATCGTTTCATCATAGATTTTTGGATCATCATCATGAATTTCATTTTCTATGAGGAACATTTTCTTTACATCTTCTGAGATAGTAGTACCTTTCAGGAGGATGAAAAATTTTACTTGATCTATGAGGTGGAGGAGGTAGTGTCTAGGTTGGCTTAATCTGATTAGGTTCCATAGGTTTATTAGCTCATTTCTTATTGAAGACTTTTCCTTGAGTCTAATCTATCTTTCGATGCCACCATCTAGAATAAACTATTTTTCAAGAAAGATGGCATGTTGATTTACAATCATATTATGATCTTCTGGGAGATAGAAATAATATCCTAATGACTCTTTAGGATATCCAATAGATCGAGCTCTAAAGGATCTAGACTTTAATTTGTCCGTCTGTTGTCTCTTGACATGGGTTGAACAATTCCAAATTTTGAGATGACTTAGACTTGGTTTATTACTATGCCATATCTCATACGGTGTGGTAGGAATAATTTTAGAGGAAATCCGATTCAGTAAATATATAATGGTCATCAGACTATATTCCTAAAAAAATTCAGGAAGGTCCATGAAACTCATCATGGATTGGACCATATCTAATAGGATTTGATTTTTTTATTCTAAAATTTCATTGAGTTGAGGTGTTCTGGGTAGAGTTCATTATGAGACTATGCCATTTTTCTTAAGATAGTCTAAAAATTTTTGACTAAGATATTCGTCTCCTTGATCTAATTGAAGAACCTTAATGATTTTTTTAATTTATTTTTCTACTTCAAGTTTGAATTTCTTGAATCTTTCAAAGGCTTCAGACTTATGTTGCATTAAATACACATACCCATATCAAGACAGATCATTGATAAAGGTGATAAAGTAGACATAATTATCTCTGACCAGTATATCAAATGGTTCGCATACATCAGTATGTACTAGGGCAAGTAGGTCTATGGCCCTTTCCTAATGTCCTACAAAAGAAAGCTTGGTCATTTTGCCATGAAGGCATGATTTACAAATTGAATATGACTTGAAAGTCAATGGATTCAATAGCTTAAATTTCTTTAATTTGTTAATCCCATCTTCAGCTATATGACCTAGCCTAAGGTGCCAGAGATACCTATCATTTAGACTATCCCTAGGTCACTTTGATCCTATGGCATTCACATTTTGCTCGATATTAAATGCAGAAATATCAATATGTAATTGATAGAGATCATTATAAGAAAACAACTTGAAATTTTATTTCTTTCATAAAAAATATTGTAATGGTCCTTAAAAAAATTAATTACATAGCCTTCTTATACTAAACATGAAATAGAAATTAAATTCCTGCTTGCTGTAGGTACATAAAAATAATCTCTAAGAATTAGATCTAATCTTGATGGTAGTCGAAGAGGATAGGTTCTCATGGCCACAGCAACAACTCTTGCTCTATTTTTGATGTGTAGGATCATCTCACCATCCCTCAACCTCCTACTATCCTCAAGATCCTACATAGAAGTGCATAAGTGAGCACTAGAACCAGAGTCAAGCATCCAACTGCATGCAGAAGAAATCATAAGATTAGATTCTATAACGAGCATACCTCCAAAAGGACCTACCTTCTTCTTATTTTTCAGGTTGGCCAGGTAAAGAGGATAATTTCATTTTCAGTGGCCATCTATATTGTAATAGAAATATTTTTCCTTATCAGCGGCATTCTTCTTTGGCTCTGTCTTCTTCTTCTTCCCACCTTTCATCTTTTGCTTCTTCGCGGTCTTCTTCTTCTTTCTAAAAGACTTTCTCTTAAAAGAAGTCCGCTCCACAACAAGCACTAAGCCCTTTGAATCTTTCATAGAGATCTCAGCAGTAACCAGCATATTCATAAATTCAGCTAAGATATTTTGAAGTTTATGCATATGGTAGTTTAGGATGAACTGCCCATATGCATCAGTCAAAGATTGCAGAATTATATCAATCTGTAGGTCCTGATCTAACTTGACATTGAGCTTCTTAAGCTCTTATAAGTTCTTGATCATTATTAGATAATGATCTTGGACCGACTACCCATCATGCATCTAAGCCTTAAAAAGTCTTTTAGTGACTTGATATTTTACTACGCGACTCTGTTCACCAAACAACTCTTGTAGGTGAGCCAATATTTGGTGGCTAGTCTTAATATCTTCATGTTGGTATAGCTCATCGAACATCGAGCCCAACATGTAATACCTAACTTTGTTATCTTCATCCATTAATTTTTCCAGAGGTGCTCTCTGATCAGCGGATGGACGTGTTAGTAAAGTGGGAGGATCCTATTTCAATACATGAGTCAACTTCTTAGAATCCAAAACTATTTTGAAGTTTTAGAGCTAATCCTTATAGTTGGATCTGATCAGTCTATGAGTATCCAAGATAGGGGCTAGTGGATTGGATGCAGATATTTTGCTACAGAGAGTCAAAGTTTCTAGTTAAATTTTATAATTAAACTTAACCAATTTATTTAGAAGTTTTATTTTTAAGAAAATTAAGCTCTCACTATTTACTCGGATCCCTACACTCTCTTGGTAGAGTTGCAAAAATCTTCATGATTATAAATTTTTAATAGATGGTGCAATCCCACCGACTGGCTCACCACCTCACCTAACAGTTATTGATGATGGATCAATCAATGAGTGGAAAACTATTATCCAATGATTCTCTAATTATGGTGTACCCAAACCTAATCTCTAATTCATAAAGCTCACCATGCCTGGAATATTGCTCCACTCCTTAGTTAAGCCAGATCCACTAGTTGTACGAATTAGATTCTTGATTGGGTCTCTCACCATATCCAAAATATTAAGCCCAACCCATCCTCCAACCCATAGCATCCAATGCTTAATAGACATGGTTGTATCTTCCTAGTGCAACTAAACCACTATATTCAGTCGAGAACAATCAACCCCAAGAAGAGCCTGCACATCTATAATGGTGGAAGACCTTAGACTTAATATTTTCTTAGAAAGATTTAATTTAGGTCTTTTTAAATTTGATTGGACTTAGTTATAATAATTATAACTAATCTAGTGGCATGGCTTGGCTCGAATTATTAGCCACCTCATATCAAACTAGGTCGACACAAAATGGCCAGGTAAGTGAGACTGATGGAAGGGATATGCCATTAACTCGATAAGAATATATTTAGGTCGAGTAGCCCCCAATTAAAAATCAGTCGATCGTATCTGCCAAATTAACCTTAGATATTAAATTATCGAATCAAAATCAATCGAATTAGCTTACAGTCTAGGATCAAACCGCGGAGCCAAATTAGGTCTTGACTTGATTGAGTCACATCTCAATGTAATTCAATCTTGACCCAGACTTAACTCTATTAGACTGGTTAATTCTAAGATTTTTTTGATCCCACCTAACAAATTTTTGATTCGGTTTGATCAACCGCTAGACCTAATTGAGCTACACAAGCCCGAACCCAATTTTATGAATATATTTTAGATCTAAAAATTCATAATTTTTTAGACCTAATTAACTTCATAATTTTAATTCTTAGTTAAGTTTTGGTTCATGAACAAAACATGTAATAAAATTTTAGGATTTCAGGATCTAGGATTTTGCAGAAAATAAGCTCTGATTTTTTATTAAGGACGAATGCACAGCACCCCTACACATCATAAGAACACTCCATCGAATGAGAGGAGAGGATCTTTAAATCTTACTTTATTCTTATGACTGGATGATCAAGAGAGACGTCTTAATCAAAAATATATTTTCTAAAACAAAACAAGTTAGATCTAAATCATATATCACATATACAATCAAAGATCTAACCTATACATGCCTTCCATACATCTCATGTATCAAAACTCAATCAACCATGCATGCTTTCAGATCTGAAATATCATATATTAAATCTAAAAAATAGAATTTTAAATTTAATCATATCAAAATAAAACTATTCTGGATAGTTTATAGAACTATTTTATAACTAGTCTAAGCATGCATCTTTCATATCTCATATGAATAAATTAAAAATTAAAAACTATATTTTCTATTTTTTAGTTATGGTTACAATAATTATAATATTAAAAAAATAAAAATAAAATAGATCTAAAATCATATTTAATCAAATTAATAACATGATTATACTAGACTACATATAGAACTATTATATTCCTAGTCTAGTCATGCATCTCATACATTATAGATCTAACTCATATAATTTTTAATTTTTTGATTTTAGATCTAATCACCACTAATGTGATATCTAAAATTTTTTAATATCAGATCATAAATAAAAATTAAATCAGATCTAAAATAGATCAAAAGAACTGCTAATGCAGCTCTGATACCAGTTGAAGAAAAATTTGATTTTCTACCATAGGATCATCTAGATCTAAGATAGAATTTTTCTATAAAAATTTCTATGATCTGATCAGATCTAAGAGTTCTTAAATTTGATTGAGGTAATTTAATATTAAAAATTAAAAATAAAATAAAATTAAATTTAATTTTAAGTATCTGATTGGGTAATCTAATTACCCTATGATGATCCTGTTCGTTCCTGTAGTTCTGAAAAGAGCCACGCACATGCCTGACCTCCACCGGTATCCACTCTAGTAGGATCTGAATATCTTCTCCTCATGAATCTCATTGCTAAAGATCATATCTGAATCTGATCTATAGATCCTTAAAAAGAATTTTTGAATGTAGCCCGTCCGTCTCACGAACACCATCGCGTAGAAACTGAATCTTGCACCGAAATACTTAGACCTTCTCTGATTTGTGCCTAACATTTTAGGCATGTAGAAGAGAGAGAGAGAGAGAGAAAGAGAGGGGATAGAGGGGCCATAGGATATGGTATGGGCGACAGCACTTGAGCATGGAAAATAATTTCATGTGATTAAAGCTCTTTGGCGTGAGAAGGGGTTTTAAATCCAATGCCATCTAGAGTCCCATTTGACCAAATAACCTCTTATTTGATTAAAGGGACACCAGGGATTAATCTCCATGTCAAAACACCATATCCCATTTTGTTTTCTCACTAAAAATGATTCAAAAAGTGGGCAACATGAGTAGATAAGAAAGAGTCCATTGCACCTAGGACTCTTCTCTCAAGAGTTTGATCCAAATCAAACTCTATCAAAACCCCATTAAACCACCACCATAAATCATAAAATTTGGCACACCCATAGCATGTCTCAAGCCCTATCACATATCCAAAAATTAGTATAAAATAATTTCTAGAAAACTTTTTACAAGCATCTAATCAAGTGACTGACTCTCAATTCTCTCAAATAGGTCAACTTTTGATCCTAGTCCAATCGCACTAGGAATGAATTTAATTTCTATAATTAATCTAACCTAAACTAATTCTAGTTAGATAAAAATAAATTTATTCAAGATATAAGAATGAGTCAAATCAAATTTGACTCGATTGCGATGAATCAAAAAGATTATAGAACAAGAAAGCTAGGCTCAATCGTGTGCTAGCATGATTACCTTGAACCTGATTGGATCCAATCCAAATTAATTGAATTAGGTTAGCTCAATTGATGGCATCCAAACCCAAACCCTTATTTGTATGATCTAGTTAGGTTCAGTTCCATATCATAATGAGATATGTCGTGATTTCTATCATCGACATCATCGAAACACCTTTCGATGGACAAGAATTTTTTTGGTTCATATAATTAGAATGATTGATCATCAAAATCATTCTAATTGCTTTCAAAATCCACTAGTGACACCTAGTAGTATATGATGGCAACCCATCAGAACTGAAAGCAAATCCCTTGATATAGCTGTCTGTGTGATTGGGTTCTTCTATCTTGAGTTCCGATAGGATTAGGATTAAGGTGAACTCGTCAAACCCAACATCCATCATATGAATTAATCATTTAATTCAAGTTCAATGTGAAACCCTAATAGAAACTCTTTCTATCATCTTCACTCTGCCATGGCCATGGGCTTAAGAACTCAATCTCATGATTATCATAGGGCTACTCTTCATCTACCGAGGTAGATAGATCTCCTATTAGTGCAATCTAATTCCTACAATGAATATGCTATAGCTAACATACACCTCAAAAATTTGAATGGCTAGGAGATCTAGTTATGGTATAGTCAAACTATAACATCCTCAAGATGAACTATCGATGCACCTCAGGTCAAAGAATCAGGCACACCACTGCAACATTAAATCAATCATCGATGAGAAGGTAGACTTTCTTATGACTACTTGAGGTGGTCATGCTCAGTGTCCTCATTCTCTAATAAGTATCTGTACTCTTGCTCTGATGTCTCCACATTGTAGACTTAAGACTCATTTATCCTAAGAAAGTGATTGTACACCAACCTTCTAGATAGATCACCATCTTCATGATGATCCTACGATCGAAAGCAGTTTATGAGTTAATTATAAAAATTCATGTCTTAAATTTTCAACTCTTGAGAATATGAATTATCATTATCATTAACTCAAAGGATGTATCACAAACACTTTAAATACACACTATGATAGAAAATAATTTTTTATTAATTTATAGTTAAAATTATAAAATTTTTCTTAAAAGTGTATTATAAGTATCAGCCAATCTGGCTTCTAGGGTACATCCAACAATGCCCAAATAATTAAAGTTTTTATTATAAAAAAATTAATTAAAATAATAGAGATGCTAGTGGCTTGATTGAATTTCTATGTGGATCAACATTTGAGGATGAACACGTGGGCACCTGGTGGAATCCCTGACGGACTGCTGCCGATGATCAAAGTTAAATTAGGATTTGATGATCAGAGGTATGTTCCTATATCCTATGTTATATTATAAATGCACATTATATGATTTAAATTCTAATAAGATGGTCCTAGGATTTAGGTTTGGTTTTATGATTTCATACAATTTGCTTTGAAATCCATGCTTTCATCCTATACACCACATCCTATAGTTTAACTATCAACTCTAAATAAGTCATCCACATTGTATTTCAAAATATCAAATCTATCTCATGGATATCCTGGTCAAGATTTTGCTAAATTGAAATACAGTGATTTATTATCTCCAAAGTTTTTGGAGTGGTCAATCCTATCTTGGTCACTCATCAACTTTATAAGTACATGTCCGTGCCTAGAAACCTTCCATCACTGAATTAAAAATTCAAATAATCTGGCACCAAAATATAGTAAGTTGCTTGCAAGCCACCATGGCGATCTCAGGTCGAAGGAACACTTATACCAATATCCCATCAGAGCAATTTTTGATAGCAGAATGCTCTGAAGTTGGTCATGTTCAGTGATGATGTACCCCTACATCTAACCTGTATACCATACTAGTATCTTCACTTCTTGATTAAGATGACCACCAATCTATATGGCACACCATGATCTACACTCGATAAATATTATCATTCTGATTAATAACATATCATTTGGTCATAAATAGTTTTAAGGACTAATCGATAAATTCTCTCTTTATGAAATTTAAATAGTCCTAAAGACTTCACCACAGCACAGGAGTTCATTAGAAGATATAGACTTATGATGAAAATATCAAAATAAATATTTTATTTATTAATAAATTATTTATATTTATAAAATAGCACAACCATTAATAAAATGATGATTGGCTTTGAAAAATATTTTTCAATAAATATTTAAGATAATTCTTCTTCCTATGACCCTGCTTCTAATAGTAGAAGCACTCTATCTAGTTCTGGTTAGTCTTGGACCTTTTGTTTTGACTAGACTTATAAGCTCCAGTACGAATCTCTTTGTGTCGCTGAACTAAATTAAAATTTTGATACTCATTATCGAAGTTGGGTCCCATAAGTATATCACTATCTAACAATGAATAGAATAATTAGGATTTAGCCTTAATATGAAAGAAAAGAGAACAAAGACCTTTAAGTATATAAATTATTTTAAGCCTAAAGACTTAGACTTTAGTTTAAAGATTCTCCTACTATTTTGTACGAAGTGGTAGCCTCTACCTCTAATTCAAGAAATTACTTTAATTTTCTAGTAGATACTAGAATCCACACAGACTACACACAAGCCTGACTTTGGCTGGTCAACTCATGTGCATCGATGGATAGGTTCTTTAACCAATTGTTTTCCTAAACAACTTCTAATAATTTAATTTTATCCTAAAAATTCTAATCAGTAGGCTTTGGCCTCTACTGAAAAGGTCTGGTTAGGTCCAACCATTAACATGACCATAATTGATGTATCTAACCCATGAATGATTAAGTCCAACTTTGGTTGGTCAATCTAACCACTATTAGAGAGATACTTTCAAGTCATCATATTATAAATGATAATTTTATTAGTAAATAAGCACTAGGCCTTTGGGCCTCCAATGATTATTGAGTTAATGAATCCATTATCATCTAATTTAATGAGAGGCTATGACTCAGTTATCTCGATAACTTTATTATTTAAAGGATCTAATAATTTTAGAAAATTTAAATTATTTATGATTTGAGGATAGAGAAGATATAGATCAAACTGCTTTTACTGACTTCACCAAGTCAAATCCTCCTACTAACTTCTCAAGTAATTGATGAGGATAAGGATCAATTTTAATCCATGGGTACCTAGATCAATCTCATTGAATTAAATTAGTCACACTGATATACCTATGCGACATGGGTTAGCATGAATCAATGAGCAACCTAATCAAAAGTTGACTAACCATATTGGCCAGGTAAGTAAGATCGGTGGAAGGGTCTGCCAAAGATTGTCTTAGACACCATCAGAAATGGCCAGATAAGCGAGCTGCCAATTAAAGACCACTGGTCTAAAAATACTAGACTTATCATAGACACTAATTGATTTATCAGTTTTGATTTGGTCTGCCTAAAGACTCGAGCTCGACCTTTAAGCCACGATCAGATCCATTTGTCAAATGTATAGGCTATGTTCAACTATAATTATTAAATTGATCTATAGAGAAGAAATGACCTAATCCTAATTAACTATTTATTAGGTTTGATCAATTTCTTAATTTAGTTCATATTTTATTTTAATCCTAAATCTAACCAAGTTAATGACCAGATGTACTAACCCATTAACCCATAATTTATGAAATTATCTTAGGATCTTCAAATCACAAACCTAGATCCTAAATAATCACTTAATTTTTAATTAAGTTCAAGACTGATGGATTGGGATTCAGAATCTCAGAATTAGTTTATGATTTTATATTTTAAAATATTTTTAAAATATAAATAGTTTACATTGAATCATATTCAATTTATGATTTTAGATCAGAATTATTTTAATATTTAGATCATGTCCTAGGATTTTGAATCTTAGATTTTATAGAAAGTAAGTTCTCAATTTAAATTCTATAAAACATATATATCATACATATAAATTCTAGATTCAAATTAAAGCTATATATCCAACATATGCAAGTAAAGGATGTAGATCTAAATATAAAGCACATATTATTTAGTATCATCTAAATAATCAAAAAATCAGATCATAAACTAATAACTTTTAGATTTAAAATTTAAAAATAAATCATAAATTATTTTAGATCTTATCTAATTTATTTATATTTTAATTTTTTTAGATCTACACATACTAGGATAATCTCTCTACTATAAGGAATAAACCTTACAGCAAGTGATAAACACATTAAATATATATAAAAATATTAATTTATTAATTAATTTATATTTATTCTTAAAAAATTAATATTTTTATTTATTTTTTATAGAAAATAAGATCACCAATAAAAAGAGCTTAATTTATGGATCAAAATGAAAGAAATTTGAAGCGAATTGGACTTAAAATGGATCCAAAATGAAGATTCAAGCAAAAAAAAGAAGAAATATATATATATTTCTTCCTTTTTTCTTTAAATATATATAATAGAAAAAAAGAAGAATATATATATATATATATATATATATATATATATATATATATATATGTATGTATGTATGTATGTATGTATGTATGTACATATATATATGTGTATGTATATATATATGTGTATGTATATATATATATATATATATATATTGTTAGATATGTGTGCCCTAGAAGCCAGAATTGGCTGACACTTGTAATACACTTCTAAGGACAAAATTATAATTTTGACTATAAATAATAAAATAGATTATTTTCTATCACATATGTATATTTAGTGTCTGTGATACATCCCTTGAGTTAATGATAATGATAATTTTTATTTTCAAGAGTTAAAAATTTAAGACAAGAATTTTTATTATTAACTTATAAAATGCTCCTGACCGTAGGATCATCATGAAGATGGTGGTTGATCCGGAAGGTTAGTGTACAATCGCTTCTTTATAGTAGATAAGTCTTGAGTCTATGGTGTAGAGACATTGGAGCGAAAGTATAGATACTCATTAGAGAACAAGGGCACTGAGTGTGACCACCTCGAGTAGTCATAAGAAAGTCTACCTTCTCATCGATGACTGACTCGAAACTATAGTGGTGTGTCCGATTCTTTGACTTGAGGTGCATCGGTAGTTCACCTTGAGGGTGTTATAGTTTGACTATACCATAACTCGATCTCCTAGCCATTCAGAATCCTGAGGTGTATGTTGGCTATAGCATGTTTATTGTAAGAATTAGATTGCACTAAGATGGAATCTATCTACCTCGGTGGACGAGGAGCAGCTCTATGATGATCATGAGAATCAACTCCATAAGCCCAAGGCCATGGTAGAGAGTGAAATAATAGAAAGAATTTTTATTAAGTTTTTCACATCGGATTTGAATCAAATGATGAAATCATATGATAGAAATTAGGGTTTGACGAGTTCACCTTAACCCTAATCTGATCGGGACTCAAGATAGAAGAACTTAATCACACAAGTAGCTACATCGAGAGGTTCATTTTTAGTTTTGATGGGTTGCCACCATATACTGCTAGGTATCACTGATGGATTTTGGGAGCAATAGAATGATTTAGATGATCGATCATTCTAGTTGTCTGAATTAGAAGAGTTCTGATCCATCGAAAGAAGTTTTGATGATGTTGATGATGGAGATCATGACATATCTCATTACCATATAAAACTGAACCTAATTGGGTCACACAAATAAGGGTTTAGATATGGATATCATCAATTGGACTAACCCAGTTCAATTAATTTGAATTAGATTTAATTAGATTTAAGGAAATCATGCTAGCACACGATTGAGCCTAACATTCTTCTTTTTCTATCATTAAAAGTTGTCTCGACTGAGCCAAATGAGTTTGTGCTCACTTAGGTATCTTTACTTGGTCTGACTGGAGCTTGTCCAGGTCAGAAAAGGATTGTCTTAATTTATGAGATAAATTTGAGACAACACCTATCATTTTTCATCATCTGCTAATTCTTATCCTTTGACTTTGGTCAAACATTGACCTTTGACCCTTGGACATTTGCCCATGTGATATGTGATAAGTGGTAAAAATATATTAATAAAAGTATTAAATTATAAAGTAAATTAATCTATTTCTAATTTTATGCAAAAAAGAAGGCCACCAATATGAAGATCTTATTTTTCTGGTTTAAATGAAACAAATTTCAGATGAAACGGACTTCAAACGAGCCCAGAATTGAATTTTTTTTTAAAAAAAATTGGTTTGGTTCAAATTGATTTAGAAAATTGGCTCAACAGACTGCCCGACTCGACCGCAGACCGACCCACCGACGCAATGCTGACGTCAGGATGACGTCAGCATTTTTCGCAGCGCACGATGGACCATCTGAAGGGTAATTTGAGAATTTCACATGAAGAAGCACGCTTTGATTGGCTGAAGAATGCGGTGGTCCATGCAACATCGGGCTCGCGCATGGTCTACATAGGGCAATTTGAGAATTTTGTCTGATCCAATGGGCGCCTTTCGCTGAAACTTGATCGAACGGCCGAAAAGAAAGCACTGATGAATGGCATCCACAGCTTTCGGTCGAGATCCAACAGCTGAGATTCATCTCGATGTTAAACTAAAGATTAAAAGGCCTCTTTCTACATGATCGGATTGCCCAGATTCAATCCAACGGTTGATCCAATGGCTGGCATGAAATTCGACTTGATTTGGGTTATTTTAAGGGATTTTTAAGTGATTTTTGGATCATTTGATCAACATCCAACGATCAGAATTACCCAGATTCTTGTTTAAGTTATTTTGGGAGTCTTAAACCTAATTTCTAAAGGAATTTAAGGAAGAATCAATTTTTTTAGCCTATAGAAACCTGCTATTGCCATAGAAAGAAAAGGGAAGTTAGAGAAAAAGAGAAAAGGAGAAAAAGGGAGAGAGTTAGAGAAATAAAGAAAAACAAAAAGAAAAAGAGAGGAGAGAGATAGAAAGAGAAGAATGATTTGTGAGAGGAAAAAAAGATTTTTGATTTCTTTCGACAATCAAGACATCGATCAAGGAGCATCTTCTTCTTCACCAAGTTCTCCACATCAAGAGCAACGGATAATCAATTTCAGCAATCAAACAGTCTAATTTCTCTATGCTTTTTATTTTATTTGCTATTTTTGAATTTGTTATCATGAACTAAATTTTCTTTTACTAAGGCTAAGGTGTAGCCACTCTTTTGATGCAATATTCAGTGTGATTTATTTTTAAATTTTATTCATGAGGAGTATATAAATCTGATCTTAATGCTTTTAGATTACTGGCCATCTTCTAATTGATCTGATGAACATAGATGTTACGGACCAAGTACATCTATGTTATTGCTTCTTGATTATATACCTTGTATTATGAATCAAATTAGAATTCATATGCATGCAGGAATTTTAGTGCGCTTTGGATGCAGCGTATTTTAATTAGAGGGTTTCACAAAACTTAATGCATTAATATTTATTTAAATTACACCTGGACCAAAGGGTAATTAATAAATATTGATAGTTTTGCTATGCCTGGACCAAAGGATAGTGAATAAATTAGGAGACTCCACCGTCACATGAAATAAAATTAATCTAAAAATCTGAATATTGTATTGACTGAGTTGGTGAACCGATTGCCTTAGTAATCCATTGCTCTTGAGTTTAAAACCCTAATAATTTACACTCTCTCTATTTTCTTAAAAATTTTTAATTATTTTTTTTATTTTTTCTTTAATTTCTTATTCTCATAAATCGATCTTCTAAATAAAGCATAGGAAAGAGCTTTTCAGTACTTATTTTCCAATCCTCTAGGGATGATACTCTACTCATTCACTTTATTACTTGATCGACTGGTGCACTTGCCATAGCTATAAATTAGCACGCATCAAGTTTTTGGCACCGTTGCCGGGGATTGTGTCTAAAATAATATTAAAATTTTGATCCTAGCTTTACTTTAGAAATTTATTTTTAATTTTTATTATTTAAAAAAAAATTATTCAATGCATGACACGTACTGGACATAGTAACTTACTACCTTTAGATCCAGAAATTGAAAGGACCATTAGAAGACTACAACAAGAAAGAAACATGGCAGCTGAAGATCCTAACGACATCAATCTAGGATTGGATATGGCGACTGAAGGACAGCATGAAGCTATTCGACCAGTACATCATCCATTAAATGATTACATCACACCATCTGTAGCCGATGCAGCTTCGAGCATCAGGAGACCGCCTGTACGAGCAAACAACTTTGAAATAAAATCGACGATGATCCAGATGATTCAATCAACTGTCCAATTCAGTGGACACGTGCATGATGATCCGAATGCCCATATTTCTAATTTTCTTGAACTTTGTGATACTTTTAAAATTAATGGGGTGTCGGATGATGCTATTAGATTAAGGTTATTTCCTTTCTCTTTATGGGACAAAGCTAAGAGTTGGCTTCATTCTCTTCCTGCAGGTTCTATCACAACTTGGGATGTCCTAGCCCAAAAATTCTTAGCCAAGTACTTTCCACCTTCCAAGACTGCCAAGATGCGCAACGATATCACTTCTTTTATGCAGATGGACATGGAGACACTATATGAGGCTTGGGAGCATTTCAAGGAATTGCTGAGGAGATGTCCACATCATCAACTACCCGTATGGCTTCAGGTACAAACTTTCTATAATGGTTTATCTCCTACTAATCATTCTATGATTGATGCAGCAGCAGGAGGAACCATTAATCAAAAAATGGAGGAAGAAGCTTTCGATCTGATCGATGAGATGGCATCAAATAGCTATCAATGGCAGACAGAATGTATGATGCCAAAAAGACTAGCAGCTGTGCAGGGAGTAGATTGCGTGCCAACCTTACTAGCTGAAATTGCAGCCCTTAGAGCCGAAGTCAACAACTTAAAGGGAACAGCTATGCATGTTCAGAGCATTACTTGTGACCTGTGTGGAGGAGGACACGATACGAGCAATTGCCAGACAGGTAATCCTTTTGCTAAAACAACTGATACAGCTAATTATATTGGTAATTTTTTCAGGCCGCAACAAAACAATCCCTACTCCAACACATACAATCAAGGGTGGAGGCAGCACCCAAATTTCTCATGGAGCAATCAAAATGCAGCACAACAGCCACCCCCGGGATTCCAAGTACCTGAAAAGAAGTCCAACATGGAAGAGCTGATGGTCAAATTTATGCAAAACCAAGAAGCAACTATAAAAAATTTGGAAGCCAAACTTAGGCAGGACCAAACAGCAGCAATTCGAAACTTGGAGATGCAAATAGGTCAAATGGCTAAGATAATCTCCGAGAGACCTCAAGGGATCCTTGCCCAGCAACACGGAGACCAATCCAAGGGAGCAAGTCAATGCTATCACCCTAAGAAGTGGTACAAAGCTGGAGGAGCCACATCAGAAGAAAGAGACTGAAGAGCCAACTACAAATAAGGAACCATCAACTAAAATTCGTCAGTCACCAAAACAACCAGCAGATGGATGGTCTCCAGGTATACGGTTTGCTGATCCAAATGTGAAGCCCTACGTGCCGCCACTACCATTCCCAGAGAGACAAATACAGCATCCAGATAAGAAATTTTCTAACTTTTTCAAAATTTCTAAAGAATTTACATATTAATATTCCTTTTGTAGATGCTATTACTCAAATGCCCAGGTATGCCAAGTTTCTCAAAGAAATCCTAACAAATAAGAAAAAGCTGAAGGAGCATGAGAGAATAAATTTGAATGAAGAATGCTCAGCAATACTTCAAAATAAATTACCACAGAAGTTAAAAGATCCAGGGAGTTTTACTATCCCCTGCATTATTGGTGATTGTAGTTTTGATAAAGTTTTATGTGATTTAGGAGCAAGCATTAATCTCATGCCTTTTTCTATTTTCAGGAAGCTGGGTCTAGGAGAACCAAAGCCTACCACTATTACTCTTCAATTAGCCGACAGATCCATTCAAATATCCAAGAGGTATAGTGGAGGATGTCTTGGTAAAGGTAAACAAGTTTATTTTTCCTGTTGATTTTATTGTTCTTGATATGGAAAGAAGATTATGATGTACCCCTTATTTTAGGGAGACCCTTTTTAGCTACTGGAGGAGCTTTAATAGATGTTCAACAAGAAAAATTAATTCTTAGAGTCCAAGATGAACAAGTTACTTTTAATGTTTTTAAAGCTATTAAACATTCCAATGATAATCAAACTTGTTTTCGTATAGATGATATTGACAATTTAGTGCATGAGTATTTTTTAGAAAATAGGTTTGAAGGACCCTATTGAAGCTTGCATTGTCCAATCACAAGAGGGTTCAGCTGAAGATGAAAGGCAAACAGAATGCATAAAATTGCTAAGGGCCAGACCATATATTCCACGCACATACAGACCACGATTTGAAGAATTAGAAAGATCATCCACTCCTTTTCCAAAGACATCAATTGAAGAGCCACCTACTCTTGAACTTAAACCTCTCCCTTCTCATTTAAAATATGTTTTCTTGGAAGGTTCATCACACTTACCTATTATTATTTCTTCTTCCTTGATAGATTTAATGGAAGAAAAATTATTAAGAGTACTAAAGAAACACAAAAAGGCATTTGGATGGACAATAGCAGACATCAAAGGAATTAGTCCCTCAATTTGTATGCACAAAATTCTCATGGAGGACAACTATGAGCCTACGGTCCAACCCCAAAGAAGACTCAACCCCAAGATGCAAGAAGTGGTCAAAAAGGAGGTAATCAAGCTACTGGATGCAGGTATTATTTATCCTATCTCTGATAGTTCATGGGTGAGCCCTGTTCAAGTAGTTCCTAAGAAAGGTGGGATTACTGTAGTTCAAAATGATAATAATGAATTAATCCCCACTAGAACTGTTACTGGATGGAGAGTGTGCATGGATTATAGAAAATTAAATGATGCAACTAGAAAAGATCATTATCCTCTTCCATTCATTGATCAGATGTTAGAAAGATTAGCTGGATATGATTTTTACTGCTTTCTAGATGGATATTCTGGTTATAATCAAATTGCCATAGCACCTGAGGATCAAGAGAAAACTACTTTTACATGTCCTTATGGTACATTTGCTTTTAGAAGAATGCCGTTTGGTTTATGTAATGCACCAGCTACTTTTCAACGATGCATGATGGCTATTTTTTATGATATGATTGAAAATTATCTTGAAATATTTATGGATGATTTTTCTATCTTTGGATCCACATTTGATAAATGCTTGCATAACTTATCTCTTATTTTACAAAGATGTGAGGATACTAATCTTGTCTTAAATTGGGAAAAAGTGTCATCTGATGGTACAAGAAGGCATAGTGTTAGGCCACAAGATTTCATATAAAGGTATTGAGGTTGATAGAGCTAAGCTTGAGGTGATCGAAAAATTACCCATACCGACCTCAGTTAAGGCCATTAGGAGCTTTTTGGGGCATGCTGGATTTTACCGTCGATTTATAAAGGACTTCTCTCTAATTTCTAAACCTTTATCTAAATTATTATGCAAGGATGTCTCTTTTCATTTTTCTGATGAGTGTTTGCAGGCATTTAACACCCTCAAGGAGAAGCTGGTCACGGCACCTATTATGGTAGCACCAGATTGGTCCCTACCTTTTGAGTTGATGTGTGATGCTAGTGACACAGCCATAGGAGCAGTACTTGGTCAAAGAAAGGATAAGATTTTTCAAACAATATACTATGCTAGCCGCACTTTGACTGAAGCTCAACAAAAATATGCAACCACTGAAAAGGAGCTTCTGGCAGTAGTATTTGCATTAGACAAATTTCATTCTTATCTTATTTTATCTAAAGTTATTATATACACCGACCATGCAGCTCTAAAGTATCTCCTTACCAAGAAAGATGCAAAACCCAGATTGATCAGATGGATTCTTTTGCTACAAGAAGTATGATTTGGAGATTCAAGGACAAGAAGGGCACAGAGAATTCAGTTGCTGACCACCTTTCCAGACTGGAAAAACATCACAGAGAAGGAATTAGATATTTGCCCTATCAAGGAGGAATTTTCCAGATGAACGCCTTCTATGCTATATCAGGTAGAACGTTTCCATGGTATGCTGATATTATTAACTACTTGGTTGGTAAGGTTTTTCCACTTGGTCTTTCTTTTCAACAAAAGAAGAGGTTCTTATCTATTGTTAAACATTATTTCTGGGATGAACCCTTTTTGTATAAGTGTTGTTCAGATCAGGATCATTAGAAGATGCATTCCAGAGGAAGAAATGGAGAAAATTCTGCATCATTGTCATGATCGAGAGGCAGGAGGACATTTCGGCCCAACTAGAACAGCATATAAGGTTCTTCAATCAGGTTTTTATTGGCCCTCTCTATTTAAAGATGCTCATACTTATGTCTCTTCATGTGACCGCTGTCAAAGAACTGGAAATCTCTCTAGAAGACATGAAATGCCTTTAAACAATATTCTTGTGTGTGAAATTTTTGATGTTTGGGGTATTGATTTTATGGGACCTTTTCCTAGTTCTTTTTCAAATCAATATATACTTGTGGCTGTAGATTATGTTTCAAAATGGGTAGAAGCAGCACCCTTTCCAACTAATGATGCAAAGGTAGTTGTCAAATTTTTGAAAAAAGCATATTTTTACTCATTTTGGCACTCCTAGAGCAATCATTAGTGATGGAGGTAAACACTTTTGTAATAAACAATTTGAAAATCTATTAAACAAATATGGTGTCACTCATAAAATAGCTACCCCATATCATCCACAAACTAGTGGTCAAGTAGAGGTGTCTAATAGGGAATTAAAAAGAATTTTAGAAAAAACTATAATTGCATCTAGAAAAGACTGGTCATTGAAATTAGATGATGCATTATGGGCATATAGAACTGCATATAAAACACCTATTGGTATGTCCCCATATAGGCTACTCTTTGGAAAAGCATGCCACCTCCCTGTTGAGCTAGAACATAAAGCATATTGGGCCATGAAAATTCTTAACTTTGATATACAAGATGCAGAGAAGAACAGGTTAATGCAAATAAATGAGATGGACGAATTTCGCCACCATGCTTATGAGAATGCCAGGATTTACAAAGAACGTACTAAGAAATGGCATGATAACCATATTGTAAAAAGAGAATTCCATGAGGGACAGCAAGTTCTTTTGTATAGTTCATGGCTACATTTGTTTCCAGGAAAGCTAAAATCAAGATGGACAGGTCCCTATACAATTACTAAGGTATTTCCATATGGAGCAGTAGAGATCTTTGATGAATCAAAAGGTACCTTCAAGGTAAACGGTCACAGGCTGAAAAATTACATTAATGGAAGTTTTGAAAAGGAGAAGGAAGCATTTCAATTACAAGATCCACTTTAGAATTCAAAGAAAGTCAAGCTGAAGACTATAAATCAGAACTACTAGATAGGTTGTTTCTTTTCTTTTTAGTTTTGATCATTTTTCTTTTCTTTTATTTTTCAGTAATTTGTTGTTGCT
>QRFJ01003425.1:247489-482130 GCA_006176705.1 Cocos nucifera | reverse complement strand
CAGATTCAAACCCTTGTTTGTGTGACCCAGTTAGGTTCAGTTCTGTATGGTAATGGGATATGTCATGATCTCTATCATCGACATCATCGAAACTCCTTTCGATGGATCAGAACTCTTCTGATTCGAACAGCTAGAATGATCGATCATCTAAATCATTCTAATTGCTCCCAAAATCCACCAGTGACACCTAGCAGTATATGGTGGCAACCCATCAGAGCTGAATGCGAACCTCTTGGTGCAGCTACCTGTGTGATTAAGTTCTTCTATCTTGAGCCCCGATCAGATTAGGGTTAAGGTGAACTCGTCAAACCCTAGTCTCTGTCATATGATGTAATCATTCGATTCGAGTCCAATGTGAAAATCTAAATAGAAACTCTTTCTATTATTTCACTCTGCCATGGCCATGGGCTTCTGGACTTGATTCTCATGATCATCATAGGGCTGCTCCTCTACCACCGAGGTAGATAGATTCCATCTTGATGCAATCCAGTTCCTACAATGAACATGCTATAGCCAACATACACCTCAGGGTTCCATATGGCTAGGAGACCGAGTAATGGTGTAGTCAAACTATAACACCCTCAAGGTGAACTGCCGATGCATCTCAGGTCAAAGAACCAGACACACTACTGCAGCATCGAGTCAGTCATTGACGAGAAGGTAGACTTCCTAATGACTACTCGAGGTGGTCACGCTCAGTGCCCTCGTTCTCTAACGAGTACCTGTACTCTCGCTCCGGTGTCTCCACACCGTAGACTCAAGACTCATCTACTAAAGAGAAGCGATTCGTACACCAACCTTCCGGATCAATCACCATCCTCGTGATGATCCTATGGTCGGGAGCTGTTTATGAGTTAATAATGATTATTCATGTCTTAAATTTTCAACTCTTGAAAATATGAATTATCATTACCATTAACTCAAAGGATGTATCACAGACACTAAATACACATATGTGATAGAAAATAACCCATTTTATTAATTATAGTCAAAATTATAATTTTGCCCCTAGAAGTGTATTACAAGTGTCAGCCAATTCTGGCTTCTAGGGCACATATATCTAACAATCTCCCACTTGTCCTAAAGCCAATTGGCTACAAGTCTAAGTCCCATCTTCTCAAGGTGGGCTTCGATCTTCTGCTGGCCCAACGGCTTTGTAAGTGGGTCTGCCACATTATCTGTGGAGTTGACTCTCTTGACCTCGACGTAAACCTTTCTCGAGGTAATCGCGGATGAGATGGATATCGCCGCTCAATGTGCTTGGATTTCTGGTGAGACCTCGGCTCCTTAGCAAGGGCTATGGCGCCATTGTTGTCGCAGTAAAGAGGAATGGCATCTGATGGCATTACTCCAATTTCTGCAGCAAACTTCTTGTACCAGAATGCTTCCTTTGCAGCCTCTGATGCAGCGATATATTCTGCTTCCATGGTGGAATCTGCTATCACAGTTTGCTTGGAACTCTTCCAGCTGACAGCTCCACCATTGCACACAAACAGACTTCCAGATGTCGACTTTCGATCATCTATATCGGACATGAAAGTCCGAGTCTGTGTATCCCTGGAACTTGGAGTTCTCCATTACCAAAGACCAACATCATATCCTTAGTTCTTCTCAAGTACTTAAGGATACATTTCACAGAAGTCCAGTGTTCTTCACCTGGATTTGACTGATATCTGCTTGTGACACTCACAGCATGGGCTATATCAGGTCGTGTACATAGCATGGCATACATGAGGCTCCCTATTGCAGAAGCATAAGGGATCTTGCTCATGCGTTCTATTTCCTCAGGTGTGCTGGGGCACATCTTCTTGGAAAGATGAATACCATGTCTGAAGGGTATTAATCCCCTCTTAGAGTTTTCCATACTAAACCTCTTTAGTACTTCCTCTATGTACATCTTCTGTGAAAGTCCTAGCATCCTATTCGGTCTATCCCTATAGACCTTAATTCCTAGAATAAAGGATGCTTCACCTAGGTCTTTCATGGAGAATTCCTTGGACAACCACATCTTGACTGATGTCAACATGGGAATATCATTCCCAATAAGGAGGATGTCATCCACGTACAATACGAGGAAGACAACAGCGCTCCCACTGACCCTTTTGAAAAAACACATGGTTCCTCTTCATTTTTGATGAAACCAAACTTTTTGATCACATCATTGAAACGAGTGTTCCAGCTCCGAGATGCTTGCTTAAGTCCATATATGGACCTTTGCAGCTTGCAAACCTTGTGATCAGTATCACTGGATGTGAAACCTAGCGGCTGTTCCATATAGATATCTTCCTCAAGATATCCATTTAGGAATGCCGTTTTCACGTCCATTTGCCATATTTCATAATCGAAATAGGCTGCAACAGCAAGCAATGTGCGGATGGATTTTAGCATAGCTACCGGGGAAAAGGTATCCTGATAGTCAATGCCTTCGCGTTGACTATAACCTTTTGCCACCTAGTCTAGCCTTGAATGTCTCCACATTCCCATCTGCACCAATCTTTCTCTTGAAGATCCATTTACACCCAATAGGTACTATACCTTCTGGTGGATCTACCAAGGTCCAGACTTGGTTTGAGTGCATCGAGTCAATTTCTGACTTCATTGCCTCAAGCCATTTCTCGGAGTCGATATCTGATATCGCCTCGTTGTAGGTTTTGGGATCATCACCATGAGCACCATTACCTATGAGGAACATTTCCTCTACATCCTCTGAAATAATACCTAAGTATCTTTCAGGGGGACGGGAAAACTCTTTCCGATCTACGAGGTGGAGGAGGTAGTGTTCTTATTGGCTCAACCTGATTTGGTTCCACTTGGTCCTTAGCTCGTTCTGCTTGTGAGACTTTCTCATCAAGCTTAATCTGCTTTCCAATGCCGCTATCTTGAATAAACTATTTTTCAAGAAAGATGGCATGTCGACTCACAATCACATTGTGGTCTTCTGGAATGTAGAAATAGTATCCTAATGACTCTTTAGGATATCCTATGAATCGAGCTCTAAAGGACCTAAACTCTAACTTGTCCGCTTGTTGTCTTTTGACATGAGCCGGACAACCCCAAATTCTGAGATGACTCAGACTTGGTTTCTTACCGTGCCATATCTCATACGGTGTGGTAGGAACGGTTTTAGAGGGAACCCTATTCAGTAGATAGATTGAAGTTAATAATGAATGTCCCCAAAGAAAATCAGGGAGGTCTGTGAAGCTCATCATGGATCGAACCATATCCAATAGAGTCCGATTTCTCCGTTCTGAAACCCCGTTGAGTTGAGGTGTTCCTGGTGGAGTCCATTGAGAGACTATGCCATTTTCCTTAAGATAGTCTAGGAATTTTCCCGGCTAAGGTATTCACCTCCTCGATCTGATCGAAGAACCTTAATGGGTTTTCCAGTTTGTTTTTCTACTTCATGTCTGAATTCTTTGAACTTTTCAAAAGCTTCAGACTTGTGTCTCATAAGATACACATACCCATACCTAGACAGATCATCGGTAAAGGTAATGAAGTAGACAAAATTGCCTCTAGCCGGCACATCAAATGGGCCGCACACATCAGTATGTACTAGGGCAAGGAGATCTGTGGCCCTCTCCCCATGTCCAACAAAAGGGAGTTTAGTCATTTTGCCTTGAAGACAAGATTCACAAGTTGGATATGACTCAAAAGTCAATGGACTCAATAGCCCATTTTTCTCCAATTTGTTAATCCTATCTTCTGCTATATGACCTATCTCAGGTGCCATAGATATCTGTCGTTTGGACTATCCCTAGGTCGTTTGGCATTCACGTTTTGCTCGATAGTTAAAACAGGTACATCAATATGTAGCTGATAAAGACCATTAATAAGGAAACCATTTGCAATTTTATTTCTTTCATAAAGAATGTTACAATGGTCCTTAAAGAAGGTGATCACATAACCTTCTTGTGCTAAGCATGAAACAGAAATCAAATTCCTGCTAGCTGCAGGCACATAATAACAGTCTTTTAAAACTAAGTCTAAACCAGATGGTAATCGAAGAGGGTATGTTCCCACGGCTACTGCAGCAACTCTTGCTCCATTACCGATGCGTAGGATCATGTCTCCATCCCTCAGCCTCCTGCTATCCTCAAGACCCTGCATAGAAGTGCACAGATGAGCACTAGAACCAGAGTCAAGCACCCAACTGGATGCAGAAGAAACCGTAAGGTTAGACTCAATAACGAGCATACCTCCAGAAGGACCTTCCTTCTTGTTCTTCAGGGTGGCCAGGTAAGTAGGGCAGTTCCGCTTCCAATGGCCGTCGCTGTTGCAATGGAAACACTTTCCTTTGCCATCGACCTTCTTCTTCGGTTCTGCCTTCTTCTTCTTTGATCCTTCCACCTTTTGCTTTTTCACAGACTTCTTTTTCTTTCCATAAGACTTTCTTTTGGAAGAAGTCCGTTCCATAGCAAGAACTGAGCCTTTAGAACCTTTCATAGAAAGCTCAGCGGTAACCAGCATATTCATTCAACTCGGCCAAGGAATTTTGAAGTTTATGCATGTGGTAATTCATGATGAATTGCCCATATGCATCAGTCAAGGATTGCAGAATAATATCATTCTGCAGATCCAAGTCCAACTTCACACCGAGCTTCTCAAGCTCTTCCATGTCCTTGATCATTGTCAGACAGTGATCTTGGACTGACTGCCCATCACGCATCTTAGCCTTAAAAAGTCATTTCGTGACTTGATATTTGGCTGCGCGACTCTGTTCACCAAACATCTCCTGCAGGTGAGCCAACATTTGGCGAGCAGTCCCGATATCTTCATGTTGGCGCTGGAGCTCATCAGACATCGAGCCCAACATGTAAGTATCTGGCCTTATTATCTTCGTCAATCCATTTTTTCCAGAGACGCTCTCTGTTCAAGTGGATGGACGGGCTGGTAAGGTGGGAGGGTCCTGGTCCAAAACATGGGTTAACTTCTCTGAACCCAAAACAATTTTGTAGTTCCTGAGCCAATCTTTATAATTGGGTCCAGTCAGTCTATGTGTGTCCTAGGATACGTGCCAAGTGGGTTGGACGCAGACATTTTCCTGTAGAGAGTCAAAGATTCTAGTTAGATACTGTAATTTTGACTTGACCAATTTATTTAGGGATTTTATTTTTAAACAAATTAGCTCCCACTATTTTCTCGGATCCCTACACTCCCTCTGTAGAGATGCGAAAATCTCCACGATTAATGATTTCTAGTGGGTGGTGCGGTCTCACCAACTGACTCATCACCTCACCTAACAGTTATTGGTGATGGGTTAGCCAATGAGTGAACAACTCTTGTTCAATGATTCTCTAATCATGGTGCACCCAAACTTGGTCTCTAATTCATGAATCTCACCGTATCCGGAAATATTGATCCACTCCTTAGTTAAGTCAGACCCACCATTTGCATAGACTGGGTTCCTAATTGAGTCTCTCACCGTATCCGAAATATTGAGCCCAACTCATCCTCCAGCCCATAGCATCCAATGCCTAATAGACATGGTTGCATCGTTTTGGTGCAACTGAGCCACTGTATCCAGCCGAGAACAATCAACCCCGGGAAGGGCCCGCACATCTACAATGGTGGAAGACCTCAGACTTAATCTTTTCTTAGGGAGAATTGATTCAGGTCTCATTAAACTAGACTTGGCTTAGTCATAACAATTATGACTAACCTAGTGGCATGGGTTAGCTCGGATTATTGACCACCTCAGATCAGAACTGTGTCAACAGATATGGCCAGGTAAGTGAGACCGGTGGAAGGAATATGCCATTAACTCGTACAAGAACGCATTCAGGTCGAGTAGCTTCCAATTAAAAACCAGTCGGTCGTCTGTGCCAAACTTACCTTAGACACCAAATTGTTGAGTCAGAACCAATTGGGTTAGCCTACAATCCAGACTCTAACCTCTGAGCCTAATTAGGTCTTGCTTGATCGTGACTCGATCTTGACCCAGACTTAATCCTATTAGGCTGGTCAATTTAAGCATTGTTGATCCCATCTAACCAACTCTTGATTCGGTTTGATCAACCGCTTAGACCTAATTGAGCTACCCAAGCCCGAACCCAGTATTATGAATATGTCTTAGATCTGAAATTCTCAATTTTAGACCTAATTAATATTCCATAAACTTAATTCTTAATTAAGTTGGGTTCATAAACAAAATATGCACAATAAATCCTAGGGTTTCAGGATCTAGGGTTTTGCAGAAAGTAAGTTTTGGGTTTCTGATTAAGGACGAACACGCAGCACCCCTACACGTCATAAGAACACCCCATCGAATGGGAAGAGAGGGCCTTTAAACCCTTCTTCGTTCTTATGACCGGACGGCCAAGAGGAACGCCTTAATCAGGAACATGTAAATACTACAAAACAGTTATAGATCTATATCATATATCTCATATACAAATTTAGATCTAATCAAGGCATATTTTGCATACATCTCATGTATCAAATCATGCATATTTTTCAGATCTAAATTATCTCATAATAATCTAAAAAATTAGATTTAAATTGATCTAATCAAAATAAATTCTAATCTAGACAATTATGTAGAACTATTCTACAACTAGTCTAGTCATGCATCAATCATATCTCATATGATATTTAAAATTAAATAATTTTTATTTGCTGTTTATCAGATGTTATTATAACACTTATAATATCAAAAAATAGTAAATAAGAAGATCTAAAATATGATTTAATCAGATTAAATCAAAGACATGCAAAACTATTCTATAGAACTATTCTATTCTAGAACTAGTCATGCATATCTTCATGTTCTTAGATCCAAATCATTTAATTTTAATTTTTTCTGATTTCAGATCTGATCACATCTCATGTGACATCTGAAATCACTTTATTTTTCTAATTAAAATAAAATTAAAATCAGATCTAAACAATTTAGAACCATGGCTCTGATACCAGTTGAAGGGAAATCCTGATTTTTTTCCGGTCCAGGTTCGTTCAGATCTGATTCAGATCAAGAGATATATTTCAAAAATTTTTCTCTTGATCTCAATCAGATCTTGATATATTTTAGATCTGATTCTTATTATTTTAATAAATAAAATAAAATAAGATAAATTAAATCAAATTTAATTTACCTGATTTGGGTAATCCTATTACCCTGTAGATGATCCTGATTGCAGCGGAAGGTTCTGGATCTTAGCCACGCAAGCGCCTGGCCTCTACCGGTATCCACTCGGGTTGGATCTGGAGATCCTCTTCTTCTCTATCACACCTCCAAAAATCAGATCTGGATCTGATCTGGAGGATCTTCAAAACTCTTTTGAAGATCTGCAGTCGTCCTTTTGCAGCAGCGCAGCCTTCTTGCTTTTGATCGCCTTTCCTTGATCTGAATCGCACCAACCTAAGTCCAAAACCTTTTGGACGTGGAGAGCAAGGGGAGAAGAGACTATGGCATGGAGAAGGAGGGGAGAGGCAGCCTTGGGGCGTGGGTCTAATTGCATTAGAATTAGGGTTGGGCGCAGGGTCTTATTTATAGACCTCTTGTGATCCAACTCCTCTTCCTCCTCAACCAATCACAACCCTTTGTGAAATCAGATCTAAATCTGATTGGTTGGGAATAGAGACCCCTGGATTCCTCCTTAGAGGGCGCCTAAGACCAGTCAAAACTGGATTCTTAGTAGAACTCTAATTGGAATCCAAAAGGGAGGTGGAGTCCTTGTCCAACAAGGACTCCTAGGCGCCTCCTACTTGGGCTCACGCCACCCTTGGCGTGCGCCCTTCTCCTTGCCAGGTTCTGGCAGGGGGACAGGCCCCCACCAGCTCTCCAATAGGTGCATGACATGTGGTCAAAAGTCAAAGGGTCAATGGTCAACGTTTGACCAGTCAAAGGTAGACTTTTGACCAAAGTCAAAGAACAAGAAATGGCAGGTGACCAAAAATGGCAGGTAATGTCTTACAAATAAGACAACCTATTCTGACTTGGACAACCTCCAGTCAGACCATATGAAGGCCTCTGATTGAGCACAAACTCCTTTGGCTCAGTCAGGACAACTTATTTATGATAGTAAAAGAAGAACGTTAGGTTCAATCGAGTGCTAGCACGATTTTCCTTGAACCTAATTGAATCTCATTCAGATCAATTGAACTAGATCAGTTCAATTGATGATCACCAGATTCAAACCCTTGTTTGTGTGACCCAGTTAGGTTCAGTTCTGTATGGTAATGGGATATGTCATGATCTCTATCATAGACATCATCGAAACTCCTTTCGATGGATCAGAACTCTTCTGATTCGAACAGCTAGAATGATCGATCATCTAAATCATTCTAATTGCTCCCAAAATCCACCAGTGACACCTAGCAGTATATGGTGGCAACCCATCAGAGCTGAATGCGAACCTCTTGGTGCAGCTACCTGTGTGATTAAGTTCTTCTATCTTGAGCCCCGATCAGATTAGGGTTAAGGTGAACTCGTCAAACCCTAGTCTCTGTCATATGATGTAATCATTCGATTCGAGTCCAATGTGAAAATCTAAATAGAAACTCTTTCTATTATTTCACTCTGCCATGGCCATGGGCTTCAGGACTTGATTCTCATGATCATCATAGGGCTGCTCCTCTACCACCGAGGTAGATAGATTCCCATCTTGATGCAATCCAGTTCCTACAATGAACATGCTATAGCCAACATACACCTCAGGGTTCCATATGGCTAGGAGACCGAGTAATGGTGTAGTCAAACTATAACACCCTCAAGGTGAACTGCCGATGCATCTCAGGTCAAAGAACCAGACACACTACTGCAGCATCGAGTCAGTCATTGACGAGAAGGTAGACTTCCTAATGACTACTCGAGGTGGTCACGCTCAGTGCCCTCGTTCTCTAACGAGTACCTGTACTCTCGCTCCGGTGTCTCCACACCGTAGACTCAAGACTCATCTACTAAAGAGAAGCGATCGTACACCAACCTTTCGGATCAATCACCATCCTCGTGATGATCCTATGGTCGGGAGCTCTTTATGAGTTAATAATGATTATTCATGTCTTAAATTTTCAACTCTTGAAAATATGAATTATCATTACCATTAACTCAAAGGATGTATCACAGACACTAAATACATATGTGTGATAGAAAATAATCCATTTTATTAATTATAGTCAAAATTATAATTTTGCCCCTAGAAGTGTATTATAAGTGTCAGCCAATTTTGGCTTCTAGGGCACATATATCTAACACTTGATTCTTGGCTACGTGGTCTAGCACGAACTGTTAGATTGATCTAATTGAAACTAATTAAATCAATTAGTATCTAAGGTAAACCAGACCAGTAATTTTTAATTGGCAGTCTGCTTACCTGACCATTTTTGATAGTGTCTAAGATTAGCCTGATAGATCCTTCCACTGATCGAACTTATCTGACCTCTTGATGAGATTATGTTTTGATCGGATTGCTTGACTATTCGAGCTAACCCATGTCAGCTAGGTAAATTAGTTTGACTGATTTAGGTGCTTCTAGATCAGCCTATTAATGGTCTTTCTTAAGCTGACTTGGTGAAGTTAGTGGGAGGATCATGACAAGCTGGTTAATCTGACCTACTCACTTTTATAAATAAATTCTTTAAAATTATTAGATCCTTAAAATAAAATAGTTATACGATAATTGGATCATAGCCTTCCATTAAAGTGGATGATAATGGATCCATCAATTAGATAATCATTAGAGGCTCAAAAGCCTGGTGCTTATCGGTTGATGAAATTATTATTTATTATATGATCTCTTGGATACATCTTTCTAAATGGTGATCAGGTGGGCCAACCAAAGTTAGGCCTGATCATTTATTGGTTGGATGGGCCAAGTATGGTCATGTTAATGGTTGGACCTAATTGGACCCTTTTCTGAGAAGACCAAAGCCAACTGATCAGAGTCTAGGATAAAATTTAATTACTAAAAATTATTTAGAGAAATAATTAGTTATGAACCTATCCTTAGATATACATGGGTGGGCCAATCAAAGTTGGGCTTGTGTATAGTCTATGTGGATTCTAGTATCCATTAAGAAATTAGGGTAATTCCTCGAATTAGAGGTAGAAGCTATCAGTTTGAATAAAATAATGAAAGAAATCTTTTGATTAAAGTCCAAATCTTTAGGTTTAATGAATCAATTACTAATTAAATTTTAGTTTGTCTTTGTGCAGACATGGCTACTTTTCTATCACTCCGATCATTGTTGGACAATGATAAGTTGGTGGGATCCAACTTTGATAGCTGGTACCGAAAGTTGAAGATTGTCTTGAAGCATGAACAGATCCTATATGTGCTGACGGATCTTGCACCTGAGGAGCCAGCTGCTAATGCACATAGAACAGTTAGAGATACTTATTAGAAGTGGCTTAGTGATCGAACCATGATGCGTTGCATTATGTTGGCTATGATGAGCAATGAGTTCAATCGTAGGTTTAAGACAGCTCAGCCAAATGAAATGCTCCAAGTGTTGGAGGATTCTTTTGACACATCTGATGACGTTGAGAGGCACAAGACTAGTTATGCGATCTTCAATGCCAGAATATGGGATGGAGCCTCTATTACTGATCATGTACTGTATATGATCAAGCTGATAGAGCGCTTGAGCAAACTTGGCTTTTTCTTACATAAACAACTTGAGAAAGATGCAATACTGAACTCGCTGCCAAAGTCCTATCTTCCTTTCGCTACTCATTACAGAATGATAAAGTTTGAAGTAAACTATCATGGCTTACTGGAGTTACATCAGAACTTTAAGAAGGATCATCAGCTCCATAAAGAGTCGGTGAACTTAGTGGGAGGTTTGTCTTCTGGTTCTCGACCCTTTAGGAAAGGAAAGAAGAACAAGAAAAAGAAAACAAAGAAGGTGCAAGTTCAGACTGGGACATCAGTGCAGGGCCAGATTAGGAAGATCAAGTCTGATAAGAGTCAAGCTAAATACTTCTTTCGCAAGAAGTGGAGGCACTGAAAGAGAAATTATCCTCAATATATTACCTCCCTGGATCCGAATAGGTAGAGAAAGAAGCAAGTTGTTGCTGGGCAAGATATTTATATGATAACTTCTTATAATTTTTCTATTTATGATATTACTGATTGGGTATTGGATGCCGATAGCCCTTACCATATTTATAATTCGTTGTAGAGGTTGTAGGTCAGTAGAAGATTCGAGCAAGATGAGAGATTCCTGAATGTTGGAGATGGAAGACTAGTTTCAGTTCTAGCTTTAAAAATTTTGAAACTTGTATTTAAATCTCATATCATTGTTCTTAGTGATTGTTATTTCTATCCTAGTTTCTTTTTAAATATCATTTCTGTAGGTCTTTTGGCCATGAACAATTATGAAATTTCAATAAAAAATGAGTTTGTAATGTCATTGTGAATGGTGTTACTACTTTCTGTGGATAATTGAACAATGGTGCATATATATTATCACAACCTGTTAATGTAGTCTACTCTATTGGCAAGCATCCTAGATTAGATAGTGTATCAGATATCTACTTATGGCACTGTAGGCTAAGTCATAAAAATAAGAATAGGATAAACAAGTTGACTCAGGAGGAAATCCTCGAAGTTAATAATTATGAATCACTTCCAACCTGTGAGTCCTATCTTCTTGGTAAAATGACTAAGTCTCCTTTCACTGAAAAAGGTGAGAGAGCCAATGAGCTCTTAGGTCTAATACATACCGATGTATGTGGATCAATGAGTATAAGTGTCAGAGATGGATATGTCTACTTCATCATTTTCATAGATGATCTATTCAGATATGAATATGTCTATCTGATAAAATATAAGTCAGATTCTTTTGAAATGTTCAAACAATTTTGAAGTGAAGTAGAAAAATAAACTGAAAAGAGTATTACTCGATTTGATCGAGGAGGAGAATATCTTTCTGGTGAGTTTCTCACATATCTAGGAGAAAATGAAATTCTCTTCCAATGGATTCCTCCTAGAATACCACAGTATAATAGTGTGTCTGAAAGAAGGAATCGAATTCTATTAAACATGATATGATCTATGATGAAATTTGCCAGCTTGTCGATATCCTTCTAGGGATATGCACTTGAATCGGCTTGTTATCTATTAAATAGGATTTCAAGTAAGTCTATAGTTAAAATCCTATATGAGATATGGACAGAACGTAAGCCAGCACTTTCACACCTTAGGATTGGAGGTGTCCGACTTATGTCAAACGGTTAGTTACAGACAAACTTGGACCTAGGTTTGACAAGTGTACATTCATAGGATATCCAAAAGAGATCAAAGGATACTATTTCTATCATGCTGATGAACAAAAGATGTTCATTAGCCTTAGGACAATCTTTTTGGAAAAGAAATTCTTGATGAAGGAACTGTTGCCTCTAAGGTTGAACTTGATGAAGTTCAATAGGTAGAAAGTCCGACACAAAATATTGAACCTAAGTTGGATTTAATCAGATTAGATCTGAAGTCTAGTGAACTCACACCATTAAGATGATCCGATAGAGTACCCCATCATCCGGATAGATACTATGAATTCTTGGTCCAAGATGGTGATCCCATCGAACTCGATGAGAACGATGAGGATCCGATCACTTATATGAATGTGATGCAGAGATCTGACTTTGAGAAATGGCTAGAAGCCATGAGATCTGAAATGAATTCCATGAAGGTCAATGATGTATGGACATTAGTTGACCCACTTGAAGAGGTTAAACCCATTGGGTGTAAATAGGTCTTCAAAGGAAGAGGGGCGTAGATGGAAAGATGGAGACCTATAAAGTCCATCTGGTTGTCAAGGGGTATCGTCAATATTATGGTATTGACTATGATGAGACGTTCTCCCCTGTAGCAATGCTCAAGTCCATTCGAATCATGCTTTCCATTGCTGTCCAACTAGACTGTCAGATCTGACAGATGGATGTGAAGACAGCTTTTCTAAATAGAGAGCTGATCGAAGAGGTGTATATGATACAATCTGAAGGATTCACATCCACAGATGAGTCCAAGACGTGCAAGCTTCAGAGATCTATTTATGGATTAAAGCAAACATCTCAGAGTTGAAACATGCATTTTGATAAAGTGATCAAACGTATGGCTTCGTTAAGAATGGAGAAAATTTCTGCATTTACAAATGGATAAATGATCCAGCAGTGGTATTTCTTATTTTGTACGTGGACGATATTCTTTTAATCAGGAATGACATCTCCGCACTATAAAAGTTAAAAATTTGATTGTCATCATAGTTCTTCATAAAGAACTTGAATGAAGCATTCTATATTCTAGGGATAAAGATCTATAGGGATAGATCTAATAGGATGCTTGGTATATCCCAATCCACATACATAGAAACTATGCTGAAGAGGTTCAGCATGGAGAATTCAGAAAAGGACTATCTTTCGATAGGTCAAAAAAATTTTCTCTCTAAAAGGATTATCCAATAACTCCTGAAGAGAGAGAGCGTATGAGTAGAATTCTATATGCTTCGACAGTGAGGTCTATTATGTATGCAATGACATGTATGAGACCAGATGTGGTATACTCACTAGGAGTAGTGAATAGATACCAATTTGATCCTGAAAAAAATTATTGAAAGGTGGTTAAAACCATCCTTAAGTATTTGAGAAATACTAAGAACTAATGGTTGATTAATGGTGAGTCAAATCTGAAGCTTGTGGGGTTTATAGACTCCAGCTTTCAATCTGATCATGATGACAGTAAAAGTATGTCGGGATATATCTTTACTCTAAATAGTGGAGCCATCTACTAGAAAAGTTTCAAGTAGCATACAGTAGCTGACTCTATTTGCGAAGCAGAGTACATGGCAGCATCAGATGTAGCAAAAAAAGCTATGTAGCTGCGGAAGTTCATCATCGAGCTCAGAGTAGCACCCATCATTGATGGTTCAGTCCTGCTCTACTGTGACAACATTGGTACCATAGCTCAAGCAAGGGAACCGAAGGCACACCAATGAATAAAGCACATTCTACGCCGCTTTCATTTGGTTCGTGAGATCATAGATCATGGTGACGTCGACCTTCAGACGATCGACAAAAAGAAGAACCTAGCCAACCTCTTCGCTAAAGCTCTGGCAATCAAGGAGTTCGACAACCATAAATCGAAGATGGATATTAGATACTATGTTGAGTGGCTTTAGGATAAATAAAAATTATTGAAAATTATGTTCCAAAGTCAATCATCAGTCTGTTGATAGTTGAGATATTGTAATTAATTTATTAATTAATAAAAAATATTTTGATATCTTTTTTCATCATAAGTTTACATCTTCTAATGAACTCCATTATTGTGATGAAGACCTTAGGACTATTTAGTTTCAATAAAGAGAGGATTTATCGATTAGTCCTTTAATTTGTTCACAACCAAATGATAGGCTGTTAATTAGGACGACAGTATCTATTAAGTATAGGTTGCTATATGCCATATAGATAGGTTATCCTCTTAATCAAGGTGTGTGAAGATACTGGTATGGCATACAGGTGAGATGTATGGATACATTATCATTAAACGTGATCAACTTCAGAGCATTCTGCTATTGAAAATATCTTTGATGGGATACAGATATAAGTATTCCTTAGACCTAAGATCACCTCAGTGACTTGCAAGTAACTCACTATGCTTTGGTACTGGACTAACTGAATTTCTAATTCAGCAACGAAACACTTCTGGGCACAGTCAAGTACTTGCAAAGTTGGAGTGTGATCAAGATGGAATTGACCACTCCAAGAGTTGGAGAAGAATGTATCACTGTATTTCAATATAGCAAAATCTTGGTCAGGGTAATCCATCAGATGGATTTGATATTTTGAAATACAATATGGATAATCTAATCAAAGTTGACAGTAGTTGAACTCTGATGTGTCCTACGAGTATTATGGTCAAGGGGATGAATTATATGGAAACTATATCCGTATGGGTTTTAAGGATGGTGTTCTACACCTTCGACCTATCCGACCGTCGGATATCATTGCTAGATGGTCACTTTGATTGGTATAAAAATTTATTTCTATGCTATCGACATAGGTTCAGACCTATGAGGTGATATATATTAGAGCTTACGATCTGATCAGATGGTTGATCAATGATTAAGAATCGTTCTAGGATTAAATAATCAATACGATCGGTGTTTAATCTAGTACAAGTATTGCAGGAGGATCGATTAATAATTAGATTACTAATTGACTTAATTTGATTAAGCCAATAGGCTGAGATTAAGTCTAATTAAATATGATTTAATTAAATTTGGTTTGGGCTTGATTGGATCAAGTCCAATTGGTTTATTGGATAAGCCAAGTGCAAGAAAGAACTAGTCCTAATCTAACTAGGACTCGAATTAATCTAATTTTTTAATTAAAAAATAATTTAAAATTAAATCTAATTTAATTAAGTTCTTAAATAGATTAGGATCTTATTTAATTGGATTGGTTTAATCTTGATTTTATTTGGTTAAAAGATCTTGTTTGACCAAGTCAAAATAGGAGTCCTAGTGTGACTAGGACTCCCTATCTCCTTGCGCCACCTTGGTCCCAACGCCCCCCATACCTATTTTTTAGATATTTTTTATGGAAAATTTTTTTCTTCTTGATTTCCACACCTCCTCTCTCCCTCCAAGTCATATTTGAAAGTTAGGTGGAAGACCAAGTCAAAGGAAGAATTGGTTTTGCTTAGGATTCTATGAGATAGAATCCTTATTGACCAAAACATCTTCCCTTGAGTGCTACCCCATCTTTTAATTAATTTTTCTCTTATTCATAAAAATAATTTTTTTTTTGTGTTCCCTCTCTTGTTGGTCCATGCCAAAAATTATGGAGGAGGCACCCAAGAGTTGGGCGCCCCAACAACTTCCCATGTTTGGATATTCTTGGTCTAGAAATTTGACCTAACTTGGACTCTTCTTTTTTTCTATTTATTGGATGAATTTTATTCTAATTTTTTTATATAATATAGAGCTTTGGGAGAGGTTTGGAGTGTGCAAAAATTAGAGGAAGAGGATCCTTGGGCATGGGGGTTCCATAGGCACCAAACTAGATGTCTAGGTGATAGAAAAGAGAAGAAGAAGAGGATCTTCTTCTAGGGCTATTTTATTTTCAATCTCTTCTCCTTTTTTTAAGTTTTTTTTTTTGAGAGAGTCTCAGATCAGCAAATTTTTATCTTGTTTCTCATATTTTGGAGAGTCCAAACTTCGAAGAAGAGAGCATTGGATCGACCGTCGAAGAAGGATCAGCACAGTACTAGCATGCTGTGCTGATTTCCTGCATTGGACTTTAGATCGAAGATCATAGGCTCATGTGGACGACTCCTAGAGGTCGGATGCATGTGCAGCTCATGACTTCATTCTTAAGCTCGGATCAGTAAGTTAGAACATCTAAACTTGCTTAGGTAATAGATCTGATCTATAAACTTCATACCTTTATTTGATGTAGTGTAGATCTAGGTTGATTTGATCAACCTTTTTCTTTCTTATTTGATTTTAATTTTTGATTTAATATCATATCTTAATCATGTAATAGATCTGAGATCTAGATATTTACATGATTATTTAAATAAATTTTAGATTTATTTAAGTCTTTCACTATAAGATCTTGAAAAGATTTCAAGATCTACCTATAAAATCTTAGATCTGGTTCCCTTCACGTGAACCATTGTAGCCATAAGGTGCATCGATGATAAATGGCTTACTGTAGCCTTAGGATGATCCTTTGAGATCTACTATGGCCCATTATAGCCACAAGGCACATCGATGATAAACAACTTTTTGTAGCCTCAGAATGATCCTTCGGAGACCCGCCATGGCCCATTGTAGCCACATGGCACATCGATGAATGGCTTACTGTAGCCTTAGGGTGATCCTTCAGGGACCCACCATGATCCATTATAACCACATGGCATATTGATGAATGGCTTACTGTAGCCTTAAGATGACCCTCCGGGGATCCATCATGGCTTATTGTAACCACATGGCCCAGTGTAGTCACCAAGCCCATTGAAGCCGATTGGGACCAACCCTTCAGAGACCCCATGTCGCCCGCAGGAATTGATGACAACAACTACGGAGAGACCAATCCTCTAGGGAATTTGCCTCAAGGAAAGAAAGAAATACTAAACAAAGTATCAAAGAGAGCTTCAATAAAAGAGGTACTTCATAAGGAGATTCAATACATGTTTATTTCAACCGAGAAAGGCTCATTATAATCAAGAAATAAAAATGTGAGGCTAGGGCTCAGTACGTTGATCCTCATGGAATAGAAGCTGAGCCCCAACTGATGCGACACCCAATAGGGAGAGTAGAACTTCCTATTTTATGACACGCACCAGCCTCCACAAAGAATATCTAGGATGGAATGAGAACTTTCTCCATGGAAGCTCATCCACTTTTGGGATATTTCATTGAGGAAGGCTAGGAAGCAACAATGAGCAAGATAAGAAACAAGCCCTCTAGAAAGGTCCAAGAGCTGATCATGGAGCGCGAGATGCTAAGAGCCTAGATGGCTGCCACTGCAGCGTTGCAATTGGAGCTGTAGGATTTTCCAACACCTCCCATGCTAGAGCGAGATGTCCACTGAAGCATTCTCCTAAAGTACTCGATGACTGGCTGAATGAGAAGAAAAGTTTCCTGAGCTAGAGTGGGGTGCTGGTAGCCCTCCAGCATAGGACAAAGCAGCACCACCATGACATTGTGGCAGATGGCGAAGGCAAAGCCAACCCCAAGTAGAAGAGCCCCTATTTATGAAGGGAGAGGAGGTCCAAGCATGTTCAAAATGCTCTACCAATCGAGCGACAGATGTCACCACCCGAGAGACCTCAGACTGCACCTCCTAAAAAGCATGTATTGGGGATTAATGCAAAGCCCTACCAAGTTCTTGGATTGTATGGTTTTCTGCCGCATAGTCCTTGAGAGAAATTTCTTGTCTAACCTATGAAAAATAATATAATACCAATCAACATCTGGTACCTAGTGCATAGGTAAACTCATAACTCTCAAAAGCTCATCTATCATATACCGATAAAGCAAAAGCTTAAGGCAACATCAAGAGAGATCTAAGCTTAAGCATGGAGCTAACTTGGCCAATCCATTCGAACCATTTGAGCCCTTGACCAAGGCAAAAAGCCTATTGATACCAATGACACGAAGGAACAAAAGCCTCTGACAAGAGATAAACATGATAAAAATATTTTTTCATTAACTACAAATATTTATTTATAGATAGGTATCGAGAAAAGGGCACCAAAAGGCAAATACAAAAAGGATGAAGACCTAGTCATCATTTGAGGAGAATGCCTTGACTTCTTCATCGCTATTCCTAGGCAGCGGCACTTTAGGTCCAGCTTCAGGATCTGTAGATAGATCTTGTAGCCCTCAAAGCCTTGGATGAAGCTAGTGACGGATGCCTCAACAACTTTCTCCTTAGAATTCATTAAGGTTTTATACTCCTCCATGCACCAGTGCCTAACCTCGACGGAAATCCATAGTGAGGGACTAGAGAACCCCTTGCCGCCCATGGATAGAGGAGTGTTTGCCCTGAGCCCTACTGACCCTATAGGAGGAGATGGAGCTCAACTTGGTGGAGGAGCCAAGGATGACTCTAAGGTAGCCGAAGTAGTAGAAATAAGGGGCTTCGGCTGGGTACTCCTCACCCTTTTTTATGAGAATTCCCCATGGAAAGAGCCTACCTTTTTCTTCATAGCTTGTTTAATGGATCATGGAGACTGCTTCATGGCTACAAGATTACAAAAGGAAGAGAACTTTCTCTAACAACTAGAGCTACAAAAAGCTACTAGCAATTGGATGGTAGGAAATCCTACTAGGTGGGTAGTCTATTTATATAGATCTCTGATGGTGTGGATCCAGTCATCCAATCATCATATTGCACCACTTGACCAACCTTGAAGTGACAAATATTGCGGCCCTTCGTTGCACCCTTATTTGGACAAATCTCCTTCCTCGAAAGCATCATACTGCAACTCCTCTAGCTCCTTCCCTAATAAAAGCAGCCCAAGTTACGAAACAACATGCCATTAATCCTCAAGAGATCCTTCCAACAAGGATGATAATGGGGACACATCCAGAATGAAACTCAGTCAGCAATTCAACTATCAAGATGACTACTTCCTTTGTTCAAAGCTGAAAGCTGCTTCGAACTTAAAAGTGGAGGGCATCTATTGGGGAAGTGATCCACCAACTGAATTCAATTCTTGTAGACTCACCAAGATGATGTGGAGAGGCCATACCGAGGGCAGATAAAGAATCGCCAACCCCAACAGTAGGTTGTGCGAAATCCATGCCTGATGCCCATGATTAACAACCTTCGCTCAAAGAAGGTGGAGGAGTCCTCTCCCTCGATAGTAAGCCACAACATGGTTTAGTGGCTTGTGGAGCTAGGCCTAACAAATTTATGTATTTTGGCTTACAACCTATGGGTGAAACCTTCATACAAAAGAGATATAGAGGGGATCCATAGGTAAGAGCAAGAAACTCTAAGAAAAGAGCAAACCCAAGGAGTGGAAGAAGGAGAACACTCTCCATTCTACAGCTTTCACCACCATCCTCTTCTTTCTCTTTACTGTTTTCAAAGCTCTGGCTAACTTAAGCATCATAGTGTCCCTTGTCGAAACACTTCTGACGTGTGTGGACTCTTGTGCAGGTACTTTCCAGCATCATGGATCGTCGGCGGTGTTTGACTCTAGCCACATCAGCATTTTTCTGGAGTTTTATGGTAATAGAGTTCAATAACTTGATTTTGTTTTTTCTCCTTCAATAAGCAACATAGAAAAAGAAAATGCTTCACACTATCAAAGAATATGAGAAGAATAAGAGCATAGAATATTTATGTGGTTTGATATATTGACTTACATCCATAGGTAGATATAATACAAAAGTTTCACTATAAGAAAATGGGAATTATAAAGTATAAAATTATCTTACAAATTCTAGCCTCCAATACATCTGATCTCAAGGATATTCAATTTACTTTTCCCTTGGGGTTCAAGGGATATGCCTGGTAACTATACTAATAGCATGTAAAAAATTGGGTTAGTGCAATTCATTTTTACTATTTTTTTCACATTAGTTTTAGAAGTTTCAAGACCGGTGATGAAATTAGTACAAAAAACTCTCTACTCTTTAGTCTCCACATAGATTGTGGAATTGGGATACCCCATTTATTTACTTTAGATTGTTTATCCTTGGTAAGGGAATAAATAGGCCTTTCTTTTATTTACATTTTGATTCAGAATGCTTCATGTGAGAATCGACATTTTATAGATATAGGACATAAAGTTTCTAAAAGTAACTAACTATAAAATGAATATTAAGTAGAACCAACATATCTTGAATGTGAATAATAAACATAGAATTTTTTTGAATTTAAAAAGATATTTATTTCCACCCATATTTGATACTTGATTACATTTGTGAGAAACCAAATGAAAGAAAAAATATGATTCTAAGAATCATTCTTAAAATTTGGAATAAAAGATTGTTCTCGTTAATAATTTTATGTTTCATGTGGGATACCATTGCATATATCAAACCGTTGTGGTATCAACTTGCTCTAATATCAATTGTTAGAGATCTCATACCAAAATATTATGACAGAAAGAAAAAAAAAAGATACAATCAAGTACATGGATCAGTCCAAAAATTCGTCTCCATGGGGTATACAAAGCTTCACTATAAAAAAAAATAAATATAAGAGAAGATTATCCACTCTCAACACTCACATACAATTCTCTCAACTAGAAACTATCCTTACAAAGCTCTCTCTTAAAGACCTCTTGAAACGACCGTAGTCTACTGTCTAGTAGTTTGCCCGGAGCTCCTTGTTCCTACTATCTACTAGCACCCTTGGATCTACCTTCTTCCATCTCAAAACTTCACCAAACCACAAACTCACGTCTTTGGTCTACTACAAGCCTTTTAAAGGCCATAGTCGATGTCCAACTTAGAGCACAATCTTTGATTATATGTTCGAGAAGTCTTAGCCCATCAGATCTTCACCACCTACCAAGCCAGTCATCTGATCATGAAAAACATTCTATGAACCACATATAAACCTCCCCTGGCATGAATCAAAATTTCTCCTAGCATGCCACGTCGCTCGTGCACACCTGTGCTTGTCAAACGCCACATAAAATAGGAGAAAAACTAGGCCGATCCATGGCTGCTTGTGGATCATGCCATCTCAAGCGGTCCACAACATACTGCATTAATCTCAGCCTAAAAAACACATCATGTGTGTGGTTTCCACGCGTGCCCGCTGGGTGCCCATTGTGCGTGGTCTGCGCACTTTCACCCGAATGTAGGCCCCCCATTTGTGTACTGTCGGGCCTAGGGCATGCCCGTGTGCATGCCTGCCTAGGCCCGAGCTAGCAATTGCATGCACTCATGCGGTGCTAGTGCCCGCATTGGGCCTAGATGCAGCCTAGCATGCTGTAGGCCATGCCCGCACGTGGTTGACCCCCGTGCCTACATGTGCCTAGGCTAACCCCATGGGCCTGCATGCCTAGGCCATTCCTCCAGTGAGCCTACCAACTGTGGGCCCCACTTCAATGACCCGTAGACCATACCAGCCTATTGCTGGCCTTTTTTTGCATGTTTCTCCTCCATCTGAACTCGATTGGGGTATTTTTGGGCTCGTTGAACTTTATTTATCATCTTGGACCTCGTTGTAGGCTTGTTGTGGGAGAATTTGAGGTATTTTCTTTAACAATCTCTATCTCGACTTGATATTCAGTCTTCACCTATCTGAGAGCTCATCTTGTGCCCCCATGTCCTATGACAACCACTTGCTGATCATGGATGCGCAAACATGAAAGTTGAACCAGGCCACTCGATCCTGTCTTCATCGACTATTATGATCCTCCTGACTTGAGATCTACTCGGAGTAGCCTCCTACGATAATAGAAACTTCATCTTACGACGTTGCATATCGTCCTCTCGAGTCTCTCATCTCATGCTCGATTCACCTTCACCTAGAGCTCTACCTCACACTGGGCTCTCTGTCATGAGGTAGTGTCCTCCATTTTTTCTTTCTCTTATTACCATTCTATTGCCACATATGACCTTTAGAATTTCTTTATTAACTTTTTATCTGAAGTCAGTCGAATCTAGTCTACTCAGTGAGATTAGATTCTTTTTAAAGCTGGATATGTATCAAATCTCTCCCAACTTCTTCACTCTTCCATCATGGAGCTTCATGCTGACCATCTTGCTGTTCTTGATCTCATAGCTCAATCCATCTGGTAGGAATATAGTGCTCTCACTGATCTCCAGAAAGTCAAACAGCTTCTCTCTACAACATACATGATGAAAATAAGTAGAATTTATAATCTACTGAAAGAAAGAAGTAGATACTTCATCAGTTACTAGAAGGACATCATCACTATCTTCTATATTGCTACTAGCCATCGCCACAGTAGCACGTATCCAATATTTGAGTTCTAGGCAATCCTTGACTCGATGTCCCAACTCATCATGGTAGTAGCATCTGATCTTACTCTGATCCCTCATCTTAAACTTGGACCATCCACCTCGTGATCTTCTATCGCTCTGTCTTTTGCTACCATCAACTTCATCACCATCAAGATCGAGTTGCCATCTAAACTCAAAGCTCGATTCTCCTACTTAAGAATTTTATTTTGGAGTAGCGTAGAAGTCACCTCTTCCATCTTAATGGTTCTCTTGTCTATAAGAAGAGCAGTCACCAAAGATTCAAAAGAGATGGAAGCGATGATAGCAAGACCAACATCCTGATCTTCTTCTTAACTTTTTTGCTAACACTGAGAAGGTTAGTGAGGATCTTCTCAAAGTTGGATAGATACTCCTGCACGCTTTGATCTTTGTCCATCCACAACTGATAGAACTACTTTCAAAAAAATAGCATGTTGGTGAGCAACTTTGCCATGTACAACTCCTCGAGCTTTGACTACAGCACTATCAAAAAAATCTCATCAAGTATATATTACCATATCATCCATTAGGTATAAGCAGATCGTGCTCATCGCCTGCATCTGAATCTATCATGATGGTAGGCATCTTCTCATATAAGAGAGCATCAATCAATCCATGTTGGATGAGAATATTCTTTATTCTTGCTTGCCATAAGAAAAAATTATCTTTTCTATCGAACCTGTTGATCTTCATCTTGATTGTACTTGTCTTCTTCATATTCTTCAATCTTTATTACCACTGCTACAATCTACACTCTGGTACCGTCTAGCTTTGATATCAATTATTGTGATATCAACTTGCTTTAATACTAATTGTTGAAAATTTCATACTAGAATATTACAGCAGAAAGAAAGAAAAAAATAAAAAAAAATATAATTAAGTACATGGATCAGTTCAAAAACTCATCTGTACGAGACATGCAAAGATTGACTATAAAAAAGAAATAAATACAAGAAAAAAAAATTTCACTCTCAATACTCGTATATAATTGATAGGGACGCGATGTTGTCGTTAAGACACCGTGTTTATCAGTTTAATCCGATTTCTTAAAGTAATTTAAAAAATGCGTAGATAGCAATGAGTCGGGTCGAATCCACAGGGAAGGTAGTGTTTTTAGATTTGAAATCTTTGATTTTTAAAAGAAAAAAAGAAGAGTTTTGGGATCAAAAGTGAAGTCGAAAAATTAAAAGCAAAAATTAAAAGATGCAGGAATTTAAATTTGATACTAAGATCTACTAGTTAGATCTTAGTATCTACTTGCAAAGCAATAATTTAAAGTGCAGAAATTAAATTGCAATAAAAATAAAAAGCAAGAAATTAAAATGTAAAAATAAAAATTTTTATTAACTAAAATTTTAGAATTTAAATACATAAAATTTTAAAAAGAAAAGATAATAAAATAAAATAGCCTGATCTCTGATCTTGGATCGGCATTGGTAGAAAGATGGTGTAGAAGCTCGGCTCTTCTTCTCGGCATCCGTTGCTTCGAAGCAGCCTTTAACCCATAGCCTAGCTTCGCCCTGTACCAAAGCTTCACTTTGATCGGAGATATCAATTTTTGATGGCCTGGGATCCTTTTTATAGAGCTAGGAGGGCTGGATATTTTTTCTAAAGGCAATATGGGACTAATAGCCTTTGTAATCGTAAAAATACAAAGAAATTTGGATAAAATTTGAATCAAAATAGCTCTGATATGACTCTGCTAAATCTGATAAAATCCAGCCATTCAACAAAAATCCAACGGTCCAAAAATCATCAAAATCGGATGCAGATAAGCTCAGATCGGGTCGGATTAAATTCTGGCCGTTGGATCATGCTTGATCGAGGAAATCTGGCCGCAAATCGCGCTTCGGGAGTCTTGATCACCGCCGGCAGCGTTCTGGACCGTCGGATCATCGCCTGGATCGAGCGCTGCCATTCGATGGTGATCCATGTGATGTTTGTATCTGAATAAAATTCGGAAGCAACCACAGCCGTCCGATCCTGACCGCAAACAACCACATCCGTCCGATCGCGCAATAACTGTTCCCATGGACCGCGTGGACCGGCCGCACCGCACACCGCAACCAATCAGCACCGCTGTTGTCGGACAAAAAGACTAAATTACCCTTGTGAGCCGCGATAAATTTCTGTAGACCCTTAAGGGGTCTAGGTCCACCACGTGGCAATCTCTGATTCGCCGGAATTTGCTGAGCTGGCGGTCCACGCCTAGATCGTGGACCGGCTGATGGCTTCAACGGCTGAGTCGGCTTTGATGGCTTGGCTTGGCTTGGTGGCTCGACTTGGCTTGGTGGCTCGGCTTGCGGAGCCGGCTGAGCCGTTTTCTTTTTTATTTAATTTTTATTTATTTTATATTTTTAAAAATTCATATCTTTTCCATTTTAGCTCCATTTTTCTTAAAATTTATTTCATTATGATCAAAAAAATGAGCTCTTTCTATTGATAATAAAATTTTATTTTTTAATTTTTATTATTTTTTTATTATTTTTTAATTAATTTTTTAATTAATAAAAATATGAATTTTTTAAAAATTATATATAAATTAATTATTAATTCTTAAAAATTAATATAAATTAATTAATAAATTAATATTTTTATTAATAAATTTATGATGTTTATCACACCCCCCAACTTAAGCTTTGCTCGTCCTCGAGTAAAGAAAGAATTTAGTTTTAAATACCTTTTAACTTTAGAGTTTCGAATTTTACCTAAGCAATTTTCAAAATGGCCATTGATATTCAGTAGAGCTTAAATGAGATATATCATTGGGGTATTAATACTTATCAATAGAAAAATTAAGTAAAGAACAATAAATTTTTCAGAACTTTTTCTAAATTATTTCACTTTTATCTCTGATTTGTCTAAACTTTCATATAGGCAGGTGTATTGCTACTTCCATCCTTCATTTATTAATTTTTATTTTCACATTGCCCACTTTTTGATGCGAATATCATTGCTTACTTAGGCAACGGGACCCGGTTACTTGGTGGGAAATCAATATTTCTTTTTCTTTTCTTTTTTCTTTTTTTTTTTTTTTTTTTTTTTTTTTTAACGTTGTACCACTATTGAGTGTCTTAACTCCTTAAGCTTTCTATTTGATCCATGTAGCGAGTCTTGGGCCAATGACTCCCAAACCAGTTGGCTTTAGGGCACTAGGTATAGAATACCCCTCGGGCTTACTAGCTCGAATCAAATAGGCTACGAGTTAAGACTAGCTTTACAACGAGCTTCTTTGCCCTTCCCACCTTTTGACGCGAAACTCAATGCTTGCTTAGGCAAAGAGGCCCGGTTACTCAGTGAGAAGTACTTGGAAACTATTTTATTAAAATAAATTTTTATATGAAGAAATGTATAGTTACCCTACACAAGCCTATAAAAAGTAGACTTTTCTTTGATGCTAGTAGAAATAATTAGAAATGCTCCAAGAAAAAAAATTTTATGTTCTAGACTTAACTCTTTATTGAATTTTCTTAATACTTGATTCCTCAATATCTCATAGATTCTCTAATCTGTGCATCAATTTTCTTTTAAAAATGCTTAGTTTTATTCGATTCTTAAGCATAATCAAGTATCTAAATACTAAATACTAACTTTTTCGAGGACTTAAAATTTTAAAATTTTTATTTTTTCCTTCCCCCAACTTAATCGACATTGTCCTCAATGGAGAAGAAAAAATAAAGGATGTAATAAAGAACATGGAAGAATACACCTAACTCAGTATATATATATTTTTATTTATTTATTTATTTTTTTGGTCCAGCACATGCCTTTACAAATTTGAGCTCTCCCTCCAACTTATTCAAATTATCCTAAAAAGAAAATAAGATAAATTAGATAAAAACTAAATATTGGGTTGCCTCCCAACAAGCGCTAAGTTTACCGTCTTCAGCCAGACACAATGTAGCTCACTATCCTGTGTCGAATATTGGATTGACAAATTCCAATGGTTTTGGATTGCCAATCTCAGAAAGTTGATGTTGATTTTTAATCCCATTATCGATATATTCACTATTAATTTTTGGGATATATTTTATAATTTCATTCTCAGACCCACGTTTATTAAGAATTACTCCTATTTGTTCTTCTAAAATGCTCATGAATGGAGTTTTAGGAGTTAAGTTTAATTCAATGGGTGCTGGAATGGTGACTAAAGGCGATTTTAATTTTGGAGGTAAATTAATGTGATCCTGCTTAAACAACTCCATTGACATTTCATTACATGCCTTTTGATTTTTATAAGAAGAACCAGCTTCTAGGGTTGAAGGGAATAGGATATTAGGTTTATAAGTCTCAAGTAAATCATCTATTCTCTTTTCCCTTATTTCTATCTCAATACTAATTCCTGGCTTGGGTTCTTCTATGTGGTTAGTCTCAGTACTAACCAGTTCTTCTAAATTTTCATTTTGGCTAGCATCAGTACTAGCCTCTCTCACCTGATCTCGGTATGGTTCCATAAGAATCCTATAGCTTTTAAGTTCAGGAATTACTTTGGTATTCTCTAATTGGGGATTCTTAGATAAAATATTAGATTGATAATTTAATCCAGGTGGTTGGTGGTCATTAGGTGGGTTATTTGAAATTGGTAGGTTCGATAGTTGATCTAGTTCTCTCCTCATGTTAGACTCAACTAATTATCCTATTTAAGCCTCTAGTCTGGCGATAGATTGCTGTTGAGTTAGAATTAATTATTGAAGTTGGTTAAATCTATCATCAGCTAGATTGGTCTGTTGAGGAGGTGGGTATGAAGGTTGATTATAATATGATGGCTGGTTAAATTGACTAGGCTGACCATTATTATAGGCATAATTTTGATAATTTTGCTCAAGTAAAATTTGGGTCTGAGCCTGAGTCTGTTGGGATGTCCAAAAAAAATTAAAGTTACTCCAATCTGAATTATATGAATTTGAAAATGGATCATTAATCAATTTGGAGTATCCTTGAGTAGCTTGAACTTGTTCTTGGATAAAATATGGAAACTGTGCAGTCATAGGATATTCACTTACATGATGGGTTGGACTAGCATAGATTGAATAACTCTCCTGATAATTAGAAGATTGTTGACCTAGGGTTAGGAGTTGATCTATTTTCTGATCAAGAAGGTCAACTTTATCTAATTTTTGGACTATTAGATTTATATTAGCCATTTGATTATTATGTTTAATGTGAATCAACCATTCAATTAAGTTCAACTAAATCAGAAAAAGCGATTTCCTACCATGCATGTATTAGTGTAACCCTAATGTATGGTTTAAAAATTTTTAGAATTTTTTTTTATTTTATTATTATTATTATTATTTTATTATATTAAAAAAATTAATTTTTTTAATTATTTTTATTTGTTAATTTTAATTTAATTTAATTTAATTTAATTATTAATTTTTAGTTAGTTTAATTTTTATTTTATTTTATTTTTATTTTATTTTTAGAGTAAGAAGAAGAAAGAAAGAAGAGTTCTAAAGAAAAGATCCTAAGGAGTCCTAGAACTAAGAAGAAAGAGAAGAATTAGGTTTAATTAGGTTTGATGTTGGTTAGCAATCAAGTTGGTCGATCAATTCTGACTAAGGGTTATCCTAGATCTAGACAGCTCCTAACTACCAAGGTCACCTTCAAGCCCTCCAAGTGTAGGATTAGCCAATCAACTAGCTAGGTAAGTGTAAGGTCGGTGGGAGTCCCCCCGTTGCTTGCCTTAGACACCAATTGCGCTTGGCCAGGTAAGCGAACGAAACCAATTAGAAACCACCTTCCTTCGGGCGCAGTCGTCCCTGAACAACTTTCCTAGACACCAGTCAAATTAACTTATCCTAACCAGGTTCAACTCTTAGGATTCCTTATCCTATTGAGCTCGAGTTCCTAGGGTTGATGTCTAATTGATTTTAATTTAAAGGTTTAGGTCAATGCAGGATGTTGGTTGGTTGTTTGTGGGCTAAGGAAGGGTGATCAAATCCCCACCTTATCTTGTTTAATTAGGTTGTGCCCTTAATTTGATTTAATATGAATATGCATGAAAAAAAAAAAAAAAAAAAAAGAAAAAAGAAACATTGGTTTTCCACCGAGTAACCGGGTCCCGTTGCCTAAGTAAGTAATGATATTCGCATCAAAAAGTGGGCAATGTGAAAATAAAAATTAATAAATGAAGGATGAAAGTAGCAATACACCTGCCTATATGAAAGTTTAGACAAATCAGAGATAAAAGTGGAATAATTTAGAAAAAGTTCTGAAAAATTTATTGTTCTTTACTTAATTTTTCTATTGATAAGTATTAATACCCCAATGATATATCTCATTTAAGCTCTACTGAATATCAATGGCCATTTTGAAAATTGCTTAGGTAAAATTCGAAACTCTAAAGTTAAAAGGTATTTAAAACTAAATTCTTTCTTTACTCGAGGATGAGCAAAGCTTAAGTTGGGGGGTGTGATAAACATCATAAATTCATTAATAAAAGTATTAATTTATTAATTAATTTATATTAATTTTTAAAAATTAATAATTAATTTATATATAATTTTTGAAAAATTCATATTTTTATTAATTAAAAAATTAATTAAAAAATAATAAAAAAATAATAAAAATTAAAAAATAAAATTTTATTATTAATAGAAAGAGCTCATTTTTCTGATCACAATGAAATAAATTTCAAGAAAAATAGAGCTAAAATGGAAAAGATATGAATTTTTAAAAATATAAAATAAATAAAAATTAAATAAAAAAAAAATGGCTCAGCCGCTCAACTAGAAACTATACTTACAAAGCTCTCTCTTGAAGACCTCCTGAAATGACTGCAGTCTATTACCTAGCTATCTATTCAAAACTTTCTGCTTGTGCTATCTGCTGGCACCCTCTGATCTACCTTCTGCCATCTCAGAACTCAATCGAACCACACACTTACGCCTTCGTCTGCTAAAGGCCTTTTAAAGGCCACAATCCATGTCCAGCTAGAAGAATAATCTTCGATTATATGTCTGAGAAGTCTTGGCCCATCAGATCTTCACCGTCTGCAAAGCCAATCATCCGATCATGCAAAACTTTCTATGAACCACATATGAACCTCCCTTGGCATGAATCGGAACTTCTCCTAGTGTGCCGCATCACCCACACACACTTGTGCTCATCAAACACCACGTAAAATGGGAGAAAACTTAGGCTGGTCCATGGCTACCTTATGGACTGCACCACCTCAGGCGGTCCATAGCAAACTGCACCAATATCAGCCCAAAAAATGCACCACATGCATGGTTTCCATGCACGCACACTGGGCACCCACTGCGTGAGTTTTGCACGCTTTCACCCGAATGCAGGCCCCCCTCATTTGCATGATCGCCTAGGCCCAAGCCACACCCGCCTAGGCCCAGGCCGGCAATTACGTGCATCCATGCAGCATTGGCACCTGCACTGGGCTTGGACATAGCCCAGCACACTGTAGGCCGCACCATGCATGGCTGGCCCATGCACCAGTGTATGCCTGCGGGCCTGGGCTGCTCCTCCAGCAGGCCTGCCAGCTATGGGCCCCGCTTCAACAACCCGTAGACCATATTAGCCTACTACTAGCCTTTCTTAGCATGTTTCTCCTCCATCTGAACTTTGATTGGAGTATTCTTAGACTCGTTAAACTTTGTTCATCATCCTAGACCTCGCTATAGGCTTATTATGGAAGAATTCAAGGTATTTTCTTTAACACAAACTACTAACTACACTAGCATGTGTAACATATGACATGTGCACCATCTCCTTCTTAGTTTTCTATGATAATGAAGCAAATAATTTAAATATCTAGCCCTCGCCGATCTATATATATTCATACCAAAGCATTCAAGACCTACTTCCAATCTTAATGATCTCCATTCCTAAAATCTTGATTGCCACACTCCAATTCTTTCTTTCAAATTCACCTTCCAACTTGTTGATTTTAGATTTATCCTTTATTGCAATATTCAACATATTATCAACATACAATAACAAATATACACAAGAATTATCTGCGAGACTTTCATAATAAACACACTATCATAAAGATTTCTAGTATAACCATTATTAATCATGAAAGTATCAAATCTTTTACTCCATTACCTAAGTGATTAGTTCAAATCATATAAAGATTTTTTTAATAGACAAACATAATTCTCTTTATCTAGATCAAGAAACCTCTGTAGTCATATGGCTTTCTAACTCTACTTTTTTTCTCATCATTTTGCTCTATCAGATCGATGGTAGTATCAGAGATCTGTAACCCCCGACATTTTTGACAACATCTTTCTCCCTAGGGCATTGACTGCTTGTAGTTAGAGCATCAAATGATGATTAAAATCAATCTATCTATTAATTAGAATAGTGGTAAGTTGGGTGTTGATTTTCTCAGAAATTGAAGCCTAAGTTATGTTCAATTTGATTAAAAATAAATAAATTAATTTTAAATCAGGAATTTAATTAAGTAGATTAAAGAGAGATAATCAAAAGTTTAGTAAATTAAAATAAAAATAAAAAAAGTAAATACTTAATTAATTAGAATTTTTAAATTAATAAAAAATATTCTAAAATTTTGAATCCATCTTTAATAGGATTATGGTAATTCTTTTTAATATAAAAATTAATATTTTTAAGAATTTAGTTATGATTATAATTTATTTTCTTAGAGTATGAATTATATTTTTTGATTATGATCCATCTCTATGAAATCATAAATTATTCAATACTTTAATTTTTAAAAATTTAAAATATGGCTTTTAATGATTTTCTCTAAAATAAATTATTAAATTAAGTATGGATTGTATCTATCGATCACAATCCATCTTAATGAATATAATTTATTTAGATTAATAATAAGTATGCCATAGAGTCAAGATCTCATGCATAAAAATAAATTTTATTAAAAACTAGGCATGAGAATATGTTTGCATAAAAAGAATTACAAAAGATAAAGAAAAAAAATTACAACCTATGTTTAGAAGATTTTATCTACTCTTTCAGAATTTAGCTTCTTAGCCATACATGGTAGATAATCTGCTTGCTCCCAGCATCTTTAGAGCTCCTTTGATTGAAAATTGGAAGAAGAAATAAGAAAGAAATAAGGAGAAGGAAGAAAAAAAGAGAAGAAACTCTATTTTCCTCTATTTTTTTGGCTTAAAAGACTTGTTCTCAGTGTTAGATATGTGTGCCCTAGAATCCAGAATTGGCTGACACTTATTATACACTTCTAAGGATAAAATTATAATTTTGACTATAAATAATAAAATAAATTATTTTCTATCATAATGTGTATTTAGTGTCTATGATACATTCCTTGAGTTAATGGCAATGATAATTCTTATTTTCAAGAGTTGAAAGTTTAAAACATGAATTTTTATTATTAACTTATAAAATATTCCTAACTGTAGGATCATCATGAGGATGGTGATTAATCCGAAAGGTTGATGTACAATCGCTTTTTTATAGTAGATGAGTCTTGAGTCTATGGTGTAGAAACACCAGAGCGAGATTATAGATACTCGTTAGAGAATGAGGGTACTGAGCATGATCACTTCATGCAGTCATTAGGAAGTCTACCTTCTCATCGATGACTGGCTCGAAGCTGCAGTTATGTATCTGGTTCTTTGAACTAAGGTGCATCGATAGTTCACCTTGAGGGTGTTATAGTTTGACTACACCATGACTCAATCTCCTAGTCATTCAAAATTCTAAGGTGTATGTTGGCTGTAGCATGTTTATTATAGGAATTAGATTGTACCAAGAAGAAATCTATCTACCTCGGTAGATGAGGAGTAGCCCTATGATGATCACGAGAATCAAGTCGATAAGTCCATGACCATGGTAGAGTGAAATAATAAAAAAGAGTTTTTATTAAGATTTTTATATTGGAGTTGAATCAAATGATTAATCATATGACGAATATTAGGGTTTGACGAGTTTACTTAATCCTAATCCGATCAGGGCTCAAGATAGAAGAACTGAACCACATAGGTAACTGCACCAAAAGATTCATTTTCAGTTCTAATGGATTGCCACCATATGCTGCTAGGTGTCACTGGTAGATTTTGAGAGCAATTAGAATGATTTAGATGATCAATCATACTAGTTATCTGAATCAGAAAAGTTTCGATCCATCCGAAGGTATTTCGATGATGTCGATGATAGAGATCACGACATATCTCATTACCATATAGAACTGAATCTAACTGAATCATACAAATAAGAGTTTGGATCTAGATATCATCAATTAGATTAATCCAGTTTAATTGATTTGAATTAGATTCAATTAGTTTCAAGAAAATCGTGCAAGCACACGATTGAGCCAAATATTCTCCTATAATTATCATTAAAGGTTGTCTCAATTGAGCCAAATATATTTGGGCTAACTCAAGTACCTTTACTTAATCTAACTGGAGCTTATCCAGGTTAGAAAAGGATTGTCTTAATTTATGAGATGAATTTGAGATAATACCTGTCATTTTCTGTCACCTGCTAAATCCTATTTTGGACATTTGGTCAAACATTGATTTTTGATACTTAGACATCTGCCCATGTGTCAAGCCATCATAGGAGAGAATATTTGGATTAGTCCACCTACTAAAAGGTAGAAGGATAAGGGGTGCATGCCTAGGGAGGCGTGCACCCATGGATAGTGACGTTTGGAGTCCCAAACAGATGGGACTCCAAGTTGCTTCAGGATTTCTACCTAGGTGGCATCAAAGACTTATCTTTGACCAGTCTTGGCGCCATCTAAGGATAATTCAGAGGGGCTCTCATCTAATTGGATCAAATGATATCATCCCATCAATCAGATTTAGATCTAATTGCACAAAAGACCGTGATTGGCCAGGATGATGTGGCGCTGTATAGCACAGTAGGATCTATATAAATCCTATCTGTGCCTAGGATTTAGATCCCTAGCCCATTGCCCATGCCACAAGGCTGCTCCTCTCTCTCCTTCATGCCATCTTCAGGTCCTCTCTCTCCTATCGACGCCCAAGAATCTTTGGACTTCAGTTTGGTGTGATCCAAGCAAAAGAAAGACGACGAGAAAGGAAGAAGGCAGCACTGCTGCAAGAGACGACACTCGATCTTCAAAAGGACTTTTGAAGATCTTTCAAATTAGATTCAGATCTGATATTTCAAAAAATGATAAAGAAGAAGAAGATCTTCAGATTCTATCCGAGTAGATACCGATAGAGGTCAGGCACTTACGTGGCTAGATCCAGAATCTTAGAAAGACATCAGGATCATCACAGGATAATCTGATTATCCACTACAAGATAAAATTAATTTAGATTTAATTTATTTTTTATTTTTATTTTATTTTTTTATTAGATTAATAATATCAAATCTGAAAAATCTTAGATTTGATCTAGATTCAAGAAAAAAAATTTTGAAATATCTCTCTTGATCCAATTAGATCTGAACGAATCTGACCTAGAAAACTAAGTTTATTTCTTCAACTGGTATCAAAGCCAGATTACATTAGATTTAATTTTAATTTATTTTAATTTAATAATTAGATAATTTTAGAGTTCATATGAGATGTGATTAGATCTAAAATTAGAAAAATTAAAAATTAAATAATTTAGATCTAAATTGTACAACATGCATGACTAGTTATAGAATAGAATTATTTTATGTATAGTCTTGCATGATCATAATTTAATTTAATTAGTTATAATTTTTAAATCTATTTTTTACTATTTTTTAATATTATAAATATTATAATAAGATTTAAAAAATAAAAAATAAAAATATTTAATTTTTATTCATATGAGATATGATGAATGCATGTTTAGACTAGTTATAGAATAGTTCTACATAATTATCTAAAATAAAATTTATTTTAATATGATCAATTTAAATTTAATTTTTTAGATAATTATGAGATAATTTAGATTTAAAAACATGCATGATACGATACATAAAGATGTATGCAAAATATGTTTATAGTTAGATCAATTTTTATATATGAGATATACGATGTAGATCTAACTAGTTTTGTAGTTTTCATATTTTTAATTAAGGCATTCTCCTTGACCGTTCAGTCATAAAAATAAAGTAGGATTTAAATATCCTCTCCTCTCATTTGATGGGATGTTCTTATAATGTGTAGGGGTGCTGCGCATTGGTCCTTAATCAAAAATCTAAAACTTATTTTTCTACAAAATCCTAGATCCCAAAATCCTAGAATTTTATTTACATATTTTATTTGTAAATTTTAAACTTAATTAAGAATTAAGATTATGAAATATGTTAAGTTTAAAAATTAAAAATTTTTAGATTTAAGATATATTCATAAAATTAGGTTTGAGCTTGAGTAGCTCAATTAGGTCTAGCGGTTGATCAAACTGAATCAAGAGTTGGTTAGATGAGATCAAGAGTACTTAAATTGATCGGCCTAATAGGATTATATCTAGGTCAAGATCAAATTACATGAGTGATCGATCAAGCTAAGGCCTAATTAGGCTCAGTGGTTAGAGTTTGGATTGTAGGCTAACCTGATTAGTTCTGGCTCAATAATTTAGTGTCTAAGATAAGTTTGGTAGATATGACCGATAGATTTTTAATTGAGAGCTACTCGACTCGAATGCATTCTTGTCGAGTTAATGGCATATCTCTTCCACTGGTCTCACTTACCTAGCCATATTTATCGATCCAGTCCTAATCTAAGATGGTTAACAATCCGAACTAACCCATGCTATTAGGTTAGTCATAATTGTTATGGCTATTACAAGTCAAGTTTAAAGAGATCTAAAGAAAATTTTCTTAAGAAAAGATTAAGTCTAAGGTCTTCCACCATTGTAGATATGCGGGCCCTTCTCGAGGTTGATTATTCTCAGCTGGTCATAGTGGCTCAGTTGCATCGAAAAGATGCAATCATGTCTATTAGACATTGGATGCTATGGGCTGGAGGATAAATTGAACTCAATATTTTGGATATAGTGAGAGATCCAATTAGAAATCCAATCTGTGCAAATGATGGGTCTGACTTAACTAAGGAGTGGATCAATATTCCAGGTACGGTGAGATTCATGAATTAGAGATCAAGTTTGGGTGCACCATGATTAAAAAATTATTGGACAAAAGTCATCCACTCATTGGCTAACCCATCACCAATAACTGTTAGATGAGGTGATGAGTCAATTGGTGGGACTGCACCATCCATTAGAAATCTATAATCATGGAGATTTTTGCATCTCTATAAAGAAAGTGTAAGGATTCGAAAAAATAGTGAAAGCTAATTTATTTAAAAATTAAATTTTTAAATAAATTGGTCAAGTCTTAATTACAATATCTAACTAAAAACTTTGACTCTCTATAGAAAAATATCTACATCCAATCCACTAGCACGTATCCTAGACACCCATAGACTGATCGAACCTAACTATAAGGATTGGTTCTAAAACTTTAAAATTATTTTGGATTCTAAGAAGTTAACTCATATATTGGACAAGGATCCTTCCACCTTATCAGCTCATCCATTTGCTGAACAGAGAGCATCTCTTGATAAGTGGATGAACGAAGATAACAAGGTCAGATACTATATGTTGGGCTCGATGTCTAATGAACTTCAGCGCCAACATGAAGATATCAAGACTGCCCATCAAATGTTGGCTCACTTATAAGAAATGTTTAATGAACAGAGTCGCACAGCCAAATATCAAGTCACTAAATGATTATTCAAGACTAAAATGCATGATGTGTAGTCAGTCCAAGATCATTATTTGATGATGATCAAGGACTTGAAAGAGCTTGAGAAGCTCGGAGTGAAGTTGGATTTGGATCTATAGAATGATATAATTCTGCAATCCTTGACCTATGCATATGAATAGTTCATCATGAACTATCATAAGCATAAACTTCAAAATACTCTGATCGAGCTTATGAATATGCTGGTTACTGCTGAGCTTTCAATGAAAGATTCTAAAGGCTCAGTATTTGCTATAGAACAGACTTCTTCCAAGAGAAAGTCTTTTGAAAAGAAGAAGAAGTCTGTGAAAAAGTAGAAGATGGAAGAAGAAAAGTAGAAGAAGACAAAGCCGAAGAAGAAGGCCGCTGATAAGAGAAAATATTTTTATTGCAATACTGACGGCCACTAGAAGCGGAACTGCCCTTCATACCTAGCCACCCTGAAGAATAAGGAGGCAGGTCCTTCTGGAGGTATGCTCGTTATTGAATCTAACCTTACGATTTCTTCTACATCTAGTTGGATGCTTGACTCTGATTCTAGTGCTCATTTATGCACTTTCATGCAGGGTCTTGAGGATAGCAGGAGGCTGAGGGATGGTGAGATGATCCTACGCATTAAAAATGGAGCAAGGGTTGCTGCTATGGCCATGGAAACCTATCCTCTTCGACTACCATCTGATTTAAATTTAGTACTTAGGGATTGTTATTATGTGCCTGTAGCAAACAGAAATTTAATTTCTATTTCATGTTTAGCACAAGAAGATTATATAATTAGTTTTCTTAAGGACCATTGTAACATTCTTTATGAAAAAAATAAAATTATAAATAATTTTCTTATTAACGATCTTTACCAATTACATATTGATATATCTATTTTTAATATCGAGCAAAATGTGAATGTCATAAAATTAAAATGATCCAGGGATAGTCTAAACAATAGGTATCTATGGCATCTTAGACTAGGTCATATAGCAGAAGATAGGATTAACAAATTGAAGAAAATTGGGCTATTGAGTTCGTTGACTTTTGAGTCATATCCAATTTATGAATCATGTCTTCATGGCAAAATGACTAAACTTCCTTTTATGGGACATGGGGAAAGGGCCACGGATTTACTTGCCTTAGTACATACTTATGTGTGCGGCCCATTTGATGTGCCAGTTAGAGGCAATTTTGTCTACTTCATAATCTTCATCGATGATTTATCTCGGTATGGATATGTGTATCTTATGAGACACAAGTCTAAAGCCTTTGAAAAATTTAAAGAATTTAGATATGAAGTAGAAAAGCAAACTAAAAAATCTATTAAGATTCTTCAATCAGATCGAGGAGGTGAATATCTTAGTCAAAAATTTCTGAACTATCTCAGAATGGCATAGTCTCTCAATGGACTCTATCTGAAATACCTCAACTCAATGAGATTTCAGAACGAAAAAATCGAACTCTATTAGATATGGTCCGATCCATGATGAGCTTCACAGACATTTTCGATTTTTTTTGGAGATACAGTTTGTTAATTATTATATATTTATTGAATAGAATTTCTTCTAAAACTATTTCTATCATACCATATAAGATATGGTATGGTAAGAAACCAAATCTGAGTTATCTCAAAATTTGGGGTTATTCAGCTTATGTCAAAAGACAATAAGCGGATAAGTTAGACTATAGATCCTTTAGAGCTCGATTCATAAGATATCCTAAAGAGTCATTAGGATATTATTTTTAAATTCTAGAAGATCATAATGTGATTGTGAGTCGATATGCCATCTTTCTTGAAAAATAGTTTATTCAAGATAGCGGCATTGGAAAGCAGATCAAGCTAGAGGAGAAACTCTTCCAAGAGCAAAGAGCTAAGGATCCTTTGGAACCAAATCAGGTTAAGCCAATACAATCACTACCTCCTCTACCTCGAAGATCGGAAAGAATTTTTTCTCCCTGAGAGGTACTTAGGTACTATTTCAGAGGAAGTAGAGGAAATATTTCTCGTAGGTAATGGAGTTCATGGTAATGATCCCAAAACCTATAATGAGGCGATATCAAATATCGACTTCGAGAAATGGTTAGAGACAATAAAGTCAGAAATTGACTCGATGTACTCAAACCAAGTCTGGACCTTGGTAGATCCATCAGAAGGTACAGTACCTATTGGGTGTAAATGGATCTACAAAAGAAAGATTGGTGCAGATGAAAATGTAGAGATATTTAAAGATAGATTAGTGACAAAAGATTATAGTCAGCACGAAGGCATTGACTATCAGGATACCTTTTCGTCAGTAGCCATGCTTAAATCTATACGCACATTGTTTGCTGTTGCAGCCTATTTCGATTATGAAATATGATAAATGGATGAGAAAATGACATTCTTAAATGGATATCTTGAGAAAAATATCTATATGGAATAGCCGTTGGATTTCACATCCAATGATATTGATCACAAAGTATGCAAGCTGCAAAGATCCATGTATGGACTTAAGCAAGCATCTCGGAGCTGGAATACTCATTTTAATGATGTAATCAAATTATTTAGTTTCATCAAGAATGAGGAGGAACCATATATTTTCAGAAAGGTCAGTGGGAGCGCTATTATCTTCCTCGTACTATACATGAATGATATCCTCCTTATTGGAAATGATATTCTCACGTTGACCACAGTTAAAATATGGTCATCTAAAAAATTCTTCATGAAAGATCTAGGAGAAGCATCCTTCATTTTTTGAATCAAAGTATATAGAGATAGACCCAATAGGATGCTAGGTCTTTCACAAAAAAAGTATATAGAGAAAGTGCTAAAGAGATTTAGTATAAAAAACTTCAAGAGAAGTTTGGTACCCTTCAGACATAGCATTCATCTCTCCAAGAAGATGTGCCCTATCACACTTGAGGAGATAGAACACATGAACAAGATCTCTTATGCTTCTACAATAGGGAGCCTCATGTATGCCATATTATGTACGCGAGCTGATATAGCCCATGCTATGAGTATCACGAGCAGATATCAGTCGAATCCAAATAAAGAATACTGGACTTCTGTGAAATATATCCTTAAGTACTTAAGAAGAACTAAGGATATATTCTTGATTTTTGATAATGGAGAACTCTAAGTTCAAGGGTATACAGACTCGAATTTTATATCCAATATAGATGATCGAAAGTCGACATCTAAAAATTTATTTGTGTGTAATGGTGGTGCTGTCAGTTGAAAGAGGTTCAAACAGACAGTAATAGTAGATTCCACCATAGAAGCAAAATACATCGCTGCATCAGAAGCTACGAAGGAGGCATTCTGGTATAAAAAGTTCATCACAGAGATCGAAGTGATGCCATCAGATGCCATTCTTCTATACTACGATAATAATAGCACCATAGTCCTTACTAAGGAGCCGAAGTCTCATCAAAAACTCAAACACATCGAGCGGTGATATCACCTCATCCACGATTACCTCGAGAAGGGATACGTTGAGGTCAAGAGAGTCGACTCCGCAAACAATGTGGTAGATCCACTTACAAAGTCATTCAACCAGCTGAAGATCGAAGCCCACCTTGAGAAGATGGAACTTAGATTTATAGCCAATGAATTTAGGTCAAGTGAGAGTTTGTTAGATATGTGTGCCCTAGAATTTAGAATTGGCTGACACTTATTATACACTTCTAAGGATAAAATTATAATTTTGATTATAAATAATAAAATAAATTATTTTTTATCATAATGTATATTTAGTATCTATGATACATTCCTTGAGTTAATGGCAATGATAATTCTTACTTTTAAGAGTTGAAAATTTAAGACATGAATTTTCATTATTAACTCATAAAATGCTCCTGACCGTAGGATCATCATGAGGATGGTGATTGATCTAGAAGGTTGGTATACAATCGCTTCTTTATAGTAGATGAGTCTTGAGTCTATGGTGTAGAGACATCGGAGCGAGAGTACATGTACTCGTTAGAGAATGAGGATACTGAGCATGACCACCTCGAGCAGTCATTAGAAAGTCTACCTTCTCGTCGATGACTGGCTCGAAGCTACAGTTGTGTGTCTGGTTCTTTGACCTGAGGTGCATCGATAGTTCACTTTGAGGATGTTATAGTTTGACTACAAATGACTCGGTCTTCTAGTCATTCGAAATCCTAAGGTGTATGTCGGCTATAGCATGTTCATTGTAGAAATTGGATTGCATAAAGAAGGAATCTATCTACCTCAGTAGATGAGGAGTAGCCCTATGATGATCACGAGAATCAAGTCGACAAGTCCATTGCCATGGCAGAGTAAAATAATAGAAAAGAGTTTCTATTAAGATTTTCACATTGGACTTGAATCAAATGATTAATCATATGATGGATATTAGGGTTTGACGAGTTCACCTTAACCCTAATCCGATCAGAGCTCAAGATAGAATAACTTAACCACATAGGTAATTGCACCAAGAGGTTCATTTTTAGTTCTGATGGATTGCCACCATATGCTGCTAAGTGTCACTAGTGGATTTTGAGAGCAATTAGAATGATTTAGATGATCAATCATACTAGTTGTCTGAATCAAAAAAGTTCTATTCCATCCGAAGGTGTTTCGATGATATCGATGATAGAGATTGTAACATATCTCATTACCATACGAAACTAAACCTAACTGGGTCACACAAATAAGAATTTGGATTTGGATATCATCAATTGGACTAATCCAGTATAATTGATTTGAATTAGATTCAATTAGGTTCAAAAAAATTATGCTAGCATATGATTGAGCCTAATATTCTCCTTTAATTATCATTAAAAGTTGTCTCAATTGAGCAAAAATATTTGGACTCACTCAGGTACCTTGGTCTGACTGGAGCTTGTTCAGATCAAAAAAGAATTATCTTAATTTATGAGATGCATTTGAGACAACACCTACCATTTTTCATCACTTGCTAAATCCTATTTTGGACATCTGGTCAAATATTGACCTTTGACACTTAGACATCTGCCTATGTGTCAAGCCATCATAGGAGAGAACATTTGGATCAATCCACCTGCTAAAAGGTAGAAGGATAAGGGGCACATGCCTAGGGAGGCGTGCGCCCATTGATAGTGACGTTTGGAGTCCCAAACAGATGGAACTCTAGATTGCTTCGGGGTTTCTATTTAGGTGGCGCCAAAGATTTATCTTTGATCAATCTTGGTGCCATCTAAGGATGATTTAGAGAGGCCCTCATTTGATTGGATCAGATGATATCATCCCACCAATTAAATTTAGATCTGATTGCACAAAAGGCCATGATTGGCTGGGATGATGTGGCACTGTATGGTGCAGTAGGGTCTATATAAACCCTATCTACACCTAGGATTTAGATCCCTAATCCATTGCCCATGCCACAAGACTGCTCCTCTCCCTCCACGTCATCTTTAGGTCCTCTCTCTCCTATCCACGCCCAAGAACCTTTGGGCTTCAGTTTGGTGCAATCCAAGCAAAAGAAAGACGACGAGAAAGGAAGAAAGCAGCACTGCTGCAAGAGACAACATCCGATCTTTAAAAGAAGTTTTGAAGATCTTTCAAATCAGATTTAGATTTGATATTTCAAAAAGTGATAAAGAAGGAGAAGATCTCTAGATCCTATCCGAGTGGATACCAGTAGAGGCCAGGCACTTGCGTGGCTAGATCCAAAATTTTAGAAAGACATTAGGATCATCATAGGATAATCTGATTATCCGCTATAAGATAAAATTAATTTAGATTTAATTTATTCTTTATTTTTATTTTATTTTTTTATTAGATCAATAATATCAGATCTAAAAAGTCTCAAATCTGATCTGGATCCAAGAGAGAAAATTTTAAAATATCTCTATTGATCTAATTAGATTTGAACAAATCTGATCTAGAAAATTAGATTTTTTCGTTCACTCAGGCTATAGAAGTAAGAGTGCTTAAATAGAAGAGAAAACAAGATCTTCACAGCAATTTTTGAAGTCAAAATCCAAGTATGGATTAATTTTAAACATCCTAAAGCTTCCTGGCCATCAGATCTTGATCAAATGGTCCAAAATCAACTTAAAAACCATTAAGATTAGCCGCTTAAATCCCTAATCAGGCCTCTGGATTAATTCTGACCATCGGATCATCACTTGGATGAATTTTCGTCATTGGATCGTGCCAAATCTCTGAAAATCATAATCAGGTCAGAATAAATATCAGCCACTGGATCTCCACCAACATCAATGTCCACCATCCGATCATGCAAAACTATAGCCGTTGACCGCCATGGACCGGCGACATCGAAGACCGCAGTCAATCAAAAGCCGATGCGCTAGATAAAATGACCAAAATGCCCCTATATACCATGATAGAAATTCTGTGAATCTGTTAGAGGTCTAGGTTTGCCACATGGCAGCCGCTGATTGGCTATGCCTACTGAGTTAGCCGGTCTGTGCCTATTCCATGGACTGACCGATCGATCCACCATGTACCGATCTTTTTTTATTTTTTTATTTTAACTACTAGGCTTCATAACTTTTTTATTTTAGCTTTGATTTGAGTGAAATTTATTGCGTTGGAATTCATAAATTGAGCCCTTCGCATTGGTGAGCTTCTTTCCTATAAAATACTAATAAAAGTATCAATTTTTAAAATAAATATTAATTATTATATTATTTTAATACTTTTATTTTATAAATTATGGTAATTATTATACCCTCCAACTTGAGTTTTACTCGTTCTTAAGCAAATAAAAAAATTAAAAATATGTACTGACTTGTAAAATTTTTTTTAGGTCATCCTAAAGTCAGTTGATACTTGGTTAGAGATTTAAAAAATATATCATCGAATTATTAATTCTATCTAAAATAGTGGTTAAGTGAAGAACATAAAATTTAGAGCTTTTCTTTGATCAATTCTTCATCTTTATTCTTTAAATCCTCTAATTTTAATATAGACTAAAGTTTTTTTTTTTTTTTTTTTTTATACAATCAGTGCAATATTTTAATTCCTTAAGCTTTCTATTTGATCCTTATAGCAAGCTTTGAATTAATGACTCTCAAACCAATTGGCTTTAGGATATTAGGTGTAAAATATTTCTTGGGCTTATTGGCTTAAGTCAAATAGGCTACAGGTTAAAACTAACTGTATAACAAATTTTTTCACATTGTTCATTTTTTAACATGAATAACATTGCTTACTTAGGCAACGAGATCTAGTTACTTAGTGAGAGACCAATGTTTAGAACTTGCTCTTTATTTTTTTTCTTTAAAATTTTTTTTTATAAAATTTTTTTTCACTCATACCCATATAAAGTAGATTCTTTATCAAATATAGGCTGGAAGAAAGTTTTAGAATTACTCAAAAAATTATCTATTCTAGACCTGACCATTTATTGAATTTTCTTAATAATTGGATCCTTAGTATTTCAAAAAAATTTTAAAATATTAATCAATCATCAATTAAAATACATAAAAAACTTCAAATCAAGATGAAATCATGTACATAAGACTAATTATTCTCATACTTGAGGACTTTAAAAAAAAATTATTTATCCTTCCTCCCAACTTAATTTTTATTATCCTCAATGAAAAAAAATAGTGTAATAAATGATAAAAAAATATCAAAAAAAGAGTTCAACTGGCTTAATATGATTCTGGTCTTAGTCTAGGTTTATTTATTCTTCGTCTAACATGAGTTTGTAATTCTCACCCCAACTTAGTATTGAAAGAAAGATAAACTAAAAAAATATTAAATATAAAAATCTGGATTGCCTTTCAGTAAGCGCTAAGTTTAACGTCTTCAGTTAGATCCTATGAAGGAGTTTTAGGTATAATCAATTTTAGCACATCCTTCAAAGTTTCAAAAAGATAAGTTCAATTAGGAGGTCTTGTTATCATGACAGAAAATCATTCATGAAATATTTTTCGATGATTAAGCATAGCCCTAATCAATAAAGTGTATGAAGTAAGCAAATTATACCTGAATTTAAATTTAGCATAATTTTTATGATGATCAAGAAGGGATTGCGTTTGTTGGGTCGAGATTAGGGATGGTAGTTTTTGAATTTCTTCAACTATAACCTGATCTACCCCACTCCCTATCTTGGTTATGATGTGTCTTGACATCAATTCTTCATGATCAAAATCATGGCATTTTTTTTAAAATCAATTTTAAATCTATCTTCATACATCATTTTAATATCATAGATAAATTTTGGAGGCCATCCTCAAAAGTACTATCGAATATCAAAAAATTATTCATAAAATCATTATCTTATATTTTGGGAATATCCCAACCAATAGCTTTTTTATGTATATTTAGAACATCCATAGGTTGGTCTTCTTAAGTAGATATCACTAGTGGGGTGTTAGTAGGTTTATCAGGGAGTGGCTTTAATTCTAGAGCAGTTGGTGGTTCTAACAAAAGAGCTATTAATGGGCTAAGTAGTGGCTCAAGTTTTTCAATCTATAGTAGAATGATTTTAGGATAGGATGTATCTTCTTGGTCATTAATTTATGTATTATACACATCGTCATCAAAATCGTCCACCTCATAATGAGCCCTATAGGGATTTAATGAATCTTGGTAAAGAATTATGGGTGAAGCTTCCTATAGTATGTTATTCACATGTGGTTCTTGGAAAGTCTCTACTAAATCCATCATCTCATCTGTTTGTCCATTTTCGCTCAAAGGATTTGGTGAATCTAAGAAACTTGGGAATGGAGCCATGTATGAGTAAGATGATGGAATTGATTTTTTTCACCATTCTGGTTCTTTTCTATACGTTCTTTCCTCAATCATATGGTCTAAGAGGGTTTTTTTGATTTTGCAGGGTTATTTTATGATCATATTATTTTTGAAAGTTTTAATTAATTATTCAATAATAATTTCTAGGATATTAAAATATTTAGTCATATATGGTCTCTCAGTTCACTCTCGGGTTGATTAGGCAACTCACTTTTACTTATAGTCATGACTAACTGATCTATCTATATTTCAAGATGGGCAATGACTTGAGAGTGTAAATTTATAAGTTTGTTGGTAAGATCGTTTTGCAATTTCATCATGGCTTCTAAGTTTTTTTCTATTGAATTAAGCTTTTGGTCCTCTAGAGTATTTAATGGTTGATTGGTAAGTTCTGACTTGTCTACTGCTTGCTGAATCCTTTCTTCAAAAATTGACTCATTATTATTATGAGAAGATTGATAATGTGGGGAGGGTATATCATAATGTGCATCCATAAAAGTGGGTCTTTATAGTACCAGAGTAATCATTGATTGTGATTGCCATGAAAAATATGGTTGAGCCTCCCATCCTGAATTATAAATATTATAGTATGAATTATTTTCTAGTTTGTAGGCCATTTGGGTTTGATCTTGATAATCATACTCATATATATACTCAGAAAATTAGTTTGGACATCTTCTTGCAAAGCAGGTGGGGCTCGAATAAATTGCACAAACTTGTTGTGCAGGAAGAAAAGATGGATATAAAAAATTTCTATTGGCTTCTAGATGATTTACTCCAAAGGATAGATCAACAAATATACTATCTAAATCCATCTCTAATTGATTATTTATTTTTAATTTTATTTTAAAGAATAAAAAAAGAGATGAGGAGAGAATTCTAAAGATGAGAGCCCTAAAGAGTCCTAGATCTAAGGATGATAAAAAAGAATATTTTAATTAAAATTTGAATTATAAAGATAAATAAGTTAAGCAGGCATGGACTCTCTATCCTAGAGTTTACCTAGATCTAGATAGCTTCTAACTATTTCAAGATCACCTTCGAGTACTCCAAGCCCAAAATTAACTAACTGACTTAGCCAAGTAAGTATAAGATATACGAGATTTTCTGCTTGTTGCTTTTCTTAGCCACCAATTGGGTTAGTTAGGTCAGACAACGAAATCAATTAAAAATCATCTTCTTTGAACCACTTGCCTTAGACACCGAATCAATTAATCAATCTAAATCTGATCCAACTTTAAGATTTTCTTGTCCTATTGAGCTTGAATATCCTAGGACCAACGTCTAATTAATTTTAAATTAAAAAATTTAGGTCAATGCAATATATAGAATGGTGGTTTATGGGCTAAAAAAGGATGATCAAATTCTCATCTTATCTTATTTAATGAATTATGCCCTTAAAGTATATTATGAATATGCGATGCAAATAAAAAAAAATATTCAAATATATTAAAAATTAATTTTATATTATGTTTTTGGTTTCACTAAATTAATTAAGTATTATAAGATGTCGGTAATTTTTTAGGGTTTATGGTTTTATCTTTTTATAAGTGTATTTTAGGTTTTTGATTTATTTCGTTTTGCAAAGAAAGAAAATTCAAGTGATTAAGTCTGAAAAGCAGTAAAAATCTAAACTACAGAAGTAAGAAATCAGTTATGAAAGATAATAATAGCTAAATAAAATTAAAAAGTAATAAAAAAGTTTTATTATTTTATTTATTTTTTTATTTTTTAAAATTAATTAATTAATTTTTAATTAATTAAAGCAATCATGCTATAATCCCTGGTAATGGCGTCAAAAATTTGACTGCTTGTCCTTAGAGCATCAAATGATAATTAAAATCAATCTACCTATTAATTTGAACAATGGTAAGTCGGGTATCGATTTTTTTGAGAATTAAAGACTAAGTTACATTCAATTTGATTAAAAATAAATAAATAAATTTTTTTAAAAAAATTAATTAAGTAGATTAAAGAGAGATAATCAAAAGTTTAGTAAATTAAAGTAAAAATAAAAAAGTAAATATTTAATTAATTAAGATTTTTGAATCAATAAAAAATATTCTAAAATTTTGAATTCATCTCTAATAGGATTGTGATAATTCTTTTTAATATAAAAATTAATATTTTTAAGAATTTAGTTATGATTATAATTTATTTTCTTAGAGTATGAATTATATCTTTTGATTATGATCCATCTCTATGAAATCATAAATTATTTAATATTTTAATTCTTAAAAATTTAAAACATGACTTTTAATAATTTTTTTCTAAAATAAATTATTAAATTAAGTATGGACTATATCTATTGATCATAATCCATCTTAATGAATATAATTTATTTAGATTAATAATAAGCATGCCATAGAGTCAAAATCTTAGGCATAAAAAAAAATTTCATTAAAAACTAGGCATAAGAACACGTTTGCATAAAAAAATTATAAAAAATAAAAAAAATTATAACTCATGTTTAGAAAACTTCATCTATTCTCTCAAAATTTAGCTTCTTAGCCATGTATGGTAGATGATCTGCTCGCTGCCAACATCTTTAGAGCTCCTTTGATTAAAAATTAGAAGAAGAAGAAAAGAAGAAATAAGGAGGAGAAGGAAGAAAAAGAGAGAAGAAACTCTATTTTTTTCTATTTTTTTGGTTTAGAAGATTTGTTCTCAGGTTATGGGAGTAAGAGTGCTTAAATAGAGGAGGAAACAATTTCTTCACAGCAATTTTTGGAGTCAAAATCCAAGTCTAGATCAATTTTAAACATTCTAAAGCTTTCTGACCATCAGATCTTGATCCAACGGTCCAAAATCAACTCAAAAACCATCAAGATTAGCTGCTTAAACCCTTGATCATGCCTCTGTATTAATTCTTGCCGTTGGATCATTGCCTGATGAATTTTTGCTGTTGGATCGCGCTAAATCTCCTCTAAAAATCTTAATCAAGTTGGGATAAATATCAGCCATTGGATCTCCACCAGCATCAACATTCACCATCCGATTATGCAAAACTATAGCCGTGGACCGCCATGGATCGGCCACATCGAAGACCGCAGCCAATCAGAAGCCGACACGCCAGACAAAATGACCAAAATGCTCCTATACGCCGCAATAGAAATTCTATGAACCTCTTAGATGTCTAGGTTCACCACATGGCAGCCACTTATTGGCTGCACCTACTGAGCTGGCCGGTCTGCACCTATTCCATGGACCGACCGATCAGTTCATCGTGCACCAATTTTCTTTTTTTTTTAATTTTTCTTTTATTTTAACTTCTAGGCTTCATAACTTTTTTATTTTAGCTCCAATTTGAGTAAAATTTATTGCATTGGAACCCATAAATCGATCTCTTTATATTGGTGAGCTTCTTTCCTATAAAACATCAATAAAAATATTAATTTTTAAAATAAATATTAATTATTATATTATTTTAATATTTTTATTTTATAAATTATGGTAATTATCAAGCATACTATAGTATCACATCATAAACCCCCACCCCAACTTTATCTTCCTTATCAAATCATAATGTAAGAAGGCAAGTTTGACATCAAGCTGCTCAAACTCTAAATCAAATACATAAATCATCATAAGTAGAATATGTATGGAGCTATGCTTCACAACATTAGAAAACATATCATCAAAGTTCACTATCTTCTTCTAAGTATAGCTCTTTGCAGCTAACCGTGCCTTGAATTATACTACCTCAGCCTCGGAAATGCTTTCTTTCTTCTTGAAAATCCAATTACAGCTTGCTACTCTTTTATTTTTAGGAAATTGAACTAACTCTCCAATATCCTTTTTTTGAAGTAACTCAATTTTTTCATTCTTAGCTGCAAACTATTTTGTAGACTTTTTACTATTAATTATATCCTAATAAAAGGAAGGTTTCTCACTCTTAATACTATCAGCTACTGCAAGAGCACAAGCAAATATGTCTACATATCATGAAGGTAGTTTAATCTATCTCCTCTCTCTACCAATAGTAATATTGTGCTATTGTTGCTGTGGTGACGTATTTTTCTATATAAAAGCCTGCATCTCTATCTTATTGGGTTGAACTAGAGAGTTTTGTGACACACTTCCTAGAGCTTTAATATCAAGCTCCACCTATTTATTGACACCACTATCTATACTTGCACTGTCAATAGATTCCTTCCTTTGATTTAACATAACAGACTCATCAAAGCAACACCTCTACTAATAATAATTTTTGATGATCTAAAATCATCTATACACCATTCCATTCACCCTATGTGCATAACCTATGAATATGTTTGTTTTTTCCCTCAATTCAAGTTTACCATCATTCACGTAAACATATGCAGGGTAACCAAAAAATTCTTAAACTATAATAATTAATAGACTGGCCAAACCATATCTCACACAAATCTTGTACTTAATTGTAATTGATGGAGATCAATTTACTAGGTTTCATGTTTTATTAATTGCTTCAGCTTAAGTATAGCATTTGTAGAGCATATATTGTGTTCTCTATATGAATGTCCTATTCATCCACTTTGCAACTTTGTTCTGCTATGGTGCTCCTTGAATATTTTGGTTTCACTATACCTTTATTCTTATAGAACTTATCAAATTTACCCGAACTATACTCCAAGCCATTATCGATCGGTTCTCAGCATTTTAATTTTCTTTTTATTTTTCTTTTCAACCAAGGCTTTTCATTGTTTGAATTTGATAAACACTTCATCCTTGTATTTCAAAAAATACACCTAAATCTTTATAGAGTAATTATCAATAAATATCAAAAAATAATGATGTCCACTCTTTGATGCAACTAGAGACAAACCTAGAAGTCTGAATAGATGTATTAATCTAGTGTATCCTTGGTACTATACATATCAGTACTAAACTTTACCTTGCATTCAATTTTCCTATCTTCACACCATCATATATACCTCTCTTAGATAGAATCATTATCCCTTTCTTGCTCATATGCCCTAGATATATATGCCATAATTGAGTAGCATCCGTATCTAACAACCTTGATGATGAAGAAACCAATACAGTACCCCTTACTGTTTTATCTAGTAAGTGATATAATCTATTAATCAACTTTCCTTTTATTAATACAAGGGACCTTTTAAAGACTTTTAGAAAATTATTGTCACTATGTACTTATACCTTTGAGCATCTAGAGTATCTAAGATAATTAGATTCTTTTTCAATTTCAAAACATGCTAAACTTTTAAGACCCTCACAATATCTTCATATATCTCAATTTGAATTGTTCAACACTAATAACCATAATGGATTTATTGCCTCTCAACAAAACCTTTCCTTTCCTAGCATGATAGATAACAAACCAAATTTTATTAGTAGTCATATAAAAGGAACAACCATAATCAAGAATCTACTCTCTCATAAATTAAGCTATTGACAAAGACTAACAAAATCTCACTACCAACATTGTAGGAGTTTTCCTATGCTACACTGGTATTAACTTCAAAGACAAGCTCTTTTTTTTCACATTTTTCTTTTCTCTCTGGACAAAGCCTTCCAATGTGCCCTTCCTTGTGACAATAAAGCAAACAATATTTTATGCATGTTTTCATTTTAATCAAGATTTACCTTTACCATTAGAACCCTCTTCCCTACTCCTTCCTCTAGAAAAAAGGTCTTCTCCTTGATTTTCCTCATAGCTTCTAAATACCTCTTTCTTCACATCTTTTACATCACTAATTAAGAGAGATTCTCTACCATACAGTATGATATCAACAAAGTTCTTATAAGAGGATGGTAGTGAGCATAAAAAAATAAGGGCCTAATCTTTTTCATCAATTAGAACACTAATATTTCTTAAATCCAAAATAGCTTTATTAAGTTCATCTATATGATCTTTCATGTGCTAACTTATTTCATGCATAGATGGTAGAGCTAATACTTCAAGTACAATCTATTTATGGATGATTTGGTCATATATCTACTCTTCAATTTTAATTATAGTTTAGCAGCTCTCTTCTCTTTAACAACTTCTCTAGGCACCTTATTTATGAAATGTTGACATAGAATTTGGTCGTCGTCGAAATCAGCTGGAGTGGAGGTGGGTGAGGTTGCCACTGAGGACCTACAAAATAAAATTTCATCCGGAGCTAGTGGAGGGTGGCTCCGGTAGGACCCTCCGATGATCAAGTCAACTCTGATCAACAAGAATGGAGTGCTCGAAAATGAGTTTCGCAGAGCTTAAAGAAGAAGAGGAGAGTTTAGAGATTAAAGGTTAGAGTTAGCGTATCTGGAGGATCCTTTTTATAGGTGGAGCTTGATGGTGACAGCTGCAGCTACTGATGGGCCGCTCGAGACTACATCAGATTTGATGTGGAGAGGATGGTATCGTCAAATCGAAAGTGATAGCCATACCATCCGACAGTGGTGGGCTACTCGAGGTCTGGCGAAGCCGCCTGCAGCATTGTCTGTGGCAGACTGATGGTAACCATTCATATAGCTTTAATAACCATGACTCTCATAAAGCAGACATTGATTGATGGACTTCGGCATATATCGATTCCAAAGACGTTCGAACTTCTGAAGAGAAAGTTCGGAAGGAGTTCGACTCCCATAAGCATCTAGCTGAAGGTATGCGGCTAAGACTCGATCGCTGGAGAATTTGGAAGGAGCTTGATCGATCAAAGGGGATGTTTGGGAGGAGTTCGACTCTTAAAAAAGCTCGATCGAAGAGGATGTCTGGAGGGAGTTTGACTCTTGCAGGCGTCTGGCTGGAAGGGCGTGGAGAGAGTTCGGCTCTCGCGGGAGTCCGACTGAAGCTCAGCCGCTGAGGGGTTCAGCTAAAGCCTGACCATTGAGAGTCAAAGGAGCTCGATCGCTAAGCAATTCGGCCGACTGAAGGGGTTCGAAGGAGTTCGATCGCTAAGCAGTTCGACTGGCTGAAGAAATTCAAAGGAGCTTGGCCGCTGAGAGTCCAAGGAGCTCGACCACTATGCAGTTCGATCGGTCGAAGAGTTCGAAGGAGCTCGACCACTAGAGTGAGCTCAGATCGTCGAAGATCGATTATTGAGAGTCCGGAGCTCGACTATAGTTCGACTCTAAGAAGTTCTAGAAAGCTCGTTCGTTAGTCCAGGAGTCCATCGGCCACTGGGAAGTTGGGCCGGTTGAAAGGGTTCGATCTGATCGCTCGAGAGTTCGAAGGAGCTCGACCGCTGAGGAGTTCGGTCGGCTGAAGGAGTATGGCTAAGATCCATCCACTGAAGCTCTTCCATGGCTACTGGTTGCATTAGGCTGAGGATCAAACTAGACTTCGGCAGGAGCGGGGTTTATCCCCAATAATAGTTTTTTCACTCTCGAGTTCGAAACTCGAAAGAAGGGGGTGCAGAAAAGGCGACTGTCGAAGTTCTCTTCTGGATTTCATACTGGTTCAAGTCGAAGCTCGGAGGAGATCTCATCTCCAACTAAAGTTGATGTTGAAGTTGAAGCCCGAGGAAGATCTCATCTCCAGTCGAGGTTGAAGTAGATCTTATCTCATGCAGTCAAGGTGGGGGTTGAGCTCCTCCGAGGGGTGATATTGTCTTCAATAATTAAGGCTGACTCGGAGGAGATCTCCTCTCCTACAGCCGTGGTTAATACGGGCGCTCAGGAGACATCTCTCTCTGGCCGAGGTTGTCTTCAAATCTTCTTTCTTGCTGAGATTGGCTTCGATCTCTCTCTTGACCTGGACCCGGGGTTACGCGGTCGCTCGGTTGAGATCTTATCTTCTACTGCTGGCGAAGTTGGCCGAACCCTTGAGGTAGATCTTATCTTCTACAGTCAAGGTTGATGCGGGGCGGGAGAATCTTTATCTTCTTCAGTCGATTTGGCCGATCGGAGGAGATCTTATCTCTATCTGCTCGAAGTGGCTCGAAACTCGGAGAGATCTAATCTCCTACAGTCGAGGTTTGATGTGGGGTCCGCTACAAGGCTCCTGCAGTCGAGTTTGCCTCGAGGAAAGATCTTTTCTCCTGATCGTCTGGAAGTTGGCCCGGACTCTCAGAAAGATATCTCCTGTAGTCCCCGAGGTTGATCGGCGCTCGGCCCTGCAGTCGAGTTTGCCTCGAGGAAGATCTTATCCTCTGTCGAGAAGTTGGTCCAGACCTTGAGATCCTTATCTCTAAAGATCTGATTCGATCGCTCGGAAGAGATCTTATCTCTAGTCGAGATTATCCATGGATCTCTATCGGGATGAGAGATCTATCTCTAGTAGAGTATTCGATTGCTCAGAAAACTCAGAGTTGTCCATCTCTAGGATCGTTTTGATCGCTCGAAAAGAGATCTTATCTCTGACCGAGGTGTCCATCGGTTGAAGAGAGATCTTATCTCTGATCGAGGATTGACTCGATCGTTGGAAAGATCTATTCTGATCGAGAGGTTTCCACGATCGTTGATCGAAAGAGATCTTATCTTGATCGAGTTGACACGTCGCTCGAAAGAGATCTTATCTCTGATCGAGGTTGACTCGATCGTTCAAGAGAGAATCTATCGATCGAGGTACGGACCGACTCTGAAGTGATCTTAAAGAACCTTATCTCGAGCAGAGGTTATTGATCGCATCGAGAGAGATTCCGCTCTTATCAGATCGCTAAGAGCTTGACTCGGTCGCTCGAAAGAGATCTTATCTCTAGCCGAGGTTGTCCATCATCGCTCGAGAGAGATCTTATCTCTGGCGAGGTTTGACTCGTCGCTCAGAAAATCTATCTATTAAGGTTTCCATCATCACTCGAAAGAGATCTTATCTCTCGTCCACGCTGAATCGAGTTTGCTCTGTCAGAGATCTTATCTCTCTATCTCCATCGCTCGGGAGAGATCTTATCTCTAGCCGAGGTTGAAGGTCTTTGACTTGCTCATGTTAAGACGAGGTTCTCCTTCTTTTCCTAACACGATAACTATTGACTGCTTCTTTCCTATCATCGCATAGTTTTTGCATCCAAAAAAATATTATTGAAAGAAAAAAATTTTATTTAAAGAAAGTTACTGACAGTGCATCCCCAAATTCTTTATGTTTCAGGATCGTGGTAGCATTGTTCCTCCATGTTTCTTCGGGCGATAAGCTCCGGACTGGACGACCTTCTCCATCTCATGCTGGTCTCCTTGATTTGGAGCACGCTTCTCTTGGCTTTGATGCCGGGAGATGACGGATCACTGATGTACTAAGCTCCTCCCATGGGTAATGTTGATGACGCCGTGAGGTGGCCGATCTCCTTGCCGTTTCTGGCTATGGCAGCATCCTTAACCAATCTTCTCCTACTTCAGGTTGGCACCGAAGGAATTTACCCAGCCACCCCTTTCTGACGAGCTCCTCAATTTCATCTCGGAGCTGAACGCATTCCTTAGTGTCGTAGCCATGGTTGCAATAGTAGAGGCAGTACTTGCTTCGATCGTGTTTGTTTAGAAAAGATCGTAATCCTTCTGGTCTTGGCAGCTGGTTTTCAACTTCGGTGAGAATTTGAGTTAAAGGAGCATTGAGGGGGGCATGGTCGTAGAACCTTTCGAAAGGAGGACTTCTTCGTGCCCTTCTGTCGGGGCTTCCTCGATGGCGAGCTTGAGGAGTTCAGACTCGTCTGCGCCCGAAGGGGTTCCGCGAGCGCGATCGAACTTCGCTTGCCTCTCCTTCGGCAGCGGGTCTATTATACTCGTCTGTTAGCCGCTCCCTTAAGACTTCCTCGTCCTTCAACTTGAAGGCTTCTTTCGTACAGACATATCCCTCGGCCCAAACCAGCAGATCGACGAAGTTCCTTAGATACTTTTTTTTCAGGAAGAATAGCAAGTCATTCTTCTGAAGGCCGCCCTTAAGTGCGGCCATCGTAACAGACTGATCCAGATCCCAAACTTTTAATGCCACGGTGTTAAACCGGATGACGTAAGCTCGGATGGATTCTTCCTGCTTCTGCTTGACGTTCATCAGAGAATCCGAACCTCGGCACGGACGTCGGCTGCTGATGAAGTGAGCCACGAACTAACGGCTTATCTGATCGAAAGAAAAAATCATATCCGACTTCAATGCTGAGTACCAGTTTTTTGCTGCTCCTCTTAAGGTAGATGGGAAGGCTAGCTCAGTATGGCATTCGAAGCACCGTGGAGTAGCATCATGGTCCGAAAGGCCTCCAGATGGTCAATCGGATCAGAGGTTCCATCGTAGCTTTCAAGTTGAGGAAGCTTGAAGCTCGGTGGGACGGACTCTTGCATAATCTGAAGGGAGAAAGAAAGATCGGTGCGGACCTCGGCATGATGAGTCGAAGTGATGTGGTCGAGCTCTTCAATCCATCGGTCCATCTTTCGCAGTCTGCGATCAAGGGTGTCATCCTAGCTGCAGATCTTGGGAGATTTCTGACTACAAATGGGAAAGATCTCCTCCAGAGGAGAACCATGATCTGAACATGGATCCTCGGCTCTCCATTTTTTCTTCTCAGGGGCGACGGGTGCGTTGGCCCGGGTACTCTTCCTTGGGGCTGGTTTTTGATATTTCGATGACGAATTTTCTGATGGAGCCACCGCCGGAGGGTGCTGTATGGCCTGCATTGCCTCGATGAGGCCACGGATCTACTGGACAAGCTGGTTAAACTACTCCGTATCTATCATGGATATAGGTAGAACCTGAGCTACCGGAGCTGAAGCAGGAGCAGACAGATCTGAACGGGATCGGAGTACGGAGGCCGCCAACCGTCGAGTCGAAGCTTTTCTAGAAGGTATTTTTTCTTCGGAAAAGAAAAGAGAGATCTCCAGAGAGAGAAAAAAAATCATCACCGAGCACTCCTTTAAGAATAAGAGAATCTCGGTGGTTCGGGCCCTCCTTCTAGCGTCAATCTGTTGACGTAGAATCTGGTCGTCGTCGAAATCAGTTGGAGTGGAGGTGGGTGAGGTCGCCGTCGGGGATATGCAAAATAAAGTCCCGTCTGGAGTCGGCGGGGGTGGCTCCGGTAGGACCTTCCGACGATCAAGTCAGCTCTGGCCAACAGAAATGGAGTGCTCAGAAATGAGTTCCACAGAGCTTAGAAAAGAAGAGGAGAGCTTAGAGATTAAAGCTTAGAGTTAGCGTATCTGGAGGATCCTTTTTATAGGTGGAGCTTGATGGTGATAGCTGCAGTTGCTGACGGGCCGCTCGAGACTGCATCGAATTAAATGTGGAGAGGGTGGTATCGTCAGATCAAAAGCGACAGCCATACCGTCCGACAGTGGTGGACTGCTCGAGGTCTGACGAAGCCACCTGTAGCATCACCTATGGCAGACTGATGGTGACCGTTCGTCCAGCTTTAATAATCATGGCTCTTAGAAAGCAGGCATTGATTGGTGGACTTCGGCATATATCGATTTCAAAGGAGTTCAGACTCCTAAAGAGGAAGCTCGGAAGAAGTTCGGCTCCCGTAGACATCTGGCTGGAGGTATGCAGCTAAGGCTCGATGCTGAAAAGTTTGGAAGGAGCTTGGTCGACCGAAGAGAATGTCTGGGAGGAGTCCGACTCCTGAAGAAGTCTGGTCGAAGGGCATGTCTGGAGGGAGTTCGGCTCTTGCAAGCGTCTGGCTGGAAGGGCGCGAAGAGAGTTCGACTCTTGCGAAAGTCCGACTGAAGCTCGGCTGTTGAGGGGTTCGACTAAAGCCCGACCTCTGAGAGTCTAAAGAGCTCGACCGCTAAGCAATTCGGCCGGCTGAAGGGGTTCGAAGGAGCTCGACCGCTGGGAGTTCAAGGAGCTTGGCCGCTATGCAGTTTGGTCGATTGAAGGGGTTCGAAAGAGCTCGGACTCTCCACTGAGAGTCCGAGCAAGGAGCTCGGCCGTTATGCAGTTCGGCTAGCTGAAGGGGTTCGAAGGAGCTCGGCCGTTTTGAAGTTGTTACAAGGATAGACCGAATTAATACAAATAGAAGCTATAAACCTTAGTTTGTTTTTCATAAACTAAAGAAAAGGAGAGCTAAATCTCATTTTTGCTATATTTTTACTTTTTATCTGTAATTTCTTGAGGTTTGAGTTGGGTGCGTTGTTCCCCAGTTAGATCAATATATTCTTATAGAGATTCAAACTCTGGTTGTCATAAGAAGTCAAACTACAACCTATGGGTCTCTCTAGGAGCTGATGTTAGAGACACATATACCTATCTCAGTCTCTCTCGCTCGATCCTTATAACTTTTAGAGGGGTGAACATATGAATCATGTCCCCACTGCTATGTCAATCTCAGGAAACTTGTGCACCCTAGCCTCCGTTGTTTCTTCGGTCCCCACATATCATGATGAAGCGACCAGCTGGGATCATCTCTACTGCAAGGCAATTTCTGACATATGATCATCCACCATTCAGCTTCGTGAGGACATTTCTTTGATAAGATTTGGATGATTTTATGCTCATTGGAAAGGCCTATGTATGCAAATCATCCAATTCTCCCGCACATAATTAGCTCTCTTTTTAACCAAGTATTATCTTAGGTCATCAAATTGCTTTATCAGACACGTGATTCAAAATAAATCAGTCAACTCTAGCAGAAGGGAAAATAACAACTTCAGACGTGATGTCAAGTGTCATATTGCCTGCAGCACATTCTAAGCTTCACGCCCTTGGCGTCCATCAACGATCGTCATTTACCACTTGGTGCTACGTCAATCTCTGGAAACTTGTGTCTTTGCCGCCATTGTCGCTTCAGTCGTTACATATCTTGATCAAGCCACCCGGGAATTTCTGACATGTGATTCACCATTCAGATTGGTGAGGACATATTTCTCTGATAAGATTTGAATGATTTTATACTCATTGGAAAGGCCTACATATGCAAGTCATCCAATTCTATCATATACACATCATTAGTTTTCTTTTTGACCAAATAAGATTTATCTTAGGATGCTTATAATCATCAAATTGCTTAAATTGTCTGACACATGATTCGAAATAAACCAGTCAACTTTAGCAGAAGGGAAAATAGCAACGTCAGATGTGATGTCACAGGAAATGGCCAACCTTATGATCACATCTTGCCTACAGCAAACTCCAAGCTTCATGCCATTGGTGTCCATCAACAATTGTCATTTTCCATGGATTATCAAAGAAAAAACTACTAAATTTTTGCAGTATCTTAGGTTGCCGCAAACTGTAATCTAGCATTTGTTCCAGGTAATTTCGCATCATCTTCTATTGCTATACAATTTAGGAAATGATTATGGATCTCTATGGCCTTGATCATGCGTATTTTCTCCATCAAGTTGAATCATCGATCTGTTCTCCTCGAGTTTACCTAACTAGTAAAAGAAATGAATGTGATCGCACGTTAATTTGAAAACGTTACCGTTATACCTAATACCCATTACCACATGCTTAATCAAGTGCCCTTTTGGAGTTTTATCCGTACAAGCAAAACAAGGAACCCCGTCACCAACTCATCTGTCAAAGGTCATGATTCAGAACTTTCGGCAAAATATTCTTAAATTCTCTGCTTGTGGTAAAGCTTCAACATAATGGTGGTGGTCATGATCTTTTTTCTTGCACGATGAAAACTCTTTTTCTAGTCAAATTTAACGTGGTCAGCAAAGTTTAGTCTTTAAATTTATTGTAGGATGCATACTATATATGGTCGTGCTCTTTAAGCCAATCAGTAAGGCTTAGTGATAATATTGATATATGGTCTGGTGGTCTTTGTCCTTTTCTTTTCTTCATGATGGTTTTTGTAAACGTTTTGCCATCACTGAAAATGGCATAGTCAGACATCAAGGGACTCATCAAGGTGGCATTTCCTTAATTACACTCATATGATGTAATGAGATGAAGGTTTAGGTTTGGAACACCACATTCTGCAAGGGTAGGTAGGTTGGTTGCTCCTTATGGGCCCCTGGCTTACCTACTATATATCATAGTATCCCTTGTGGGACAAGGCTCTAGTGTTTTAAGACCACGTTCTTCACCTCCTTACAAGAGAACTTAACAATGAGAGAGAGCAAGTTTACATGGAACAATAAAGCAGCAAGGATTAAAATGCAAAACTTAGAGTAGGAAACTTTACATGATAAATTAATCACCTTGGCTGCCCCGTTTTATTTGGAAAGAGAATGGTTGGATTGTATTCATTTGCACAGTTGGAGAGGAGACTTGACTGGAGAAGATCGTTGGTGAATCAGATTGCGAGAAAACACCTTGCAATTTGTATTAATTATTGACGCAAAAGCGCCTACTTCTTTTTCTTCTGTCACTTCCTGATATGGATTTAATCTACTTGCAAGTTGAACTACAAAAATTATCTCCATCATCTCTTACAATAGATTGCAAGTACTCGCTGGAAGAAACACGGCCGGGGGGTATCTGCTACGGGATAAAGATTCTTGAACGACAGCAGGTTGGTGACGATTTCAAAGAAACTGACTTGCTTGATTGATTAGACCTAATAAAAAGACCTAATAAAAATTGTAAATTTAGGTCTTGGCTCTTAGGCCTGACCTTAAGCGCAAAGAAAAAAGTGCTTGCTCTGGGCGTGGAACTTCTGCAGCGGACACGTGAAACCGAAGAGTGCAATGCGCTAGTAGATGGCCACTATTAGAGGATGGACGACCATCAAACAATATACGCATGCGTGCAGGCCTTGTGATACATATCATGCACATTATTTGATGGCCATCTATCCTCTGATGGCAGCCATCCATGGACGTTTCATACTCTGTGATGCCATGCATGCATCGGAGAGGATCTGTGCGGAATATATATTAGATGTAAATCCACGTAAACCAAACTTGGCCGGAGCAATCAACCTGCATCAATGTCAACCCACACCCAAACCCGGTGGATCAGCTTGAGAGTAGGCTTGCTCAATGGTTAGGCCAGGCTAGGTTCAAGCGCGGCTCAGCCTAAGCTATTACCCCCAAGCTTGCTACTTATCGGGGTTTAAGCTTTTGGGCCAAGTCTCGATCGATCGATCTGCTACCACCTACCCTGTATGTCGTCCTCATGGCCTAGGATTTGAGCCTATTATCGATCTCGAAGATCTATCAGATTTCATCCTTGATGATGGAGATGCCGATGAGGCCTGAGCTCGATCTTGTGATGCATATTGGCGACCTTCGCAAAGTCAAGGTGGTTGGCGGGGTGGGATATGAGGTTGTGATGCTTGCTAGAGAGGTGAAGGAGACAGGCGAAGGACTGGAGGAGGTTGATGGTGGTGTTAATGTTCGAAGAGAGTGTGTGGGACCGGACAAGAAGGCAAAGGTCAATGCTTTCCTATCAGAAGCAGTGGATGGAGTGGAAGGAAGCAATGCCGGAGCAGACGGCGACGAGGGAGGACGTGGTGTCATGGAGAGAGGAGCTGGGGGAGGAGGGAGGGTGGTGTGCGAGGACCTCAGGTTTTACGCTCTTCTTAAGATTTGGTGTCACCTTATATTTGCACCTCCCCCCTGCACTAGCGGTTTGTACCTCCTTGCCAAAGACCACAGCAACCCGTCAATCCTTCACCATTGATCTAGTTGGGAAGTGGGAACCACTGAAGCAGATCGTGCCTAGCATTGCAGAACCAGGGACTCCGATGGGATCGAGAGGCCATCGAACGATGCTCTATCATTGGAGGTGCTGCCGAGGTGGTGAGATGCCATCAATCGACATCGAAGACCTAATGTTGGGCTAGGGCATATATAATATATATTATTTTATATATATTTCGAGCTTGGGTTAGGCTTAGGTCGGGTCGATGTAAACTCAAGGTCGATCAATTTGAAACTAAAGTTCACACATGTTCTCAGATGGGCCAAGTGGGCTGTTCAGTACGTACGTGAAAAGATCTTGGGTTGGGCTTAGCCCGGGTAGATGTAAGATCCGTTTGATGGGCGGGCTAAAATTTCAGAACCAGTCCAGTCCGTCAACTTTCACACTGGAGTTCACACGCGTTCTCAGATGGGCCAAGTGGGCCGTTCAGTACGTATTTGAAAACATCTTGCGTCTAGAGAAATGTCTACCTAATCAGTAACTAATAATATGACTTTCGTTCCATCGGTTGGGAATGGGAAAACCATCATGTGATAAGGTGACGGTTCGTCGTGTCTTTCTTGCTATTTGTGGTCACAGCAGGAGACAACTGCAGCCCTAAGACGACGGATATCTGAAAATTTCCTCAACCGTCCGCTTTGCAGGTGCAAGAGGTGGCTTGTCTTTTATCAAAGGTGAAACATTCAGTTCATTAATACAAAAGCGTTTAGTTCCAGAAGGTTGTCCCTTTCATGTAATATTTCCGTTGCCACAAGCCATCTCCAGCTCCAACTAACTATATTTTTCAAATAATATACAGTTTATCAAATGCTTCAGCCGCCCAATCCTATCTTTACTTCTGTCATGTTGGCTTAATCAGTTATCAAAGTGGCATGGATAATATCCATTTAGATATAATTTTATATTTGAAATAAAAATTTAAGAATCTAGTTAATATCCATAACCGTATCTATATCCGTCAAAAAAATATATATATGAATATAGGAAGATAACTATCCGATGCATATCCAAATATCCGAATCTATGTATAACCTTATATAATTTTATATAATATTTATTAATTTTTTAAAAAAATATATAATTATATAAATATGCTATTAACTTGATTTATTATCTATTTAGTAATATTTTTTATTTCTATAATCATAAAGTTTAATTATCAAACTTATATTTATAATTACAAGTATTCGAATTATATATATCTCTATCCATTTAAAAATAAATATGAATATAATTTTTTTATATTTAAATAATATCTATATTTTATATTTGTTAGATAAAATTAATAGAGATATAAATATACCGGTATCCAATCTGATTTTAATCCTAGTTCTCATAAATAATTTTAAAAAATAGAAAACTGAAAAAAAAAACCAACAGAAAGAAATCTTTCAATAAACTTATTCCAATTACAAGTGTACGAGGGAAAAAAAAGAAAAAAAGAAAAAAAAGGAAGAAACTCATAAAAGAGGTACATGAACGTAGCGTTTGTACATCAGAAGCGTGTGACTTCATAACTTACTAAACAGTAATTAATTTTGGACTCTTCGAAAGTTTAGCAAATCCGTGAATTTGCTTCTTTCTATGGACAAACGGCTCCTTCAAATGCTCTGTTATTCGCTAGACCACGACATTTGGCTGCAATAAAATAGAGAAGTTTGGTAAGTTGTATAGCCCTACAGTTTAAGAATTCGTAAAGAAAAATATGTATGGGAATATAAATGGCTTACTCTAGAGTGTCTTTCCAGCCAAAATCACTGCTTAGATCATCTAGATTTAGGTCTTCCCACGCTTCAAAGGGTTCTGAGGTGGATGATACATTGCTCGAGGTTATGGGACCTTGCGTTTGATCCATGTGGGCGTCCTCTGGAGAAGCTGGAAGAAGTGGCGATGTGGTATTTGAAGTTGGAAAGGCATAGGAATTAGCACTAAAGCCACTGCTCTCGGTTCCATGCTCGCTTGCAGCCACTTCACCATCGAGAGAAAGGCTTGAGTTGGTGCAAGCTTGATTATGGTTCAGCAAGTTTTGGAAGCTCAAATTTGGAAGGCTTGAAGGCATTTGAATGGAACCATGAAGGCTGAGAGAGCTATTAGAAAGCCCCTCATACAGGCGACTTAACTGCAGAGGGTCACTTAATTGGTGATTCCCAAGGGAGGCTGATCCCAAGAGACCCATCAAATCCAGATTTGAAGTTGGGGGATTAGTTAGAACTTGAATTAGCTTTTGCACCAACTGCATCCTGGCTAAGAGGGCAGCATCTGCCTGTAACTTTAGAACATTATCCAAAGTGTTCCAGTTTCTGAAGTTGGCATCTGCAAGCAGATTGGAAAGGCTACCGAGTAGATTGAGATCAGTTCTCGGCGTATGGGTCACCGGGTCGATACCGATTCGGAGGAGCTTCTTCCTTAGATGGGTGTTCCAATAGTTCTTGATCTCATTATCTGTCCTCCCTGGTAAACGTGCTGCTATTGCTGACCACCTTCGACATTGAAAACAAAGAGGCTCAAAAACTTGGTTTCCAATCAAAGAATTATTCATATGGTCATGTGGTGTGTGTGTGTGTGTGTGCGCGCGCGCGCGCGCGTAGTATTAACATATTTGATGCTAAAGATGCTCAAGTCAGAAGACAAGCATTACTTGTTTCCGAGAACTGAGTGGAGATCGACGATGAGTTTGTCTTCTTCTTCAGAGAACTTCCCTCTCTTGATATCAGGCCGAAGGTAGTTGGTCCACCGTAGCCGGCAGCTCTTTCCGCACCTGTTAAGGCCGGCGAACTTTGGAAGCAGCCGCCAACTCCTATGACCGTGCTGCTGAATGAATACCGTCAGCATCTTGTCCTCCTCCGGTGTCCATGGACCCTTCTTTACGCCGATCTCATCACAACATGGCGACCTCCCCATTGTTCCTGCAAGACCAAAAGAAAAAGGCTACGGTGGGAATTTGGTTTCTTTTTTTTTGAGGTCTAAGTGTTAACTTTTAGTCGGCTTTGAAGGTGAGTTGGCCAACAAACCTTACGCTAAAGTGAAGTAGAAAGTATTTAGAAGGGAAGAGAGGATGGAGGTGGGAATTGAACTTGATTTGGTTTTGGCTTGAAGTCGATCGAGGGAGTCGAGGAGGTTTTATAGCGTTTCGAGCTTAAATTAAAAAAAGAAGGGGGACTGTAGAAGGGCTTTGTGTGTTGGAAACGTATCCTTGGTCATGATCATAGTCTCATTGCAAATAGAAAAAAAAAAGAAGGGGGACTGTAGAAGGGCTTTGTGTATCGGAAACGCATCCTTGGTCATGATCGGAGTCTCATCACAACGGCTTTCTGGTACTAGCTAATCGTCCATAATCTATATTTATTATAGTTTAAGATGGTGTTTAGCGATCCAAATGGGATCATCAAGATGATTTTCGATCATTAGTAATCCTTAACCTAGGATAATTTAATCCTCATGATCTAAGACTAATGCATTTAGTATGCTATGTTCTAGTATTTAAAAACATCCCGCTATATATATCAAAAAATAATCTATTTGGTATTTCATGACAATCTAAGATTATTGACTATATAATATAAAATTAATTTTAATATATTATATAAAATATATTTTATAATATATAAATTATTAATTTTTATTATAGAATTAATATTTTCAACTATAATTATATATATATATATATATATATATATATATATATATATATATATATGTGTGTGTGTTTTAATACTAATATTATTTTGATAAGAAAAATAAGATAAATAGAAGTAATATATCAAATAATTTATAATATAAATATAAGATACAATAATATATTTCTATCATAATTTAAAAACATAATCAAATAACAATACGAGGATAATAATAATAATATATATCAAAATTATAATATATATAATATTAATATTTTATATATATATAATTTAATATAATATTTTAGGTGTATTGATATACTAATTTTTCTATTAAATTGAGGGATAATTTTATCTCCAAATTTTTAGCTCAAAGCCAGTGCTTTAGGGTGATCTTAGATATCTCACCTCAAGGTCACTAGATTAAGCAAGTAATTTAAGTAGGATAGATAATTTGAAATTATTATCATAGATCATTATGATCCAATCAAATAAGGTGGCTCGTTATCTCTATTCATATTATTTTTTATCTTTAGATAATCATTCCGTATGAAATGCCCGCTCAACAACTGTACTTTAAAATACGGCTTTGAAGAGGTGTATGGTGCCTGCAAAACCCACGTACCATATGGTCCATGCAAAATATTTTAATTCCCACGGTCCACCGTTTAGGATTATCAACAACTGGAGATGGAACGGGCAAAAGAGTTTTGCCAGGGAATTCGATGGAATCTTGTGCCACGTTAGCAATAAGGTAGACGAGGATTAGGTGTAGCACTGACGCGTGGCAGACAGTTAGAGGTCAACGGGGTTGGATTTCCCAAGAAGAAGCAAGGAACCACCTGCCTTCCTTCGATGACGACACAAGCTAGAGCCAGGGGTTAGGGCAGGTGAATCTTTATTCACACTTGGTGGGACCCAGATGAATCCAAGCCCTTCCATATTTGGCCCAAGTGGTCGGAGTGAATGAACTCAGGCGGCTTGACCGATCGAAATGATGATATTAAAAGATCGAGCAGAAGGATAGGGGAGAATGATCAAGGTTTGCCCACAGAAAGATTTAATTTAGGACCCATATGTTGTACTAAGATTTTGTAAGTTGTCGACGAAGAATGGAATGCGCATTACCTTTTTATCATTGCCCACTCCCTCTACTTCTATTATATTATTACGACATCTTTGGGGTAAGTAATTTCATAGTCATGATATTCTAGGCTTTATATATGATTTATATGCACCACTACAAATGGTCACAGTATCCACGAAATATTTATGCATAAACGAAGTCAAAACTGAGCTTTTGCTTTTCTTTGAATTTGCTTCGGAAAAACAATGTTCTCCTTGTTTCTCACATAAAACGTTACGTTACATAATCAAAGAAAGCAATACGGTACAACTAGTGGACAAAGGAGCCACTGAACGTGCATTGGCTCAAGAACAGGATCAAGGCTCTTGAGAGCAATTAACCTCACCCTGGTACGTCATGTAGTGTTGTGAACATTAGAATCCATATTTTTTGTCAGGCTGCTATTTAGTGGCCCGGAAGCTCTTGAAAAAAAAAAAAAAAAAGATAATACCTCGTGCACTGCTTGCAGTAATTGACTTATACGGGAGCTGGAGCATGGCACATGAAAAAAAAAATTTCTTTCAGCTCCATATGTGAGCCAATCATCATGGACGGTGCATGCATGGCTGCACCACTCGCGGTGCACAAAAAAATTTCTCTTGTATCAAAGCATAGTAGATTCCATATATATGGTTGGTCTACGGGTATGCTGAACATGTTTCTACAACAACCACATTTCATTGTAAACTTCGTTAACGTACTAGGGTTTGCTGTCGCTCTTCTTTTGATCATCACCACTTTGGTTTTGCAGCTTCATGTTAAAGTAGGAAATTTTATGCTTGTATCCTGTCCATCCTATAAATTCTTCCAAGATATAATTAAGCATTCAGGTACATTCTAACCATATGAAAATTCATTTAAAGGTAATGAGAATCTTCTCACTTCCACTAGTTGAATACAAGTCCTTTTCGAAGCATTTTGAAAAATTATATTTTGCATGAATTACAAGAAATCATGGCACGCAGGCATGATATGCCATGTTATTGATATCATACTCAACCAGAGATGATCAGAAGATTTCAGAAGGTTTTTGGTCACCACGACAATGTTGAGATACCCGTTTTATTATTATGACACATTTGGTGGATGATGAAATACCGGCCATTATATTCATTGACTGTTATATATAACAACAATGATCGTCATTTGACAGATTCATAATTCTAAAAATTTTATTATAAATATTTTATTTTACTTTTGAGAATAGTACGTTTATGTATTGCCATGTCATCAATACAAGTTACACTATTTAACTGATCTGGGATACTTATAAGATTTACTTTGTTTAATTTTCTTGCTATAAGCTCATACACTGTTGATCGACCTCTGTACGGCACAAAAATAATGCAATCCAGCAGTAGGTTTCGGCCTGGTATATTGTCGTGGCCCATCACTGTTTCAGGCCATTGACGTCTTGAGTTGCCGTGCGTTGTCATCCCTTCTCCTGTACGCTTATAGCTTCACTCATGCCCAAATGACCAGCTCTAGCACAACTGACGTCATAATCACCTTTATATTATCTACTGATACAATTATAACTAATATAATTATGGGTGGATGGCAACTATTTGTGATCATGGTCAAGCAATCCAGCACCCAGAAACAAATTAATCATGTCAGTGATCATATTGACAATATATGTTTTGCTATATAATTTTCAGTATCATCTCTACGTTAGATGAACTCGGTCGTTCAAACTTTTTGCTTCTTTTCTCAACCACTCAACAATAGAGGCTGCTCCATGACTTGAATCTGCCTTAAGCCACCACCACCAGAGGTCAAGGAGATTTTAGTAGACCTTGTTCATCACCAAGGCTGTCATCCTGATCACCATCGCCATCATGAAGACCTAGACCAGCATTTATATTAGTTTTTCTCTCATGGAAGCAGCCTTAATTTGTACGTGTTCTCCCTTGTAACAAGCAATTGGTTAAGCTCCCTCAACCAACAGGTCATATATATCCTGCCCCCCCAACCAGCAAGTCATATTATACTAAGGGGCAGCTAGCCAACCTCCAAGGAATTTATGTTTTATATAGTGCTTCCTTAATTAGGACGGACCCATTTGGATTGGTAAACTAGTAGATTAAGATACACAGCTTTCTGACAAAATAATTCATGTCCATCGAGCCAAAACTTTCAAATATGGTAACTAGAAAGCCCATATTTGAAAGCAGTAAGAGCTGCCTTATGGTTCGAGACCCATGAATGAAGATGTCAAGTCTAGTCAGTATCAGAGTTTCATATATTTCTTATTTCTCTCACTTTCATAATATATTAAACATCAAAGACTCAAATGTAATATAATAAAATAAATTAATGTTTATTAAATGAGACATATTTGTAAAATAAAAACTTCTCTTGCCCAACAACGCTCAAGGGTAAAAAACTTGATGGCATGTCTAATAATCTATAGTATATATGGTTGATGAATTTAATCAATTCCCTAGATTGTTGTCGATATTAAATGCTAACCCTTCTTTTCATATACCAGAAACTAACGGTCTGGTTGATGATGATGTTTTCACTATGACAAGTGCTAGATCTGTTCACGTACTATTTTTAATTTGTCATGCTTTCTATTTACCATATAATTAAATTCTACTAAACTTATGCCTTATAGACGAAAATAACGAACATTTAGCAAATGAAAACTAATTGTGGTATCAATTCTTGGTAGATGTAGAATATTTATGTGCTTTTACGCCGCAGTTTGTCCCGAGTTTAATGGTGCAACTGTTTATCTTTCCAACAAAGTAGAGGCAGCTCTAATCTTACAAGAGGCATGGCATTGTTCAAATGTAAACAAAAGCAAACGACATGGATGGTGACGAAAAAAAAGATCCAAGAAATCAATTCAACAACTAAATTCCATCTAAATATCCTTAACTGTAAGCTGCATGCCAGAAGTTGAAGTAAATTTTGTATAAATTATCAGAAAATAGGTTTTATCAAAACAGTTTGTGGTAGCGATCTACATACATCTATTTTCAAATAAAATCAATTTGTTTGCCATGTTCCTCCCTTAGATCCAATCCTCTTAAACATAAATTATGTTCTAGTTAACATGTTATATCTTGAATGATATCTATTGTGAACAGAGTCGGATCAAAGTACTACTGAAAGAACCTATGCATGCAAGATAATAGCTAGATCACAAAACTTTGAGTCTGTACCTACAAGTATGCGTAAGGAAAAGGAAACAGGAGGGGGGAAAAAAAAATAGAAAAAGAAGACTTCTGAAATGGTTTTCTGGTTGCAGTAACTTCGTTAAAGTTGGTACAGCGATTCCAGTTCGTAATGAGACATCCATAAAGTACGAGTATTGAATCCTTATGAGATCTCACTCTTCAACTGAATATATATTATTTAGGCATAAGTTGGTGGAGAACAGGTGGAACGGAACCTGCCGTAAAACCATGACAATGCACGTGTGTAATTAGGGATTTTTAATTGCTTGACTCTAGCATAAGTGGCAAATTAATCATCAATCACAATTGACTTTAGATCAGTGTCACCTGTCCAGTTTTCAATTCTTCATAACAAGAGATTTGAATTAATTAACGCACAATTGGATTAAGTTATATTTCGTTGGCAGCTTTTCTCTCTCTATTGATATTTAAATAATTGGATTAAGTTACAAGGCATGATAAGCCTCTTATATCATTCATTCTTTCAAACATGCCTCCCCCAGGATATCTTTAGGTTCTAATAAAATTATCCAGCCAATTGATCAATGGGAACATTGAACGAAACTAAGATTAGCTTTTTGATATTTTTCTTCTCGTCCCCCTTCCCCACTCTTACATCGCTGGTTGCATACTTAATCTTAAATGTAAAAATATTCGGTTGTTTATTAGACTATATCTTCCTACAGATCATACAGCATTAGTAAAAGCATACTTCTCCCACTTGGGGTACTTGAAAGGACCTTAGAGATGATAGAATAAGAGCCTTTGTCATAATTAATTTGAACTAATTGTCTAATTGTCCTCAGAATATTATACTTCTGACTTCCAACTAAATACTTTTAATTTAATATAACAGAAGATCATAAGACCAGTGGTCTCTGGTTTCTCTTGCGGATGGATGGCGAGTCTTCAGACTTGCCATCCATGACTCTGCGAAACCTTGACTGCCGCAAAAGGAGATTGAAATTTTGATCCAAGTGATGGTTTGCTGTACTCTCCAAGATTAAGAGCATAACAGACTTTGCATGCTTGCAGAGCAATTCTTACAAGCATGCAAGGCTATCTAATTAACAAATTTAATTAAATCACAACAAAGTTAATATAAAAATAAGGATTACTAATATTATCCTTCAAAAATAAGATAATAAATAATCTTAATAACAAATTATCCTCGACAAACAATTAACTCAAGATGACAAAATGCACAAATTAATGCTCCAACACATTATTGGCAACCAAACTAAATAAGAGTCTCCAAATCACCAGACATAAACCTAACAGATAGGTTGTCCAACTAAATACGAATGACCAAAGATAACTGGGTCTACTAGAAACTCCAAAGCAAATCCATGCATGCACTCCCCCAAGCCTTGCATAATTCCTGATTTTGTATTTGAAAACAATGAGAAATAAATAGTGAGCTATACCAACTCAGTAAAATAGAGTCTAAGCATGCTAGGTAAGTCATAGACAAAAACAGCATTTTACAAACATAATATTAATTACCAGGCAAGAAAGCTTTATTTTCACAAAATCTTAAATAATATATATTTTCTTTTTTTTTTTAATTTACTTTTTAGAAAATAATACTAAATCCAATATCAGGCTGAAGCCATGTAACTTAGTGGCATAGATCAAATAACAAAGACAATAAATACTCAAAGCACTAGATGCTAGATATCAAATAATAGGTACTACTATTTTAATCACCGGTGGCTTGATATATATTGAAACTAGTTTCACATATTACAAACCGACAAGGTGAACATATAATCTTTATTGATGAGCTAGATCATAACCATAATGAGAAAGCAGAGATCAAAATAAATTATTTATAAAAATATCAACATACATACTATATTCTTTATTTCATTTCCAAAAAAAGATAGTAAGATATCAAGTAGAAAGCACAAATCATAAAATAAATTTAATAAACTAATTATAATTTTTTTAAGATAGTTTTTCTAGCAAATTATGAACAAAAAGTACTATGAAATGTTAGGTTACTTTTTTCTATAGCGATAAATTCAAATATCAGTCTGCATCTAGCACATCCAATTAATCGATATAAATTAGTTCTTCCTTGATCAACCACTAGAATAAAAAATAAATAAATTATTGCTAAGTTCCTAATTTTAGATCTAATATTCAAACTATCCTTAGATCTAATTTATTTATCCTACTTAATTTGAGACCAAAAATAAGTAAGATATTAGAGATTTATCTCAATTTAGAGACTAGATTTTAAAGTTTCTTGCTCAACATCTTCTTATCTAGATGACTGTATCGCAAACAAAATCAAAGAAGACTATGAGAGAAGACTAACATAGAAAGAAAGATAATGTTGGCCATTTGATAGTACCAAGTAGCTAGAAGTAGTTAGAATAGTATATCCCATTTTGTCAAATCATGAAACAAGTCTCTGATCAAGGTAATGATAACATGTCATGGGTTGTCAATTATGAATCCCTAAATAGCATATCAAGATTAGGGTGGGAGGTCGGTATGATGGGTGCTAGTAGCAATATCGGTCATGATCAACTCGGATCTAGAAAGAAGAAATATATTATAAAGAGAAAGAAAGAGATTTGAGGGATGTCAAGGAGCTAGAGAGACTGAGAATTTTTTTTTTAATTTAGGAAAGATAGAGAGAAAAGAAAGAGAGAGAAGAAAGTGGGAGAAACTAGAGAAGATAAGAGAGAAAATGAGAAATAGAGGCTAGAACAAGGCTTTACCACCTCTTATTGGAAGGAAAAAGAGGATCGTAGTGGCTGATAATGTTGTCGGTGGTCATAATTGACTAATATATAATCAGCAAAGGTGGTGGTGGTCGAACAAGAGGAGGTAAGGATGAAGAAAATTAGAGAAGGATCTTTGGTTACTTAACTAGAGGATGGGGAAGCCTAGCTATTCGATGGTGGTGATTGATAGCTTAAGGACCATCGGGCAAGACAGCGATGATCCATAGTAATAGCACCAACAATAGTCAACAAAAATAGAAGAAAGATCATCTTAGAGAATAAGGGTGAAATGGAAGAAATGATGTTTTACTTTGATTTTTGTCAATTCCTTGATGGATTCCAGCTGACAATGGGCTAATAATGAAGGAAGAAGTAGAGCAAGGATGGTAATATTGATACTAGCTTCAGCAGGACCTTGATGAGGACGATAACTATGAGGGATAGTGACAATAAAGGGATAATTTTTTTTTTATTTTTATTTTGATGATGCTTTGTGGCCGTTGAATCATTATAGTAGGAGGTTGAGCTTTATAAAGACGATCATAGCATTTTCTAGCCTTTGATGGTCTTAAGGAGTGAGACTCCTATCGAGTATCAATGACAAAGAAGACTTCCTTCGGAAGTTTGTTATACTAGCATGTGCAAAGCACATACTTAGTCGGGGTGGGTTTAGATTAGTGGGTTCACTAGAGTCCAGGCTGATCCAATCAAATATGCCTTATATGGTGTACAAGTTTGAATTTTCTGATCATCTCATCATCATTGCTATCATCATCATTAATACTATATTTTATTTTTAGTATAATAGTCTGTTATATCGATTCATATTTGTGTCATTTGATTATATCAGTTTAGGACCACTCAAGAATGGATAATATCCACTTCATCCATAAAAATAAATAAAGGATCATGATTTCATCTACTTTTCTTTCACTAAAATATATCTTAGACTAAGTTGAGCTGCCTCACTAGCTTGAGTTAATCGGATTAACATAAATTAGTTAAAGATTCTAAGTGATGATCCCTTGATCGCATGTTAGTATTCATCATGATGGCTCATTTTCACTTAAGACATTAGAACCATATGTAGAAGTGGAAGTTTACTTACCTAAATAGGTCATTTTTTCCTCTTTGTCTACTATTTTAAACTTCCACAAATAACAAATTATGCAAGCTAATTTCTAAGCTTCCACATATAACAAATTATGCAAGCTTATACTATCTCAATGTATTAATCTACACCAATCATATCTGATCAAAGTAGTTTTTCACTTTCCTCTATAAATGTGTTGTCTAGAGATAGCAAATCAAGAGGAGGGTGCAGAGAGGAGGGGTGAATTAAGTTTTTCAAAAATTAAAGATAAAATATATGCTTTAATTGATAATTAAAAGAGTGAATCTAATGTGCAAGTAGAAAATTAACTAATGTAATATTAAATAAGAGTAAGTAAGTACATAATCACAAACATAAAAAATTTATAGTAGTTTCATATCAAAAGACACCTACATCCACTACTCAAGACCTTTGCTTAAGAATTTCAATTATAATCCTCCTAAATTATAATTTGATTACTTTAAATCGGGCTCATAATCAATCTAATCAATTTTATCAAGGCTATTCAATAAATACAAGAATATAAAAAATACAAGAATATGAAAAATACAAGAATATGAAAAATTTAAAGCTCAAACATAAGAGCTTGGAGTAGCACATTGGAAGTTATTGATGTGGCTCATTTAGGTTCTTTGACTTCCTCCTTTCTTGCTTTAGAGGGGGCTGAAGAAGGACTTTGATTGATTTCTTAGTTGGTAGCACATACAATGAATGCTCATTCTCTCTTTTTGAATGAATTAAATTATGGAAGGTTTGGATTTCAATACTCTCTTAAATATATTTTCTTTTTACTTGGTTAAGTTCTCCACTTGAAATCTTTGCTTAATTACCTTCAAAATGGCAAGAAGAGACAATATGGCCATTGGAGAGGCTAAACTAGTCATTGAAGTCATTCAGAAAAAACTAACCATTAGGTTGTGAGATGCAAAAGGATCGACTCCTCTTTTCTAGTAGTTGACTCCTCTTTTCTAGTAGCCAACTCATCTCTATCATGGATCGACTCAAGCAATACTGTGTCTATGGACACCCTTCTATCTTTTTGACTATGGCTATTCTGGGATCGACTCGATTGAAGTTGGTGTAGACTCCTTCTATTCTATAGTTGATTTATAAGGCACTGGGGTTGACTCAAGAGCTAATCATTTTTCACTACTCTTTTTCTTTAGCCTAAGACCATTTTGGGGTTGACTCTTTTGATTATAAGGTTGGCTCCTATCTTGTTAGGATTGACTTCTATCTTGTTGGGGTTGATTTGTTGAGCTTTAGGATTAACTCATGAATTGATCAATTTTCACTACTCTATATCTTCAACCTAAAACCGTTCATGGGTCAACTTGGATGATCTTAGGGTTAACTGTGGGTCATGTCGGTCTACTCTAAATATGTTAGGACTGACTGATACTTGGGATTAATATTTGAACTTTTCAAAAGTTAACTACCTTCTATTTAAGCCTATGTACGTCTAGGAGTCAGCTCCTAATGTCCAGGGGTTAGCTCTTCTCTTTCAAAACTTGTTAAAAATTTTGAGGCACTTGAACTATGATTATTTTAGAGAGGGTTTCTTCTTAGATTTGTATATAGTCTTTGAGATTTTTTGAGATTTTTGTGGTTTCTATTGTTTAGTTGGCTTTATTTGTGAATGGCTGGTCATAGAATTTAGTTATCAAATAGTGAAGAAATTATGAAAAATTAATCGGTAGATCGATATGAGAATTTAGTACCTATATAATGATAAGAAAGATGAAAGTTAGTGGATCCTATAACTCTTTACATAGTCAATAATTTTTTTCTTTATGGCCACTTTAGACCAATCATATTGTTAAAAAAACTTCTTTTCATTATTTTCCTAGAAATTTAAAAAAAATATACTTTCTATTATCCATGACCTATCAACATGAGCAAGACACGTGGTGAATAGTTATGTACCCCATATGAGGCTTGGCCCTATAAGATATGAAAGGTATGCTTGAAATAAATCTAAATATTGACCTTGGGTGCAATTACAAACAGGCACTAGAAAAACTTAGAGTATATATATAAATTTTAACATAATAATTCCAACATCAACACTTTATAATTCCATAGTATTAAGAATAATCATTTAAACAATCTCAAATCTTCTATAGATTGTACATAGTATGTTTTAATAAATAAATAAGTCTAAATAAGAAAATTTAATGGAACCCTAAGCTCTCTATCACACTACCCATAACCCAAATCATACTACTCTTCCATATCTAAATGATGACAATAGAGTAATGATCTAACAACTATGTAAGATATCACTAACACTTCTAGATAGATCAAGCATATAATAAAAAACTTTAGATCACTATAAATATCACTATGAATTTGCAACGAATCCCTCAACCAAGCAACAAGCCTATGGTGATGATATTTTAATTCAATATGCAACCCATTTGTGATGATATCCAATTCGTTACAATATATATTCTAACTTGGTGAATCTATTTACAATATATTGATCAAAGTAAATAGGTTGTGCATACTTAGTCTCATCTACTATGATAAATAAAAGAAGATCAAGAGAAGATATGAGGATTATCAAAAGAAAGAAGAGGATGAGCGTTGAAGAAAAGAGATCGGCACTGAAGAAAAAGGCAAGGCTTATTTATATAAGGAAGGTGTGCCTTGCCAGAAGATCCTCTTTAATGCAGAAGATAATGCCGAATCCCTATAGAGGTTGAGAATTTGTCTAGCAACATGCATGCCTTTTTAGTACTTAAAAGGATTCCAATAAAAAGATATGGTAGGAGATGAAGGCTTGATCGAATCAAAGAGATGCAAGTAGAATATTAAAAGTAGAAATAATGCTTCAATAAAAAAGGAACACCCAGTCAGCAAACCTAAATCATAATCGTAGCATTTTATTCTATAGGGATCGAGGAGGCAAAGATTGACATCTTGTTAACCTCATGATCCTTAGTCAATAAGATGTAGGTTGACATTGTTTACACCTGCTCTCAACAATCTAGCTAGTGGTTAGAAGTAAGCACCATAAAAATTAAGTTTGATAGAATCAAAATAAGTGAAAATCATATACTCTTGCTAAAAATGGATAAAGTCCGACTGCAAAAATCACTAAGGGTAGAGACTTAGGTTGAATAGGTAGAATTTAGTCACAATATGGATAAACAAGTTGAAAGATCAAGTCTTGGCCCAAAAAGATAGGAACCAACAAATTGAGTCAATTATATCAATCTTAGATTCACAAGAACAAGGGGATTATATTGTAGGCTGAATGAAGAGACATGGCTATATAAGCTACATAAAAGTAAGTTAAAGGCCAATAAGGTAATGACTACTGGTCTGGTAGTTGTAGAATGACTATGCTTGAATACGTACATAGTAGAAAAATGGTTAGCACTAGTTATTGAACCACTAGAAGTGAAAACAAGATATAAAAAATATTTATTAGAGTGGATAATTATTATATTTGAGAATTGTTATTATGTATTTTATAAATAAGCAGAATTGTACCCTATAAGAACTTTTCAATAATCAATCCAATCAAATTATCTTTATTTTATTTTTTATCTTAATCTTTTATCCAAAGAGTAGGCGTAACTTAGAAATTCTACCATAACCAAGTGCTATACCATTCTATTGTAACCTAGAACTATATCCCTATCCAGTTACATTTTCTTCAAATGGTGGTATGATGATGGCAAGAGTTCTTGAAGGTCAAGGTATTAGATCCATATTACTCTATATCTTCTTTTCGATCAATATCTTTCCAATATCGTTAGCATATCCACACACTCTTACCTGAGTAAACTTGGCTGCACATTTTTGCCCTAGCCAGCCAAGTTTTCTAGGGATCCCAAGTTCTCTAGCATGCTTAAAATAAAATGAAAAGGATGGCAATAAGGGCATGGAGGCTGGCATGGATGTTAGAGTCCTAGATATCGATATAGGTGGCAATGTAGTAATTAAGGTATGTTGCCCAAATTGACAACCCAAAAGCGGGGGGGGGGGGAGCGGAGGAAATGGATTTTTCAAAAAATTTAGAACTTAATGTGCATATAAATTAAATTAAGTGAAGCAATATATAGTAAGAGCTATATAATATAACAAAAGTACGAAAATATAAATAATAAGTAATGAAGAGAAGAGACAAAATACGAACAAACACAAAATTTTTATTATGGTTCGATACCAAACTCAGCACTACATCTACTTTCCAAGCCACACTTGAGAATTTCACTATAATCTTTCCTCGATTATAGATTGATTACTTTTTTGGGCTTATAATTAAAAATCAGTTGATTTTCTTAGTGGATATAAACCAAAACCAGTCCTTTAAGCCACTCCTAGGCCTACATAACAAACACACTCCAATTCAAGGCTTGGATGGGCCTATTCCTAAGTTTCAATCTCAAATGAAACTTATTTACAACAAAAAATAAGAGTACAATATAGAGCACAAAGAAAAGCTCCTAAAACAGCGAAAAGAATGTCAATGAAGCTCTTAAAAATTATGTTGATGAAGATTAACCATAAATGCACTCTTCTTTCTTTCAAAATCACTAAAAATTTTAAGATTTTTGATGGTTAAAAAGTTGCATCTCTTTCTTGAATGCACACTTAATATTCCTTGGATTTTCTCTTTATTATTCTCTTTCTCTTGGCTCTTCAATAAGTTTGGTAACCTTTAAACTATCTTAAATTCTAAAATCAATTTTTAGCCATTCGAAATCTAAAAGTTGTAGTTAGATCTATCCTGCGCATTTTTATAACATCTGCAAAGCTAGTCGTTGGAGCTATCAGTAGCAGCCAAGTCAACTTAGATCAAGTAGGAGTCGACTCGAGAAGTCGGCTCAACAAAAGTAGAGAACGATTCGAAATTCAGTTTAAAAAATATGTCTCTTTGTCTTTCTTGAAAGAGTCGACTTAACTACTGAAAGTCAACTCAGAGCTATTCAATAGTTAACTCAAGATCAAGTAGAGGTCGACTTAAGATCAGACTAAAAAATTCAACTTTATTCTACCTAAAAGAGTTGACTCGATAAAAGTAAGAGTCGACTTACAGATTGTGCCATTTAAATTTTGTGTACTCGAGTCAACTCTTTGAAGCTTGAAGTCGGCTCTTGATTTTTCATCATGTGGCTTCTTCAATTTTCTTTCTTTGACTCTTTAATTTAGCATTCATAAGAGACTTCGTGAGAGTGAACTTAGCTTCCTCAAATATTCTCAATATAAACTTTAATAATATATTAATATCAAAATATATGTTCAAATATTTTGTATTCATCAAAATTAATTTCTGAGTCAACAAGATGGTTGTTGACAATTATGTACTCGAAGATGGCTAGCAATTTATAGGTGATCGAGATTGAAAGAGGAGAGGGAGGGATGGTAGTGCTATCATCATTATTAGCTATGAAAGAGGAGGGTCTAAGGAAGGAGGTGTTGTGGTTAGAGAGGGGACGACAGAACTCAACGTTGAGCTCATCAAATACAACTCGAGGAGACTGCTACCCATGGGAGAGGAGGTCATAAGAGCAGTGAGGAAGGTCTTTGGCGTATATATAGAAAATGAAAGTCGAAGATAGAGTGGTCATCTACGTATTTGACTATGTCGGTGGGCTACTGACCTTCACAAAGAGCTTGAGAATGGAGATGTTAACATAGGAATCTTAGAGAGATCGGACCACTCAAGGATGTGCATGGCGTCAAACACCTTGCGAATGGTAGCAAGGTGGATGATGGTGATGTCGACATATCCGTCCCATTTCTTGCCTTAATCTCAAGACCTCCATTGCCACCCTCTAGTCCTCACCCTTTTGATGGCCCTCTAGTAGCTTCAACCCTACCTCCCTCCTCTCCATCACCAACTATCCTCTGCAAATCTACCCCAACACCACCACTAATGAAAATCACCTTATTAACAAAATTCAAGAAGTCTCCTAACACTTATGATGAGTCTCATTTTCAACCACCGTTTATGTATCTCTACTGAAGATCCTTTTTGTATAGTAATTTGAATACTAGTCAGATCCTAGAATGAATGGAATATCATGCCTAATTCTTCGAACTTAGTTCTCATTTCATCTCCTATGATACTAGTGGGGTCAACTCAGCAGTGCATACTATCTTGGAGCCTAGGGTGAGGATTGGCAAGGTGATGGTACAAGATACATATCCAAAATGATGGAGAGGGTATTTATGTCTTTTGATGGCAGGCTAACAGTGGTGGTGTGTTCATGGACTATAGGACCATAATTCAAAGCACCTAATTTAAAATGTTTAAGAAAAAGTGGATCTAAGTGAGAACTACTCAAATTAGGGAGAGTAAAACTATAATTTTCACCAAAAATCCAACCATGTTTGTCAACCAAATTATCTTTGCAAATAGCAATAATAGAAATTAATAAAGATTAACTCAGAAGAAAATATTGTACCTAGCATTTAAGCATTTAGTTGTTGCTTATAGGTGATAATAGAAGCCATGGTTATATCATCACAATATTGATTGATCCATTTTATAGGAACTGGACATTCAATTCAGTAATATTGTCGATAACCAAGGATTGTTCTATAATTGACTTAATCTTCTTGCCAAGAAATCACTTAAAAGCAACTGAACTATAGTAGCTTCGGTGTTAATGACCCTCCATATAACAAGATACATTCCTCACCATCCTATATAAAGTATAATTATCAAATTTATAATTCATAGTTATAGCCCTAATTTTGGTACTAATTATTGGTTGGAGTAGGTCCCTATTGAATTGGTAAACCAATCCAGCCACGAAGCAACATATATAAATAAGCGTATATTGTGCACTTATTATTTCATCTAGCCTTGCATGTGCTTTTGACTGGTCCTCAGTCGAGTGGTAGACCTAGTCCAACCAATAATCACTCCTACTTCAAAGTGATTCAAAATATTAAATTAATTGGGCAACGATATTATCCATCATAGATACTTTTTAAGTATGCAATAATCAAATTATCTAGACCTCTGAGAGTTCACAATTGGCACCCTAATTCTCAAGGAAGCAAATGAAAGTTTTCTTCAATCAGATGATTGCCCATAAAGAAATAATTTAGATCATGATATTCTGTATTGGTCCAAATTGGCTAGTATATCCTGTACCATACCGTACCAATGGAAAATCAAAATAGTTCAGGCTAGTTTTTCAGAAAATGACTTGAATCGGACCGAAACGGTTGGTGCGGTATGGTACTGGCTTGTATTAGATGGTTTGGTCTGATATGGGATGATGTGGCATCGGTATATGATGGTACGATATAGTACAAGATTTTTTTGACTATTGAATAAAATTTTTTTGATTTTTTTATTAGCAGTATAGAGCGGTATGGTATGATATAGTATGGTATGGTACCATATTGGCTAGCTATTAGCATGGATTTCGATACCGAGTTCATAAATCTTGATTTAGACATTTGCTCCAATTTAGCAATTGCTCATAAAGCTAGTCACTTATTAAGAAGGTTTAAGTGGAAGCTAAAACAGTTTGCAAGAGTTATTGATATGTCCTGAGAACCTATCCTGACTTGACCCTATTTGGGCCATGTGTGGGTCATTTCCGGCAAGAGTCAGAATGGATCAAATTTTCTGATCCAGACTTTAAATAAGTCAAGTATGGGACAGAGCTATTATCCAAATTGGGTCATGATAGTAAAGTTCTATTTAAATACAATCAACTTAGGTCAGGTTGAGTCATGGTCTTAGATAAAAATTTTTTGAGTATTGGTTTTCCTTAATACAACTTTAAAAAATGGTCATAAGAATTATAGTGATCAAATTTGATTGATTAAACTAGGTCTATGAGGAATTGGATCTTGTAAAATTGAACATGTTAGGGTCAAATGAGTGAACGTGGGTGAGTAATGATTGAGAGGTCTTGCCTAATGTCAAGTTGGAGTGGATATAGGTCAAGGTTTCATATGTTCTTTAGTCGACCTGAGCCAAACCCTATTTGATCTGATCCATTGCCATCCCTAGAAAAAGCACACCACTTCCAGCAACCTAGTCTCCCATTCAGCTTATGAAATAGGCAATGGGAAGATGAGGGTCCCTACTTATCAATCTTTGCATATTGGAGGCAAAGAAAAACTGCGGCATAAATTTCCTTCATAAGATCTACTGTTATTTCTAAAAACATTTATATTTCATAAAAAATGAATGGCAAAAAGTTTCCATGGCCAACAAGAGAATTTATATCCTGCGGCATTACAGGTAACTTTAGTAAACTCTGCAAAGAAATTTTGTATTATTTACAAGCATACCTACTGACATATTCGCCATACCACCTATATTGCTTAATACCAGACGTACCATACCATACGGGCAAAATATGTTGATATAATGGTACTGATTTGAGATGGCCAGGGGCAGAATCAACTTGTGCCAGATCGAAGCGTTGGTTCACCCAATTTTATACTGTAGTGCCATGAACCACCTGGCTTTAGACAATACCATGATCATGCATGAGAAGATGATATCCTCACCCTAAGTCTGTAGCTTACGCGACCTGTAACCAACAAGGTACCTTATAACACACTGGTATGGTGAACTTTATCTGATACCAATGGACATTTAGAGTTTCAAGTTAGGAGAATCAGCTACTATATCTTGGGCCAATGTCTCAATCATGCTGGATACAAAGAGTGATAAAAAAGGGATACTTTTAGAGGTGCACCTAGAATGAAGGTACCACATTGAAGAGGATCAAAACCATGAAATTTTATAGTTTGGGTAGAAAGAAGAGACAAATCAATCACTGTAGGGATTATTCAGCAGTGAGAATTGTTTGCTTTCATTACAGGACATGGCTGCCAACTATTGATTCCAAGCCTAAACTCTATATAACATTTATTAGTTCCAAAAATAACAAAGAACCAGACAATGCTCCAATGATTTCAAATTTTCAGCCCTTCAGTTGGTGCTCCCTCAAATGCTGCCTGTAGCTAGAACCATATGGGACTACCAGGCAGACCAAGGTACCAACCATGATGTATTTTGGTATGAGAAATTTAAAGAGCAAGAAATAACTCAACCATGCACCAGGCATACAAAAAAACCAGATTGAATTAGAGGTACGGTGAGTTCAGTTCTAGCAAGGGAATCATGAGTTGCCTGTCCTTAGTGCAGCATCCACTGTGCAATGTCCTTCCAAAAAACACATTCTAATAAGTCTCTTTTTTTATCCAATGCCGAGGCATGAGGTTGAAAGTAGAAAATGTGCATGTATTGATTGCCCAGACTGGCTGGTCTTGTTGGCTGCATCATCATGGACATGGTTGGGAAGGAACTTGGCCCTTTGTTCAAAGGGGAGAAAAGTGATCGCCCATTAGATTCCTTGTCTGTAATTTTATGATTGGGTCTCTGTGCTCCAAGAGACCGTCCAGAACTAGTGATATGCTTGGGCGTGTCATTGGTTGGTGCCATTGGAGGACAAGGGCGTATCTGTGCTGATGGTTTCATGCGGTCAAGCCACCGAAGAATCCAATTTCCAAGACTCCGACCGACTTCTATATCTCTCTGTTGTATATTCTTGTGAACTTTGACTGCTACATCAAAAACATTACAGGTATGCCTGTAAAACAAACCAAGAGCAGAAATTGTTGTTATCAAAAATATGCAGTTGTAAGAGAAGGATGAGCTCGTATTTACTTACAACTAGTTTTGGTAAGCAGAAGCAACTCTATCTGATTAGTAAACAAGAAGCCTTGATAAGTGCAGATGTGAATAAAAAGTAATTGCTACTTTGGTTGATTTAGTTTGTCATGATGAATCATTTATGATACTCGAGAGTTATTATGTCACAGATAGTGGAAATTAGTAATAGATTTGCTAGTGTATCAGGCACCGACAATGGACAACATTTCTCATCACATGTCAGACGAAGATCTTCTAATACATTAGATGGTCACATTGGACAATATGTGTTAAGAGTTTTGGAGAGAACTTAAAATTTTCCTCCCTCCAAAGGTTTCTAAAAGTTGTCTTGAGTTTAGTCCCATATTAGAAAGGGACCAAATTATCAATACATTTATAAACCATCTTGCCTTACCCACTTTTGCTTGAGGGGCCTTGGAGGGATGTGAATTTTATATATCACACACGTGCATCGACCTGGTCTAGCTCAACGCGCACGTGCGGAATGATATTTAATTATTTCATTTTTATTATTTTATCATATTTTATTTTTATCTTTTATTTTATCATATTTTATTTTTTAACATATTTCTTTGTTGACCGATCGCTTTCCTTCACATTTAACCAATCATTCATCTCAGATGATTGTATTTTGCTTTGACCGGTCACCTTCCTTCAAAATTCACTAGTCAAATGGCCATGTGCAGGCATCTCCTCGTGGTCTATAAATGGCCATGAGTCCTAGTCTGTAGGGTATCTAAAAAATTTAGTATTCTTTTCCATTCTTTCTTCAAGAGTCCAGTATTCTAAAAACTCTCTTTTCATCGTTCTCTCTCTCTTTCTCATTTTGTCAGCAAGTATTATGGAAGGACTGTCAACTCTCTCCATGATCATGCTTCAAGAGAGGATATCCTGATTGTATCTTTGGATAGAATTCCCAATAAACACCATCACGGGGGTCAAAAATTTGCCTTAAGACAGTGATCACACTCTTCCGGGTTTCTTTTCTTTTTTTGCTTATTAAATCTACAGGCCAATCCAATCCAACCAGGCCTAGGTAAGTCAATTTAAAACTCTTATCTTTATCATATAATTTAGATAAATCTGTAGTTTATCAAAATTGTTTTACTTAAAACAGTCCTCGCTTCAATAGAATACTCTTTGCAGAAGGATTCTTCGTAATATTCTAAGACAAAACAAAGTTATTACGATCTCTACACTCCGACTTTCATTATTCAGATACCAAATTTTAGTATTTTAATTTGATTGGCTTTCTTAAACATTGATAAATTATTATTATCGAAATTACTCTGTCACTTTTATTATGGTGTAAAATATAGGCCGACTGCTAGCATTAGTTTTTGTTTCTGGGTTTTCGATTTTTGTTTCTGAAGACAAAGTCCTAATAGACTTTACTTCTATTTGTGTTAGTATTTTAATTCATTTGAAACATTAAATTACAAAAATAGCATATGTTCTTTTATTGTTCTAAAGGCCGATTCTAGCATCTTCTTATGGGTTTCCTATTAACTCTAAGAGTCCTAATATTCTATAAACTCTATTTGCAGCTTTATTCAAATCCTCCTAAGTTAAATTCTTATAATCCTGTCTTGTACATCAATGGATGCCAAGGAAGCTTGGACCCCTAAACCCAAAAAATTTAATGGCCATGGGTTTCTCAAATGATAGAAATAGCTTGACGCCTAGTTAATCACATGAGGCCTCGTAACTCCCATCAGAAAAAGGCCACCACATGATGTGTTCGCTTCCCGATCTAGCTCAAGACCTCCTCTAGATCATCTGATTCCTCAGACACCTCTATAACCGATAAATCACCTTCAGGTTTAGGATTCTAAGTTGTCTATCAGATGACTTATATGAGACATATAGAAAATATAAAATTGCTAAGAAACTTTGGATTTCTATATAAGATGACTATAGTAGAGATAATAAGAAGGCCATGAGATTTACCATTTGTGACTTTAGCAACTTCATTATGGTAGATAATGTCCCTATTAATGACTAAATCCATCATTTCTAAAATTTAGTCCAAGAGATTCATAGAGGGGGCTCGACATTAGATGAAAACTATCGTCTCTTGTCTAATTAACAAACTCCCACCATCATGGACTAATTTTGGACGTGATCTTAGAAGAACCCAATACAACTTTCTTTGGAAATATATTTTCTTTCAAGACTCAAGTACCTAGATCTACACTTGATTATAACTCTTGTTTCTTATCTAATTCATCATCAATCTCTAGTCCTCCGATCCCCAATGATCCTGCATCAAATCAACCTGATCTTCCTTCTGAGCCCAGAAGGAGCAAAAGGGTTAGGATTAAAAGGAACTTGGCTAAAGGTTTCTTTACCTTCTTAGTTGAGGATATACCTACCTCATACCAGGAAGCGATCTCCTGATGCTCTATTCTCGAAGGAGGCAATCAATAGTGACATTGAATCGATTATTGAAAACAATACTTGGATTCTCATTAATTTACCTCTTGGAACGAAACCTTTAGGTTATAAATGGATCTTTAGAAAGAAACTTAAGGTTGATGGATCAATGGAAAAGTATAAGGTGCGGTTTGTAGTCCAAGGATTTGGACAAAAAGCCGGTATTGATTTCTTTGATATTTATGTGCCTATTGCTAGTATTACCACTATCCATGTCCTTGCTCTTGCCTCCATCCATAATCTCTTTGTGCATCAAATAAATATGAAGACTACCTTTCTCCATGGAGATCTTCATGAAGAAATCTATATGACTCAACCTGAGAGCTTCATAGTGCCAGGTCAAGAGCATAAAGTGTACAAGCTTATTAGCTCCTTATATGGATTAAAGCCAACACCTAAACAATGACACAAGAAGTTCAATAGTATTATTATTTTTTATAGCTTCCAAATCAATAAATCTGACAATTGTCTCTATCATAAAAGATTTGATGATTGATATGTCCTTTGTCTCTATATTGATGATATCTTGATTCTACCTTCTGATCTTGATTTAATTAATGATGTCAAAAAAATTCTTTCCCATCACTTTGATATGAAAAATCTAGGTGAAATTGGTCTAGTCCTTTGCATGAAGATCATTCGATCCCTTGATTCTATATCTCTATCTCTATCTCATTATATCCAATTGTTGATCAATAAATCTGGTTACTTTGATTGTTCACCTGTATCTACTCCCTTTGATCCTTTTATCCAACTCTTGAAGAACTCTGATCAACCTATAAATCAAGAAAAATATGCTCAAATCAATGGATCTCTCATGTATCTCTACAATCGTACTAAACCTAACATTGCTCATGCTATTTCTAGACTTAATCAATATACTAGTAATCCTAGTAAGATTCATTGGATTGCTTTTGAAAGAATCTTTAAGTATCTTAAAGGTTCTATTCTATATTATCTTAAATTTGTTAGCTATCCAGCTGTATTAGAGGGGTGTAATGATGCCAACTGGATTTCTGACTTAGCTTATGTTATATCCACCTCTAGCTATGTATTCCTTCTTGATAATAGTGTTATTTCTTGAAAATCTGCCAAGCAAACCATTCTAGCTAGAAGTACAATGAAATCTGAACTTATTGCTCTTGATTCTACCTGCTCCTAAGCGGAATGGCTTAAAGAACTTTCATCTAAAATTTTTTTAATTTCATCTCCTATTTCTCCTATTTCAATCCATTGTGATTCTAGAGCTACAATAGAATTTTACAAAAAAATAAATTTATAAATTCAAAGATAAGTAGTAATATAAAAGTAAGATAAAAGCCTATAAGAAAATAAGAAATCCGTGGCATTATTTTTGTCTTATGTAAAAACTGAAAATAATCTTGCAGATTGTCTTGCTAAAGGCCTTAAATAGGACTAAGATCCTAGAGTCATTGAAGGGGATGCGACTTAGCCTATAATGGGTCTTCCAATAGTAGGAACCCAACTCTGTAATAGAAGATCTCTTGAAAGAGGTTCAATATGATAATAACAAATTGATTGACTGATCAAAGAGCACATGTTTATATATATAAATATAGGAGTCTTTACTTCACCCTATCCTTATGATGATCAGTGCTCCTGTGTAGGTGTTAAGGAAGAGCATAACTCTAAATGAGTTACAAAGATGTAATCTCCTCGAGATGTGACTCTACACACATCCCTAGAGAGCTCACCTACATAAGAGCTTTCGTATACAACCGTAGCTAGGGGATATGGGCAAACCCTAGATGCTCTCACAAAGAACAAGGTACTTGCGTACGGTCAATAATGTGCAACCCCGCAACAACCCCATGACAGATCCTTTTGTACTATGTGTGTGGTAGTTAAAGTCTGGATCAAAGAAACATAGTTAAAGACTTGGTTCACTCTAATTTCTTCAGATGAAAACTATCTACACTAAGTGAGGTTAAAATACTTCGCCCATTATATAATATAAATACTCAGCAATAAAGTTTCATTTTTATTGATATTGAATAATCAATATTATCTATTTTAAAATTTTGAGTTTTGAAGGGGATTGTTAGAGTTTTGGAGGAAAAACTCAAAATTTTTCTCCCTCCAAAGGTTCCTAATAATTTCATCTTGAGTTTAGTCCCACATTGGAAAGGGGCAAAATTATCAATGTATTTATAAACCATCTTTCCTTACCCACCTTTGCTTGAGGGGCATTGGGGGATGTAAATTTTATATTTTACATGCATGTACTGGCCCGATCCGGCTCGGCTCGCACACACAAGATGATATTTAATTATTTATTTTTATTATTTTATCATATTTTAGTTTTATCTTTTATTTTATCATATTTTATTTTTTAATATATTTCTTTATTGACCGATCACTTCCCTTAGCGGTCAAACAATCATTCATCCTAGATGGTTGTATTTTGCTTTAAGCGATCACCTTCCTTCGAAATTCGCCAATCAAATGGCCGTGTGCAGGCATCTTCTCACAGTCTATAAAAGATCATGAGTCCTAACCTATGGGGTATCTAAAAAAAATAGCATTCTTTTCCATTCTTTCACCGAGAGTCTAGTATTATGAGAACTCTCTCTTTTCATCACTCACTCTTTCTCAATTTGTTGCTGAATATTAGAGAAAAACCATCAACCCTCTCTATGATCGTGCTCCAAGAGAGGGTATCCCGATCATATCTTGGGATAGAATTTCTGATAAACATCGATACGAAAGTCAGAAATTTGCCTTAGAACAGTGATCACATGCTTCCGGATTTCTTTTATGTTTTTTGCTTCTTAAATCTATGTGCCAATCCAACAAGACCCTAAATAAATCAATTTAAAACTCTTATCTTTATCATATAATTTAGATAAATCTGAAGTTTATCAAAATTTGTTACTTAAAACAATCCTTGCTTTGATAGAACATCCTTTGCAAAAGGGTTCTTCGTAACAGTATGCTCCATCCATGCACAATCCATAAACATTATTCGACTTATCCGAGGGGGATCAAACTCAGTGTGCATCACCCCTCCTACAAATATGGGTATAGCTAGGGGTCAGAGTATGGTACTTCCTCCTACTACCTAAAGCAAGGATGGTCAGGCTCCTATGACCACCACAGATATACATAGCTATAGAAGGGTCACCACCAGACATGATATGACCAGCAGGGTTGAAACAATATCTAGGCTGGTATAATATCTAATGTTCAGTCAGCATAAAAGGCTTGGATATCTATAAGAATCGTAGATATTCTACTTGAGATTGAATTCATAAAGTGAGTTATTATACATTTTTTTACCCATTATTTTTCACTTACAAATGTTGCCACTTGTTATTTTACTACTTCATGTTGACTCAACAAATTTCGGTATGATATCAACACTTCGATATCACATGCCAATTGAAAAATGCAACTAATCACTAAGAATATTAATGAAAGTTACCTGAAGCCCTATTATGCATAAACACAGAAAAAGGGCAAAAAAAATGCACTTTTCACTATCCTGGTTTTGTATCAGGATGGAGCCTCATTGTATCGATACAGAATGAACCAATACCATGCTGATTCAACCAAAAACCGGTACCACCTCCAATACTGATTTTTCAAAACCTTGCTTACACTTCATAAAATATCTCACTATGATATATTATATAGTAGAAACCAATATACCATAACTCAATGTCAATTACCTAGATGCATTCAACCATCTTGAACAAGTAATCTAGAACAATCCAAAGCTATATGTCCCTTCCTCAATTACATATTTTCTTTTTTCATACCTTGAAGGTTTGATCTGCCTATCCACACTTGAAAAATATTAAATAATGTTACTTGTTTTGCTTGTAATATGTTTGGTCAAACGAGAATTATCTTCTGTGGGTAATGCTATGTATTATAATGTCCTCTCCCCTTTGTTTGCTGTTTTGAAGATCTAAAAGAATCTTTGATGATTGTTTTCAAGTCACTGAAGCTCCAAACAAAAATGTAGTTGCTTATACCTAGCCTTTAAGTTTTACGACAAACTATGCTCTTGTCTAAAGTTGCCATCCCAACAATCCATCACTAGTTGCTAGTTATATATCAAATTTGTAAGTAATATATAACAGAATTTTGATGGACAAAAATAAAATCCTTACGAGTGGCTTTTTTTTCTTTACTCATCTACTATAATTGACTTATTTATTTGAATTTTAAAATACCTTGATGTTTTTTTGGTTTTCAAAAGAAATTGGAAAGAGGCACACGAGCTACAATTTAATCCATGATCTAATTTAATTTAAGCCTCTCAACTATTTACAACTTGATCCCAATCCTAATGAAATCAATTGCATCTATACAAAGTCCTCATTAATATAAGTTACAAACTTACTTGTTTTAGGCCAATTAGGGAGAGGAAAGTGGTTTCCTTCAACTACCTTAACTCAACCCTTTCAAAAGAATAAGAAAAAAATACGATAATTGTGAAAGTAGAATTCCAGGTCACCTATTCCTTATGATCCCTTTATTTAAACTAGTAAGGTCTGCCCTTACAACATCATGGTTGGGTTCCTTTTTAAAGATGTTACAAATTTCCTAAAATAGCCATGACTAGTGAATATAATAACAAAAAAGTTAAAGTCCTCTTGGAGCTAGATCTCAAATTATATATCAACTTTGCTACAATTGCTTCACCTAATTCTTTCCAAATCATGAGTTATGCATGGTCAAAATCTTTCCCGAAACAAAAACTTTTATTTTGATTGGCTTGTTTTGAGGCTCAAACATTTTCCAATGCCCCCAAGCACCATGTATGTCGAGCCCTTCAGGAGTAGGTGCAGTGTCATAGGTCTCAAAAAGTTATCTAATTCTAAGAAAAAACCATCTCAATCAGATGTCATATGGGAAGTCATGAATACCAAAAATTTTGATATGCAATTCAGCTTCTAATATGGCAGATCTTGCTCAAAGACCTTGTCCAAACCCCACCGCAGTGGCCATAGTGGTCCACAATAGATCTAGTGATCCTCCTAGGTCAGAACTCCCCTTGTTTGGTAGAATTTAGCTCCTATTAAATAAAAACTAGAGATGAGAAAACTTTTACTTACCCTATGTCTTAACTAAATCACTTAGCCTTGCTAGGAAGTTGACCCTTCCAACTGATCAGAAAAGACTCAATCCTTGCATATTTGATTTCTATGACCTTTATCTCAAAAATGCAATCCTCAATCAGTGGCTTTTCCTGCACTTGTAGATCATCTATAGCTGATAGCACTAATTTCTAGCCTTGGTTTTTATCTAGCATGGAAGGCATGAATAGTTTTAGGTGCTCAATATTGATAACCAAGTACATCTTCATATAAGGTAGCAAGCCAAGCTAAAAGGAATTTTTTCCAATCTTCCTCAAAAATTTTGAAGGGACCATATTGGAATGCTTTCAACTTCTTTCCTCTGCCCTTCAACTTCCCTTTCCTTAGGTACAGCCAGACTAGCTTCCTCTCTTAGAAGTTGCACTTCACTTGATGCTTATCATGCTAATCCATATATTTTTGTTGTGAGCTGTGTGACTTTGCCTCAACCTCCTAATGAACCTCTTTGATGTTCACCAGAAACTTTTACCCTTAAGCCTATTCACCCTCCTGTTGTTCTTTGGCTTAGCATCAATTTTGAACTCCAGTTCAAAGGGGCTCTATTGCAGATAACCCAAGCAGACCTTAAAGTTGGCATCTAGGTAAAACTATGAATGGCTTGATTATAGGTGAACTGGATACAGGGCAAGATATCATCCCAAGTCTTTGTATTGTTAGAATTGTAGCCCGAAAAGAGGTGCATCAATGTCCATCCACGATCTCTATTTATCCATTTGTCTATGGCTTACTCAAAAAATGGTTGTCTCAGTCTAAAGTAATGGAAAAAGCTAGTTTTAAACTCTTTTAAACAAATTGAACGAACAATCTAGCCACTGCTTCTCCAATAATCATCTTCTTGCAGGGGATCAAGCATGCCATCTTGCTAAAATGATCAATCACTATGCATATATAATCATGGTTGCACATCATCCTTCGTAATCCTCCCATGAAATCCATCAAAACACTCTCCCAAGGTCTGCTAGGAACTGGCAGAGTTGTATACAGTTTCAGCTTCCTATTAGAGAGCATAGATGTGCTGCACAGTATATAGTCCTTAACAAATTAATACTCATCTTGCTACATCATGGGCAAACAAACATTTCTCCTCAAATATGGTAATCTTCTCACTCCAAAAGTGACTGACAATCTTCAAAATGTGAGCCTGCCAAATTCAATATTACTTGATAGGTAGCTCGAGGGCACATATACACCCCCTTTGGAGTAGTCCATTCATGTTGAACTCTGTCAACTTTCCTTTATTCAATTTCTCCAACTCCCCCTAGAAATCTAGATTTGCGACATAAAAGTCCATATATTCTTCATGGCAAAGTGGTAGAATCTGCACCACAACCACAATTGATGAAGAGCCTGGGTAGCAAGGCAGGGAATCTGCTTATAGCCCCCTTCTTGTACTTGAACACCAGGTTGAACTACTGCATATAAGACATCCACTTCATGTCCAAGCTTGCTGCAATATGTAGTTGGTGGAAGATCTAAAGTGGCTTATGGTTTGTGTGCATAACAGTTTTCTTGCCCAACAGATAGGATTTCCAATGCTTCACCACCTGATGTGGTGCATATGACTCCTTATCATCCATAGGGTAATTGAGGCGTGCACCCTAAAAAATCTCCGAGTGGTGCGCTATGGTATGCTACTAATCTTACATCCTACATGAAGACTATTCCCAGTGTGTATGCTGATACATCATCCTTGATCTTGAGGGGTCTATAGATTTGGCAATGCTGGGACCAATGCTTCATAGAACTTTCTCTTTAGAAGTTGCAAGGTCACTTCATCCTTCTTAAACTCCTTGAACTTTTGATTAGACTTGATCAAACCATGTAAAGTAGTTGAGATTGCAGAGAAATTTCTGATAAATTTGCAAACGTACTAACACAGTCCCATAAAACTCTATACCTCAATCACCATCCTAGGCCTAGGCCAAGTTTTGATAACCTTCAATTTTCTGGGTTGATTTTCAACTCTCCATGCCTACTACAAAACCTAGGCACATGAGATTATTTTTTGACCTTGTACTCCTTGAGGTTCAGCCTTAGTTGGTTTTCTTACAACACATCTAAAACCTTTGCAATGTGGTTGACATGATATTCTCAAGCAGTACTATAAATCAAGATGTCATCAAGATGCACAAAAATAAAGTCTTTGATGAAGGGTCATAACACCTTATTCATAAGCCTCATGAAGGTGGCAGGGGCATTGCACATGCTGAACAGCATTGCTAAGTACTTGAACAAGTCATGCCTTGTCTTGAAAGCTGTATTCCAAGTGTCCTCTTTGTGAACCCAAACTTAATGATAGCAAGTTTCAAGTCTAGTTTAATGAAGCAGCATGCATACTTAAATTGTCCAAGAGATCATCAATATGAGGCAAAAAGTATCATTTATCGATGATGACCTTGTTCAAGGTATGGCATCAATACACATCCCCCATCCAAGCAATCTTGGATTTCTGATAGGAATTCAAGGACTCTATCAAAGGACTCAATCTCTCCTAAGCGACATCGACCACTGTTAGAGTATTAGCAAAAATGAATTTCTTGAAAGCATTGACCAGCCTCTTTATTTGCTTGGTAGTTACATGATCAATCTTCCTGTGTGTCTTGGCAGCATTAATCATGAACCCATCCTTCACAAGTCAATACTTCTGCTACTGTCGTTAGAAGATCTCATCTCAATTCCACATATAAGGGCTTCCAAGAGATCTAATAAACATCCAAAGAAACCACTTCACACATCATCGCATCAATCTATCTCTTAGTGATAGCAAATTGGAGGTAAATTGCTTGGTTATCTTCAGCTCGACATCCTTCTTGATCCAATCCAGATGGTGAGGACATGAATGAATAGTATACAACCCTACCTTCTGAACCAAGCTTTTGGAGATAAGGTCTTTATAACTTCTAGGATATATGATAGCTCTGATGATGCTTTGTTTTGCCCGGATATTAAAGTGAAAGAGCTCTTCTTGCTACTCTGAGTGTACACCTTTTGTTGCTTCAATTTTTCTCACCATCATTTTTGAGTCTACTTGCTTAAGCTTAGGTAGCTCCTCAACTTTGATTACATTGAAGACCATCCTCATTTTGTTATTACGGTCCTCTGTCATCTTTCCTTTAGATTACAACACAAGATAAAGGTTCAGCACTTTTTTGTATGTCCCCTCATCCTATAGTGGTCACAATATCTTTTTTAGTTATATTGCTTACTTCCTATTATGTTCCCACTATTAACATGATTTGCTATCATTTTTGCCCTAGTTCTTCAATTTTTCACCCTTCCTACCATCTCTGTTCTTCTACTCGATCTCCATTGTCTTTACATTGGCCTTAGTGATGTCCTAAACTTTGAAGAGCTTTAACTCCTTTTGGATGTTCTCATGGAGACCTTTGATGTTCTTCATGAAAACTGCATGATCATCAAAAAAGATCACCAGAGAATTAGCCTACTTATGGAATTTGATGGTGTACTTTGAGATAGATTGATTGTACTTTTGTCAGAGATAGTGCCACTTGATCTACCGATCTACTTCATAGTCAATTGGGTAGAATTATTTCTTGATCATATTTTTGAACTTCTTTCAAATCAAATCAGAAATAGTATTGCTCCATATGTAAAAATTCCACAAGGTACAGGCACGGTTGGAAAACATTAGATGGGCAAAAGCAACTTTTTAGACACTAGTATAACCAACTATAGTAAGATAGATCTACAGATGATCCAACCAATTGTCCAATTTCTTTGTATCAACAAATCCATCATCCATAGGGATCTCAATTTGAGCTTCAACTCAGAAAGGTTGAAAATAGGGACTTTATGTACCCATTGGTTGCCCAATCTTCTCATTAGATGATTAGTCCTCATCTCCAAATATTGGAGACAACTTCACTAAAAGAGTTGCTAGTTCTTAAGTTGAAGATGCCCGTTGAGATATGAGCTAGGTGAGTTGTGCAATTTGCTTCTCCATTTGTTTGAGATGTCCCTTCACATCATCATCAATCACAGTAGAACTGGCAGCCATCCTTGTCTTCATCCTTCAATGTACTACAAGTATGAAAAATTATTCTTCCATCTACTTGTACCGCTCAAAGATTTGAACCATAAACCAAGACCCCTACCATTTAGAGGACCAAACTTTGATACCAACTTGATTCAATTGGGTATCCTTCAGCTTGCTCAACTCATACCTCTCAAAAAGAAAAAGGATAAAAAAGAAAAAATTAAAATTAGAGTTTTATATCTCCTTTTCTTTTATAAGTCGAATAATAAAATTGATTACAATATCCTTATTTATTATATTAGTGCAATCCACCCTTACAAAATCCGAATCAGATTCCTCTTCTAATTGGAAGTCGTTACAACTTTTCAAAAGTAGCTACCTAGTAGAAATAATCATGAAAAAGCTAAAATCCTTCTAGACCTAGATCTTGACTTCTACATCAACTTTATCTCCAATCACTTTGTCTAACTCTTCTTAGATTATGAGTTATGCCCTGTCAAAATTTTTCCTGAAAAATTTTACTTTGACCGACCTCCTTTGGGGCCTAGACATCATCGTACACCCATAAACCATTCAAGGTATTGTGGTAGTGCCAACCTACCAATTCAAGAAAGACCTTCATCGAAGTCGTCATAGTTCAATGGTGAATTGGATGCATAAGGCCTTGACAAATTCCTGGCAACCAAAGGTTCTGCTTATGTCCTTGTACCACTAAAACCATTGGTTGTCTTCCCCTTCCATCTGGAAGGAGGCCAGTAGAACACATTGATCTGGTAGAGAATTTTGATACTTGAATTGCTTTGCCCATTTCACTCATTCTATCAGCTCCATGCTGGAGTAGCGACGAAGCTCCAATATGGCGATGCGAACCTGGACTATACACTGTGTTTAATCAGATTTAGTAGTTGGAATGATTCCTTGCTGGTTGCTGCTTTTCATTGAATCGGAAAGAGATGACTTATCATTCTGCACCCAAATATTGGTTAACATGTCTACAATCTGTTTGACCATATTCTGCAACTCAAGAATTTTTCTGGAATTTTCTTGGATACATTGAAGCACTGTTGAGACTTGCTTTCCAGCCTCTCTAAACAAATCATTGTTGGTGGTCATGATCGAGGCTACGAAACCAGAAATGGTATGAACTCAAGTACACCAAAATTAACTTATATTATTTTTCCCAATAATCCTTACAGGTTACAATTACCCTTTATAATTCTATACTCAATACTAATGCTCCTTTCATTCCACCACTGTAAAGACTCCCCTTGACAGCTTCTAATCAACAACTAACTTTTCTACTCTCCTAAAACTTTGTTAACTACCAATAACCAACTCCTATTCAAACTCCGCTATGAAATGACTCTCTCAAACTCACCACACGGCTACATGACTATGTCACTTATTCACAACTAACAAAATAAATGCAACTAATGGATATATCACAATTCTATAGTTTAAGATAAGATCTAAAACAACCAAAGCCATTATTCTTAGAGGATAAAGCACTAATTTGATCATGCAGATCATAATTGATGTAATTGCTACACCAACAATTCATAGGTTATATCCTGCACATATGTGCATACAACCTTTTAGAGACCACAATTTTGACCCAAATGGACATTTTGCCAAGATGCAATTTACAATGATTTATTGTAGTTCTCTAAAACCTGTTTTAAATAAGGTCTTATAATTATCTATCTTACAGAAAGCCAAACAATCCTGTAAAAAATAAGATAAAATTGGGGCCACATATGCCATCATTCAGGAGAAATAGAAGACCTACAACTACAAAAAAACAGAGCACCTACCAGACATTGCTACAACAAAAATACCCCCCTAAAAATTGCAATCCTACAAAATCAGTCAAATGAAGATATCACAAGTAATGGAATCTAATGTCCATCTTCATACTTTTTAACCTTGAACAATTCAATGTTTTATCTCATTCAAGCTACCACAGCACCATATTCAGGAAAAGGAACCGATAACATCTATCTTGTTTCCATCTAATAAACCAATCCTGCACATTTCATAAATACGGATACAGTAGATAAAGACTACACATTACCTGATATGTCCAAGGAGACTCTTAGAGAAGGCAAAAAGCTCATGTCTGGGATTGAAAAGGAAGTGAAATTGATTTATGTTGACCTTTAAATCATTGATATATTCATGGGTAAGGAGTACTAGCCAGTTTTGTGGCACCATTAGCTTTGTTTACATTTTGTACCAAGCACAATGGATATTATTGTCTCATAAGGACATCAGAGGACCTAAAAACTGAAACATCACTAGCCTTTTATCTTCTGATTTGATATTCGACACCTCTAAAACAGACACTGCATGTCCAACATGGAAACTAGTTTATGCACTCTTTACATCCACTTTATATAGATCCCCACAAATAAAAGACCCCACATCCTCTCTGTTCCATAGCACCCTTGCTTCAATCAAAATTTACAAAAGACCAAAATATGGAAAACAATTAGCTATTCTACTTTACACCAGTATATTTTCAGTGTGCAGCTTGAGAACCCACCTACAACTAAGATACAAACTGACCTAAAAGAAGAGTTTCCCTCATCTCTCCAAAAAAGCAGAATCATTCAAGATCATCCTTAAATTTAATTAAAAACCTAAGATGCATGGTCATGATTACCTATCCTCTGTTAAATGTCATCACTTCCAGATCTAGTTCTATTCCCCAAAAAGCCTTTTAAGATCATCTAGTTTTCTAACTCCCAAGTTTCCTCTTTCTCTTATAATAAACATTCAATTATCAATAATAAAAGAAATGTTGCTATACATGGTTCAAGAGAAAAAGAAATCCCCTGATCCTTCCCTTAAAATGGTTTAACAAGGAAGAAAGTGAAATCCAGTTTTGATGAAACTAACAGCAAAATCAATGTTAATATTTCAAAGTGGCAACAGGGATCTGTGGGATCAAAGAGAGCATAAATTGAATAAATAAATAAATGAATAAACTAATTCAAATGATCCTTGCATTTACTTTACTTCACCTACCTCAAATGCCCAAATATGCCTTTCCAGAAAATAAAATTGTTATAGTTGTACAACTTAACAGAACTAACATAAATTTCAAATATTTTTGGAAGCATCTGTGATTATATCCCATTATGAAGATATATCTTAGCCTCAAAATTTTCAGCAAGAAGCATTTTGACATGAAAATGAAACAAATCTGATCTCACAACCAGCATAATCACATCCAGTTCCTCGAAAGCAAAGTTCAAGAGGAATTCGTGAGAATTAAACTTTCAAGTTACATAAGTGGAAAAGGTGCAGTCAGCATTTTGCAATAGGAAATAATATCATCCTCTTTAACATAAATTGGAGCATTAGCCAACCATTACAAATCTTGTATTTGAGAATATAGCACATAAATCTGAAAGGTTCACAATTCGAATATGTTGGGATAGGTAACTCTGAAATAAAAGCAAAGACCTATTCAAGAGCAAATATCAAACAAGAAGTTACAAACACCATTTCTTTCAATCCTTGAAGAAGCCTTTCTGTCACAAGAAGGAGTTCTCTCTTATATCAGTGAAAGCTTTCTAGTGCCTTGAGATTTCTCCATGATGGAATAATTCTCTACACAGGTAAACAAAAAACCCTGCACTCCAGTGACCTCTTCCTTCCACTTGAAGTGATGATCCCCAACTTTCACAGTTAAATATGGCCGCCAGAAAGACAAAACTTCCTGATCACTTGGATCACTACCTATTGAATAAAAAATCCTATATCCATCATCAAGAAGTTCATCAAAACATGTATTGTTAGATGCATTACGAAATCCATATCATATTACTATTCTCTGTCACAAAGTTCCGCAAGTCCCACGGCCACAAATAATCAACAATCAAGTGATTATAGAACCATCATTCTCTTCTCTCCCTTCCATTATCAAAGAAACCATTCTAATATGTTGAAATTGTCTCAAGATTACTATTCTTTTGTATAATTGCGCATATGGATCAACCAAAAAATGAGCACTTAAATCAGCCCAGACACCAATTGAGATTCATGAATTCAACTGCAATTCTTAAAAGTTATGATCTTTGTTGACAACAGAGAGCACACGAAACTGACAACCCGACAAACTAGAGGCCGCTTCTCTCCTCCCTCATCAAGAAAGGCATCAAGTCTGAATTCAAACAAATTCATGTCTTTACATCGCAGGTCATCATCTTACCTTATGCTGCCCTCGCTCTCATTCACGTAAGCATCAATAATTATATTGATTTCCAGACACCCATTGTCACTGCCATCATCAAAGCCAAAAGGAACCGATTTATTCAGAGAAAAAGGAGAGTGGTGGCCGGAGTACCTGGACAGGAATTGATGGATCTTGGGATGATTGGGACCGACGAGACGACGTTGGATCCTGAGGGCGATTCTGTAGGTCCGCTTCAGGCCCAAGAAGTAGGCCATGATCGCCGTCATCTCCCACAACACCATCTTCCAGGGGCGGGGGGGGAGGGGTGGGGGGGCGGCGGCGGCGGTGGCGACGGGGGAGGTGGCGATGTAGGTGGAGGAGACGCGTGGGTGACGACTTGGCGGGCGCGAGAAGGTTCGAGCTCAAAATTCCTCTCCATTTATTATCGCAGCGAGAGATGGGTGTGAACAGAAATAGTCAGATGGCAGGGCTGTTACGGCTTACAAGGACTAGTGCTGATCTCTTGTTTGACAAAAACATGTATTTTCTGACTGATATACTTTTTTTTTTCCTATAAGATGCATTAAAATTAATTTAGATTATAATTTTTTGAGAAAAAAAAAAGATATATACAAGTGCCTTCATGAGAAAGCTGATACAAAAGGAAACCAAAATAAATCTTGACTACTGCAATGCAATACTTCTTAAGATAGTAGCCACAAATCTGCACCTCAATTCTTTTTTTTTAATCTCTAGTCCTACATGCTTCATCCCAAACCGGTTTATCATGAAAATTTGTGAGGGTCGGTGTCTTTGTGTCACTCAAGGGGCTATCCCGCGGTTCAACCTCATTACCTACCTATAGTCCTCTTGATTAAAACAAACTTGGGAAAATATTTAAAACATCCACTTTTAGTGTAAATAAAAACTCTTGACCATGAAGATAGCTAATGCACTCATTCATTTAACTTGGCTAAAACCACTCAAGGGAAGGTCTGCCAAGATTGTGATCAGATGGAAAGGACACTACCATCAAGATACTTTGATGGAAAAAGCTATGACATGATAAAATATTACACCATTAGAAGCTCTTGATGGTAAGAGAAGTCTCCGAGAAGCATATGAAACAGATCAACCAGTTCAAATCTAGCTTGAGCCAATCTAATAATGAACAAACTGCTATTATAAACAAGTCGATGGCAAAAGCAGTACGATCAAGGAAGCCTTTATCCAAACTCGTGTTGGATTTCAAATACTAAAGGATAATAAATAAAGTAAAAGCAAAATAGTGCTAATGATAACACCAAAAATATAAAAAAATTACAGCAATCGCAAGAGTACCATAATTTAACATGGTTTGATCGAAGCCTACATTCACATGGGAACGAGAGTAAGAAGGAGCTTCCACTATAAAAATAGTTTATAATGAAAAATAAATTCCCTAATACCATGCTGGGAATAATGTTTCTAATACAAAAAAGAAAAAAAAAAATTAAACAAACATCTACTAGAACTCTTGATAGAATAACTCTAATCCGAGATTAAGCGAACTCCTCCAATCGATGTTTTTTAATCTTCTTTACTCGAATGAAGCACCCTCCAAATCTCTCTTCTTCTCTCTCTTCCTATCTTCTTTTGTGGCTCATAATCTCCTCTCACCTTTTTTTACTTCTATGTTCCTTTTCACGTCTAAGAACTTCTTTTTATAGATAAAAAATTAGAGTCTATTTCAAACTCTTTTTCTATATCAAAAGAGGTTTCCACGCTATCCAACCAAGCTCCAAAGCTTTTTCGTGCACCACTCAAAAGGCTGCATGAGACTTCTTTTTATTTTTGATTTTCAGTTAATGCGGTTGATCCCATATGAAAGGGACCACATCAATAAAACTCCCCTCCCAACTTATATGAGAATTATATCAAGCTTGCAGCACCCTTGCACTTCATCAATTTCATCCCTGAAACTAACTTCATCAACATATCAAAATTATTTTCTTCAGTATCAACTCTTTGAAGCTTGAATTGTTTCATCTCCAACGCATTCCAAATCTAATGATATCTAACGTCGATGTATTTCATCCTTGAATGAAATGCCAAATTCTTACTGAGATGGATGGCACTCTAGCTATCGCTGTGGATGATGTATACCTTTTGCTCCATGCCAAGTTCCTCCAATAAATTTTTTAGTCATAGCACTTATTTGTTGGTCTCTATTATGGCGATGTATTCCATCTCTATCGATGATAGTGCGATACACTTTTATAGCTTTGATTACCATGACACCTCTCCACTTGAGAATATCATTAGATAACCTGATGTGGATTTTCATATGTCCACATCTCCCACCATGTCCGCATCTATATAAGCTTGTAGCATATGATCTCCGCTACCATAGCATAAATATGTCCTGGATGTCCCTTTAAGATATCTCATTATTCACTTCACTACTTTTCAATGCTCCTTCCCAAGATTTGAAAGAAACTAGCTGACCATACTAATCGTATGAGTAATATCAGGCCTAATGCATACCATAGCATACATAAGACTCCCCATGATAGATAGAAAATCTTACTCATCTTTGCTTGGTCTTTCTTGCTCTTTAAGCTTTGTTCTTTAGTCAATTTAAAGTATCTGCAAGCAAACTCATCACTAGCTTTGCTCTACTCATGTTGAATCGGTCCAAGACCTTCTCAATATAGGCCTCCTGTGACAACCATAGCTTCTTAGATCTTCTATCTTGGGCAATTCTTATCCCCAAGATTATTTTGTCCTACCCTACCAAACCTTTCATCATGAACGCTTGACCCAACTTTACCTTCCAAATCATTGATTTTGGTAATATTGTGTCCCATAATCACCATATCATCAACATATAGCAAAAGTATGATAAAACAATTATTAGAAAATTTCTTCATGAATACGCAATGATCAAAACTTGTTCTCTTATACTCGTTCTCCATCATGAAGAAATTGAACTTCTTGTACCATTGCTGCAGTGCCTGCTTCAATTCATAAAGACTTTTCTTCAAGTGGCATACTAGGTTCTCATTGCCTTTAATTTTGAACCCTTCTGGTTGTTTTATGTATATCTCCTCCTTCAAGTCACCATGAAGGAACACCGTCTTCACATCAAGTTGTTCCACCTCAAGATCTATATAGGCAATGAGATCGAGGATAACTTGAATAGATGTGAGCTTCACAATGGATGAGAAAATTTCTTCAAAATCAATGCCCTTCTTCTAACCAAAGCCTTTCACAACTAGCCTCATCTTTTACCTTGGTTGCAAACTGTTCTCTTATGAATTCAGTCTAAACATCCATTTATTTTTGAGTACTCACTTTCTCTTAGGCATCTTCATTAGCTCATATATATTGTTTTCCTACAAAGAATTCATCTCCAACTCCATTGCCTTCATCCACTCCTCACTATGCTGTTGTTCCATGGCTTCGAAGTAGGACTCGGGCTCCCTCGCATCTGTCGATAGCATGTAATCCTACGATGGATATCTCATGGATAGCCTATGCTTTCTAGTGGATCTCCAGACCTCCTGTATAGATGGTTCAACTTGCAGCTCAATCTAAACGCCACCCCCACTCTCCTCAACCTTATGACTTTTATGTGTACCGTCATCTGCAGTTGTTCTCCCATCATCAAGACTCCTCGGGGAAGTATCTGGACACAAGTCTATAGGACTGCTCAGGGACAACTTCGGCTTGTTAGGCTTCTCGAAGTCGTTGATCATCTAATCCTCTAAGAAAATAATATTATGGCTGCACATGATCTTTCGCTCCATAAGATCCCACAATCGATAGCCAAACTCCCTATCCTCACCGTAGCCTGGCAATATACACTACTTTGCCTTGACATCTAGTTTGGATCTCTTGTCATTGAAAATATACACAAATGCCCTATAACCAAAAACTTTTAAATAATTATAAAAAATATTTTTTTCCAACCATACTCTCTACGGTGTATCACCCTTAAGAGCATAGGAAGGAGAAAAATTAATGGCATAAACTAAAATCATTAATACCTCTCTCTAAAATGTCTTCGGTAGTTTAGTGTGTGCAATACCCAAATATTTCAAACCATCTAAAAATTTTAAATCAGCCAAAAAAAAAAAAGAAAGAAAGGTCAGCATTTAGAAACTGTGCGATGAATTAGAACTCCCAAAGATTCTTTCCATCTCCAACTCCATGGAGGAGTTCGGCTTTCCTTCAAAACTAAACACTGAAGGAACCTTTGAATCCCGGATTTCTCTAGTATTTAAATTAACCAAGAGATCCAGCATGTGAAAATTATGCAATGAATTAAAACTCCCAAAGGTTCTTTCCATCTCCAACTCCATGAAGGAGTCCAACTTTCCTTCAAAACTAAACACCGAAGGAACCTTTGAATCTCGGATTTCTCTAATATTTAAATTAACCGAGAGATCCTCTAATCACCATCTTTGATTTTTGGTCCTTAGAGCTAATCATTCCATCATTTTTCCTCTCAAACAATCTATCTTCATCCTTGTATTTGCTAGAAAAAAAAAGCCATTGAAGGACCATTGGAATAAAGGTAAAAGCTTCCAAACTTTTGCTTAACTCTTTTTTCCATCTACTTGACTCTTGGAATCATGATTTCCAATGGGATAATCGCTGGATTTCTTCTCAAAAAGTCAAGCCATCGATTTTCCCTATTTTTTGCATTCTTCTTTGATTTAATTTTGTTGTTCATCGCTATCTGGCTGCCACCGATCATCGAACCTAGCTAGCTATCGTCGTCATGGCCTTTCCCTCCGGCCATGAGCATCATTGGCAGGGAGGAGGACCTTCCTTGCCTTGGGAATGAGGGGACAAAGGGTCCCCTCTTTCGTTAAGAAAAGAGAGGATGCTAGTTCTCTCTTTTATCATGGAAGAAGGAAAAAGAAAGAAGAAAAAAGTGAAAAGAAAAGAAGAGAGAGAAAATTCTCTTTCTCCTAGATTTGAGTTTGAATCATACTTTTCTCTCTCTAAAAGTCCGACTTTCTCTCTTCATTTTTTTCTTTCTAATTTCTCACTTTACATATTTTCTCTCTCTAAAATTATTCTCTCTTTATGGAGTTCTCTATCTAATATTAGTCCAATGAAAAACTTTATTTAATGATTTTGATTGAGCCTTGGGAAAGAATCTTGATCTGCGATGGCTAGGCACCATGTCGGCACCTAATTTGATCAGATCTAGAAACCATCAAAATCGATTATTTATCATTTTGTTAAACTATCTATATACTAATTTAATCATGATTTGATTGAATGATCATGATTAGACTGATCGAGATGTCGTGCCATGTCGCCTAATCGGCCATATTCTATCTTGTTAATTTTTTTCTCCTTTGACATTCTTTCTATGTGATTTATAAACTTAGTGAATCCAATCCATTTCTTTAAGTCTGAGTTGATTATAATAAGGAGTTTTGAACTGCTTTGTTAGTTGGGCAACATGTCAATGTCATTCGATCCTTTATTCAAAGATGTGATCCTTATTGATTTCTATCAAATCATTATATTTAAGTAACCTTGATTTGTTTAAACTGCTTGATCGAATTGATCATGACTGCTACTCAATGTATCGATCTCTACTTAGACTCTTATCAGACACTACTGATTTGATCACTAATGTCCTTTATTGAACCATCTGTTTCCTATTCTAATTGTAATTTGATAAACTATCCTGATTGGATCGATCGAGATGATGGATGCTTCTACTTTTATCAACCTTATGAGGGTATTGGAACCTAGGATTTTTATTGGCTTTGGTTTAAGACTGGTAAATGAAGATATTTTAAATAATAGATTTTAAGGTATACTCTCAGGATTGATTGAATATATTCGTTTAGTGTTTTATAAAGTAAGTAATAAATTATCCTTTCGAGATATTTCATAATTTAATTTGAAAGTAAATAATTGTCTTTGAACTATGCATAATTTATGAAATTATATTTTGAACGAAAAGTAATTTCAAAATTAAGATCTAAAATATTATGATTTATTATGGAATATCTATATAGTATGTTACAAAAGTGCTTGATATGGATCGAAATAGTCTACTAGTAGTAAGATATAATAAGAAACTGATCATACCTCTATAAAGCTTTAAATCAATACTTTTATCATTCTCATCCTTGTCTAGTTTGCATGAAGGGCTCATAGGGGTATCGATGTTCTTGGCATTCTCCATCCTAAATCTCTTGAGTAACTTTCTTATATATTTGCTTTAACTAATAGAGATCTCTTTCTTTGTTTGTTTGATATAGAGTTCAAGAAAAATGTAAATTCTCCCATCATGTTCATCTCGAACTCCTTCTATATAAACTTTGCAAAATCTTGATATAAAGCTTTATTAGTATACCTAAATATAATATCATCGACATATATTTGAACAATTAAAATATCATCAAGATTTTCTTTTATGAAAAGAGTAGTATCTACAAAAATCATTTTCGAGCAAAAATTTACTCAATCTTTCATATCATGCTCTAGGTGCTTATTTTAAATCATATAATATTTTATTTAATTTGAAGGCATGGTTTGAAAAAGCATGATTTTCAAAGCTGAGAGATTGCTCTACATATACTTATTCAGCAATATATCTATTTAAAAAAAATACTTTTAACATCCATTTTAAATCATTTTATATCCATATAACCAGCATAGATAAATAAATCTAATGGCCTCTAGCTACTGGTGTAAAAGTTTTATCAAAATCAATTCTCTCTTCTTGGTTATATCCTTTGGCTATTAATCATGCTTTATTTCTAATTATATTTTCATTTTCATCCAACTTATTTCTAAATATCCATTATGTTCTAATTATGGGATGGTCTTTAGGTCTTCTTACTATGATCCATACATTATTTTTTTCAAATTGTTTAAGTTCTTCTTGTATAGCATTAATCCAATTATAATATTTTCAGCTTCATCTATTATTTTTAGTTCAAAATGAGATATAAAAGTAAAATAATTACATGCATCTTTAAGTGAAGAATGAGTTTTTACTCCATATGTAGAATCATCAATAATAAGTTCCTTGGAATGGTTATAAGCATACCTCCATTCTCTTGAAAGATCATTTGTGCCTTACTGTTACTCTTGTAGATTTTGTTGTTCTTCATCCTCATCTTCATCATTGTCTTTATATTCTTTCTTATTATACATCACTGAGTCTTTTAGGGTAAGTTCCTTCATTCCTTCCTCAATTGGACCTACATCATCAACAAACTATCTCTTCCTTGATGGAAGATTATTAGTCTCATCAAAAACTATGTATATTGATTCTTTTACAATTAAGATCCATTTATTAAAAACTCTATATATCTTGGTGCAAGTGGAGTAACCAAGAAAAATGTCTTCATCAGATTTTTGCATCAATTTTTTTCAATTTATCTTTATCATTATTCAAAGCAAAACATCGATAATCGAAAATATGAAAATGCCCAATGTAATTTAGTTTTCTATATTTCCAAAGTTCATAGGGTCTTTTCTTTAAGATTCGTCTAATTAAGGCATAGTTTAAAATATAGCATGCTATATTAATTATTTCTACTTAAAATATTTTAGAAAGTTGCTTTCACATAGCATGATATGAGCTATTTTTTCTCGTATCCTAATTTTTTTCTCTACGATCCTAATTTAGGAGGTTGCTTTCACGTGGCATGGCACATAGCAAGTTAGTAGTTATGTCATTAACAAAATTCGAGTATAAGTTCGGACAATGATTCTTGACAAATATGGATTTCAATAGCTTCGATAATGATAAAATTTGTTTAATATAATAATCATCATAAAATATGAAAAATAGTAGAAATCCTCAAATAGATCTACGCACGGGGGAGTTGAAGGCTCTTGGAAATACATAGGAACTTCAGGAAAAATGGAATGCATATATTTTAAAAAGATAAAATTGCAAAGAGACCTTAAGTTTGGCCAATTTTTACTTATTATCTCTCCTATTCAAATATTTTCAATTAGATTCCTTTAATATGAATAGAAATCTATCAGGAATTATATCCCCTCTTATATAGTTCTATATCAACTTTCAGAACTATTTAAAAAAATATTATTATTTATGATAAGACTGTAGCTTTTTTTTTTTATAGGATTCAGACCGGTCCATTCCAAAATGGAAGCTTCTGAGTACTTGGGAGACTATTTTTGAATATTTATCCAGGATAATTTTTTGCGCACTGATTAGAGCATGGTACCTGGAAAAAAAAAAAAAAAAAAAATCTTCCGAGCCTATGCATGCATCAATCATGTGTGCAATGCTGTATGTGTGCAAAGAATTTTCTTTTTTATAGTTATACTAGTTCAACCAACGAATCTCATGAAACCTTGGGCTCAATCATTTCCAAGAGTATACTGACTGTTATTAAGGAGATGGCCAGATAGTTGACCATCGTAACCAGATCCAAATCTGGATGGAACATCATAGTGAATGGCACGGAATTTCGTTAATGGTGTGTCCTCATGGGTAGAAAGTCATATACATATCCACTGATTTACTGTCAGTTTTCATTATGATCCGGTTAATTGCCATATACAAATCATCCTAGAGCTCCTTGAGACTATTCACTGTATTTTCATAATCACGATAAGCAATTGTTAATTAATCTAGTATTAGCCTCTGAGTTTAATTGGTATATCTTACATAATGTCCAGCTTGGACGCTCCGGAAGTTGCTAAGCCTTGGCATTGTCACATAAAAGACTGGAAATTTTGGAATTCAACCCATTTTATTTTTATTTTCCACCATCCAAGTCAGCTATATGCATCGAGAGAAGAGGGGTAGAAAGAGAGAGGTGGGGTTCATTTTTCTAATGATCAGAGAGATTAGATGTGGTCTACCATTTTAAACTATTTGTACTCTAAAAATCATATAATTTGGATATTTGTATTCTATGCAACTTGTTGTCCAAGATGAATAATTTAAACAATACAAAATAATACATATCTTTTAATCACTTTATATATAGGTTAAAGGTCTTTAGATCACATGGCTCTTGAGTCATCAGTTTAGAATCCAACTTGCACCTGCAACCTGCCCAAGCCCGCTAAGTTCAAGTGGTTCATTTTTCTAAACATCGGGCCTATCCCAAATTTAACCCAGAAGTCAGCTTAACCATAGATTGGTGCGTTCGGATTCGGCCCTCCAAACCCCATGGGTCAGGAACGGTAGAGCCAATTAGCTTATACATAGTGAACAGTTACAGACTGATAATTAGAACGGACGTAGGGTTTGAAAATGTATAATTATAATTATATTTTGAAATTAAATTTGATTTTGTATTACGATATTTGTGTAATATGTTTATATTTATATTTATATATGATTTAACAAGTAAAAAATTAAATAAATTAGTGGATGTTCATGGTCAATATTAATCAATACACTTTCCGACCTGATTATAAACTCCTCATATTGTCCAAAACTAATAAAGAAATCAAGCACAAGCACCTAGCATGTTCCAAGAGCTAGAGGCATCAATCGCAACGCTGGAGCCACGGTTCAAAATTTTAAGAAACAAAATAAAAAGCTGTGGGAGGGCAGAGGAGAATAGTCAAATGGTTGGCGAGGCAATTATATGAACTAAAGAAATGAATCAACACCCTACAGGATAAAATATATGAAACATTTTGCCAGGCAGGATGCCTTATCGAATTAATATATGAAACCTCACCAAAATGAAAAAAATGCATATACGAAGCATGTTACAATAAGAGCAAGAATAGAGAGATGGAAGAACAATTATAAGATTTTTTTCTTAAACACTAACCAGTAAAGCCAGAGGTTTGATTGGTACATGAAGCCACTCACACGTGATCGACCATACTTGGCAAAGAAATATCAAAGTACGGTTTCTATTCTACATTCACCACAACAGCATGTAAATCAGGCAAACCAGACAACAGATGTTTGAACAATTAAAGAATCAATCCTTGTGCAGGCGCAGGCTTGGAAGAGTGCTCGGTGGAAGCAGCTTTCGGAGACTCAGAGAGACGAACCTGGGCAAATTCACCCTCCGGCCCCTTCTGCTCTTGCTCTACAACTTTCTCTTTTGTCTTTGATCCGACATCACCGGCGGCCTTCGCAACCTTGTTGAAGGCACCAGTCACCCATGAAGCCCCAGTCAACACGTACCTGTTCTTCATGATTGCTGAACCTGCACTGCTCACCGTCTGCTCAGCAGCAGCAAAGGCTGATTTAGTCTTCTCGGAGACTTGGAATTTCTGATCCATTTCCTTGACCTTCTCATTGACGGCCGAGGTGCTCATGCTGATCTTCTCACTAAGACCAATTTTCTTGTCAAAAGAGGAAACCTTTGCAGTGGCTGTGGATGTGAGTTGGTGTTTCTCATCAAATGATTTTGCTTTGTTGACAGCATCTTTGCCTAAGATAAAACCCTTGGCAAGCATGGTGGAGACAACATCTTCAGCCTTTTGAACAGCAGATCCAGCACCCCCCGGGGCAGCAGCATCTTTAGACTGAGAAATTTGCAAACGATTTTGTTAAACACATTAGAAAGCTGTAAGTAGGAGATTGTGGGAATATTGGTAATCGACAAATGCCATGAAGCCTACCGGTGGTGGAGCTGAAGCAATAGGGGGTAAATGGTAATCTAGGGCAGGTGTAATGATGACAGACAGATCAACTATTGTTGCACCCTGAACCACCAATAAATTGACTTTTTAGAACAGAAACAAATTATTACAAATATCATAGCAAGATCACTATCTATATTCTTTAAAAGTAACAAAAGCATGCTGATTGGCTTCAAAACGACTACCCTGCTTCTTCTATATTGCTTAGGCCCCATTCCGCATTGCTTTTGGAAGACCAAAAAGTGCTTCTTGATGGGCTAAAAGCTCTTTGGATTTCGATATGTTTGGTAAAACTTTGGAAACAGCTCCAAAAACTAAAAAATGGTTTACCAGGAGAAAGCTCCAATTTGGAGGCTTAGAGCAAAAGCTCTACTTGATATGCATTGGGAAGCTATTTTTTTAGATGAGAGACTAGGGTTCAAGTGTCAACAATAAAATTAACAATACTTTATAATAATAATTTTTAATGAAAAAATATAATAATAATATAATATAGCACAATATTGACATAACAATATAACAAAATGATATTTTATTGTACCATATAATAATAATAATAATAATAATAATATATTATTTTCATCATTATTATTAACTTACAATCATATTATAATAATATAATATACTTATAGCACAATAATATTATAACACAGTGCTTCAATAATATACTTAATAATAATATGTATTATTATATTATAATAATATTTTTATTTTATAATAAAATTATAAATATATTTTTTATATTTTATAATAAAATTTCTTATTTGTTATACTGCTTAGATTAAATGTCAAAGTAAATAATTTATAAATTAAGGATATTTTATAATAATAGTTTTTGATACTACAAACAGTTAGATAATTGAAAGCAGCAAGCAATATCTTTTATTATTATTTCCTAATACTAGAAGCTCTTTCTTAATTTGATTATCCAACATATTTTAAAGTCCTCGTAGCACTTCAGAAAAGCTCTATTACCCAAAGCACTATAGATAAGAGCTCTACTAGCTACAACAATGCCAAATGGGGCCTTAATCACTTGCATTTTATTTTTTCCCCTAAGAAAAGATAGAGAAAACCCTCTAGTTTTCTTAGCACCACAAATTCGAGGAACCAGAAAAACACCCCAAACTCCCTTTGATGTATGACAGGTCTCCATACATAGAGCAATACAACAGCTAATGCATAAGGAATTCAACACCATAATCTTAGAGAAAAGTATGCAAAAAAATAAGGAAATGATAGGAAAAAAAACTCAAATAATTGTAAACATATGAAATGGAATCAAGCATATGAAGGGCACATAATTAAACAAAAACAATAAAGCCTTGAGATGTTAATTCACTGAAAGAAGTAGCGCAGTCTCTGCTCCCTGGGAATCTTTGAAAGTGACATATGCAATTTGTGACAATTCATCCCCACTGTTAAAAGAAAAAACCAAGTTTAGGTGCACCCATCCAGAACAGTATCAGAAAATAACCTATAATGATAATTGTAAACACGAACCTCTGCATCTCGACGTATTCGATGTCTCCAGAAAAGGAAAAGAACTCCTTGATATCCCGTTCAGATGCACTGAGGGAAACATTGGTGACTTTCACAGTCCTTACCTGCCATGCCAAAGCAAGCAATTGCAATCAGAATTTTTTTCTTGAAGTCAACTGGCAGCAAAATATAAAAAATCCTCTAGCAAATGCTGATAACATACATGATTACACATTATATATGGGTTAGTGAAAACTCAATATACTGTGGAGATATATAATCCATAATTGTCTGTGTAAACCGATGTAACAACAAATTAACAAAGGCAGCTCCAACAGTCTGGATGTAGACTAACCCATATATGGGAAATGATAACTTCAATAAATACAAGTTTTTTTGATAAGGTAATGGTAATACCCAGACTTACCATAAGATAGAGTAGAGGGAAAAACATTCCAGCATGCACTACCTCAGGGATAAAATTTAAAAATTAAAAAAATAAACATGACCATGGTAACAGCTGTTATCTTTGAATATATGCAAAATACACCGACACATACCAGGATGTTCTAAAATGAAATTGATTTCCTTTTTTCTTCTTCTTCTTTTCCAACCAATAAAAAGATACAGGTGACCCAATAACAAATGCTTGTGATGCCCCATGTGATTACCACATGCCAATTGATAAGATGGCTAGTATTTGAAGAATATAATCATATTTCCCATCTAAGAAAAATCAAAGTGCTGGAAAACTAAATAAGGATACAAGACATGACCACTCTTAAGAACTAGTCACACTGTGAAATGAGAACTGGTATTTCCTAGTCATGCACAACAACCCAGAAATGCTCCCACAAAGAACAGGAAGTTAGAGCTTATGGACTATAATGGAAATGCTACACTCTCAAGTCACCTACCCAAACACATCTAGCAGAAATAAGCATCTTGGTTATGGTTTAGCATTGAGAAATGGCAAGTCGACTAATTATCTATATACAACACTGCATCTAGTTTGCCAAACAAAATAACAATCAGCAAAGTGTTCAGTAGGTAAGTTTTTTGTTAGTACTATCTCATATATTTTCTTTTCTAACAATGAAGAAAAATTTTATTCACCATTAAAAAAGGTAAACAAAACTAAGATGACCAAAGCTGCTGGAATTTTTTTCTTCCAACTATGAAGGGTTGCAATTATATACCCTCATCAAATACAAGAAGAAAAAGAGTCAACAAAGAATCACTAAAAACAGTAAAATGGTGGAAAGTTCACTATCTTATTCTGCTTGCACCTCATTAAAACCGAGTAAGTACCAAAATGGTGCTTTTAATGCTTTTCCAGAAGCGCAAAAGTACCTCGCACTGTTGGGACTTTATCCAAGTGCCCAAATAGTTGTTTGGCTGAATAAACCTGAATAAAGTGAAGAAAGTGGACTGAATTCAGGTTTATTCAGGAACAAAAACAGGGCTTTAAGAAAACCTAAACTCATAAGGCACTATGGGGCATAGTTGTTTTTAGATTTGAAAATTCATTCTGTTATTGCCTTTTGGATGAAATGGATCCATTTGATTAAGGCAGAGCACTTAAACCCTTGGGGCACTTCAAGATTGCAATCTTGTTCGAAATCTCTTATTCTACAACATCACCTATGATAAGGTTCCCTGTCTTCCACTCCTATGGTATATTATAATAGGCTTTCTAATCAAGTTCTCAGAATAAAAACTAGAAGCTTTGTTCATGTATATGAAAGAATACACTTCATAAATATACAGGTATTCTAATAATAATTCATGGCTATCTAAAAGATTTGCCAGAGTTAAACAACCAATAACCTCGGGAAACAAACCTAGAGTTAAAATTTTCAAATAGCATCGTTCAATTGTTTGACATAAACGATGTTACTTGTATTCCAATGCACTGAATCATGAATAGAGTAAATATCCTTAATCAAGGGCTTTCCCAACTAAAATAAATAACAACAGATAAGCTTGAGGGAGTCAAAGGAGTAATTAGCAAACATGATAACGTCCAATTCAAGAATGGAGTCCTCTAAATACATGAGAATTAGAACACTTTTTTCTTTTTAGTGACTGTATTTTAACTCATTCACTTCATAAACAAAGCAGAGAATTAAGAATTAGTTAGTCTATTGTTTCTGCCAATGTAAATGCCTAGATGAAGATCAGTCACAAGGAGTCAAAGCATGACGCATCAAATGAAATTCAACCAGCTCAAAACGGCATCCCTCATCCTCTAATAAGAATTAGCCAGAACAAATAAATAACAAAAAGTCCATGAATACAAGTCTAATCAATCATACTAACTACAGAGAATACCCTTAAATGACATAGGTCAGGCATCTAAAACCGAAACGTTTCCCATGATCCTAGCAACAACACACCACAACAAAAAGATTACGATTTATCAGCAAATAAATTGATTTTCTCTATTTTTCGCAATCAGAACGGATTATTCTACAACTGGTACTCCTCTTGATAGCTCAAATCGGGAATAGCAGCTAAAGAGCTCAGAAATCACCACGAAAAGCCAACAGATCCAAGCCGATTTCCAATTTTATGGATTAAAAAGGAACCAGATTCGAAGCAGACCAAAATATCATCTATGCCGAACAAAAATAAGAAGAAATCTGGAGCTAACAAGGGAAAGAAGCAGCAGCACTCACCGACATCGTAGCTACTCCTTTCCTCCAAAACCCTAATCTCCAAGCGAAAACCCTAACAAGATTACAAAAAACAGGAGGCTTCTGGGCGAAGAGGAGGTATTTAAAGGGAGCGGTCAGCGGAGGAGCAGGGGGCGTGGGGTCTCGCCGGAGATCTCATTTTATATTTATTTTCTCCTGGCTTTGGATCCCGTCAGCGAGACTAATCTTCCCCATACAAGCTCCCGCATAACATATCTATGCGTTTAGAAGATCGGCATTTCACTCTTCTCCTTCCGGTTAGCGTGGTTATCGTGGACGGCAGATGTGAGTTCCCGTTTAGAAGGTTTTATGATGACTTCCATTTTGATGGTCATGTCTCCGGTCAGACGACGACTTATCGGCTTAGCGTGGTTAACGTGTAGGCTCACGGGAGTCCGGCGGCAAAGGGCCTATGCACCGCTACACAGCTCCAACAATTACACGAATGCAAAAGACGACTTGGCAATAATCAATTGGTGGGAATCTACGGCCATGCGTGATTTACCCATTCTAAGGCGAACACGTCAATTGGATGTGCTGACGTGATCGGTTTGGGCAGCGTAAATTTTAGGGTATCTACCGGCTCGGTCTCCTAGTCAGCCTTGGGGAGGAGGGATGGGACGAGTCAGACCAAACACCGAGCTTCGGAAACATGGTGATTTTTATGAGATCAAGCTATAAGTTGTTCTTTTTCACTTCTTTTTTTTTTTTTTTTTTTTTACCTACGAGCATGTAAGCAAACTGGTCAAATCATTAAATTTATCCAAACCACTAATTTTGTTTCAATTTAGATCAAATATTTTTAAAAATAATTTAATTTATTAAATATTTTTTACTACCTCAAAATTACTTACACATAAAAAAAAATTATATTATTTAAAAATTTCTAACTTATGCATCAAATAATTTAAAATTAAATAATCTAAATAAAATTAAATTAGATATATTTTTTAATTACTTGATGTAAAATTAGGTATTTCTAAATCATATAATTTTTAGTATATAAGTAGTTTTGAGGTAGTAGATCATATCCAATAGTTTGGATCATCAATGTACAACACTCATTGTCCAATTTTGATCTGATCGGATCTTGAGTCCAAATTTGATCGACCTCACCCAAGTATGCCCCCAAGATCATTTTGCAGTCGACTTATTTAGATTGAGATTGACTCGTGAAGCACTATGTCTCAAGCTAGTTCTCTATCTTTTGATTCTGGCCATTCAGTGGTCGACTCGACTTAAATAGGAGTCAACTTATATAGAACTAAGGTTAACTCATTAAGTGATGGGGTTAACTTGAGAATAAGATGTTTTTCACTGCACTCTATCTTTATCTTGAGAACAACCTAGGATTGACTCGTATTCTATTAGGGTCGGCTTCAACTCTATTGGGGTCGACTCAAGATGAGATAGAGTCGACTCTTGAAAATCCCAAATTGTATAGCTCTTTATCTTACACTTTATGATAATTTTGGGGTCGACTCTTACAAACCTAAGGTCAACTCATGAAAGTGCCTATTTGCTCCAACTACGTCGGATTGACTCATGAATTTTGGGGTCAACTCCTAAGCCCTTCGAAATTGTTGGTCTATTATTTTACTCTATGAACATTTATGGGTCACCTCATAACTTGTTAGGATCGACTCTCTTTTATCAAAGCTTATGTAATTCTACTTAAAAGCTATTTTAACTTAGCATATTCGAGAGAAATTCTTTTTGAATTTAATATATCTTTGTGAGAACCTTGGAGATCTTATATTTATTCTTGAAAGATTAGTACCATTTATACTCAAATCTTTTGTTATCATCAAAATCAATTCTTAGATCAATATTTTCTCTTTTTGATGATGATAAAATTTTGAGTATATGCACTATAAAGCATTGTGTGTTTCTACAATTTATGCATAACTAATTCATCGATATCAAATATAAAGTAAGAAATTAGATGTATTGAAAGCATATTTCATGATTAACATACTCAATAAAGTACTAGAGCATATACTCAACTTAACATCTTCTTTTTGATTGCATCAAAAAATTTTATTTTAAAAAAATTAGAATAAGTTATGAAAATTATATTAAAATTAAATTTGTCTCAATCAATATTCAAATCAAATAGTGTGCTTCAGGATACAAGCATGAAGAATCAAATTCAGAGCATCAAATGATGTCAAAGTTAATGAACTAAAGCATTTTGTGTAAGAAGTAATTTTTTCTCAAAATTTTTAGACTTACTTTTACTTCTCTCCCTTATGTTTCAATTTAAGCCACTTGCTTCTTCCAGATTACATTCACTTTTCATTCTTTTCTCCCCTTTTATATTCCAATTTAAGCCATCTCCCCTTTTATATTCCAATTTAAGCCATATATATATAAACTTAGAAATAGAGAAACTGAGTTAGAGATTAGTATTAGAGCAGTTATAAGTAAGAGTAAGTATCAAATTATTTTTATGAATAAAGATAGTTGGTTTTGAAAAATTCGTAAGGGGCTCAATCTCGAAATAGATATCAGAGTAATAGAGAATTAATAATTGAGCTAAATAGAGAAGAATTAAGCACCATTGCCATTTATAGAAAAGATAATATATATTTAGTAAAGTAAACAGTACATAATTTATAGAAGATAAAAAGAACATAATATGAAGATCATTATATAAGAACATAGACATCTAGGACACAAACACCAAGAGTTTGAATAAAATCTTATGTATCTAGTCAGATGAGATGAAATTATCAAGGGAGTGAATGGAGGCTCTCCAAGAAGGCTAGCTCCTTCGATAGACAGAAGGCTAAGCAAATGGGAATGGTCTAGGCTAGGTAGAATGTTATGTTGATCTAATTTCACTAAGTTGCTAGGTAGCTCTCTCTACCACCTCTATCAAACAGGCCCCTGACTTGCATGAATAGATCCAGCCTCTCAATCCTTTTGCTCTCCAAGTAGGCTTGGATGGATTTGACCTCTCCCTCTAGAGCTGTAGTCCTTTGAATCTGAGTCTCAACTAAAAAATGAGTGTCTGAGACATCATGCTGCAACTCTATGATTATCTGATGAAGGATCGATGCATGTGGCACAAGTCAGCTATCTATCTATCTATTATCTCTAGCTGATATGGGGCATGTCTGATAGTTTGATCTACTCTCCCTCTGACATGAATCACTTGAAGTCAAAATCTCCCTTAGTTGCTCCACTACCTCTTTGAGCAGGTCAACATCCGATCTAATGGTCTCAAAATGCTCCTACCAAGCTTGTCAAGCTATAAATCAGTATGTCTTTACTCAATCTCAATCTCCATTGAGTAAACTCTGTAGGTATCTTTGTAGCTCTAGGTGGCATGGAACCATGATCATGATCCACTACTTGTGCTGTGGGTCCTACCTTTAGATGGTCATTATCATCCTATGCTCCATCTCTCAACTCTCTTAAAGTTGCTCCTCTACATATTCAATGACCATCAACTTTCTAAAATCTCATCCGGCACAACAAGCGGTCATTGTATGTATCAATGTGCATCAACACTCTAGAGATCTCTCCCTCTAGCTCAATCCTATGCTCTTTGAAGACAAGTGTCAAGATTATTCTGTATAGTGATGAGGCCTTTCACCATCCGGCCACCTCATGCATCTACTAGATCATTAGAGTTGACATGCCTAGAGGGTACTCCACGAAAATATGATACATCACTAAAATATCCCTCTCAGACACAAAGTCAAACTACCTAGTATTTGGAAAGAAGATCCTACTAATAATATGATGAAGAAGGCATAATTTGATTGTCAGTAGGTTAGTGCTCACTTCCTCTATCTCGTTGACATCATCTTAATCCCATATATATCTAAAGTTAGTGCTTCAATGATCGAGATGGGCTACAAAGTTGCTTTCGGTGAGCATGTGAGGAATCCGGCCAATCTTTTCGACATCATGTATGATCTTTACACCCTTTGACTCTAAGTTCTCTACCCTGAATTTTACCTTTCTATAGAGTTTTCTTACCAAATTTGGGCATGTTGGTAGGTCTAGTGAGCACATGTATTCCCACCCCATTTTCCTGATTTTTCTTCCTATGAAAAACCCTTCATGCTCCAAATAATCAAAGTCAATCTTATGACCCATCGTGATAATACGTGAGGAAAGGGATACCTTAGAGGTGGGAGATGGCTATGGAGATGAAGGTCTCCACTATGGAGATGGAGGAGGAGGTGCTAGCTCTGCTATAGAAGACCAATGAGGGTCAGACCTATGCTTTGTTCGATGTTTAATCATATAGCTCTAATTTTTTGAGTGATTGCTCTTCAATCTTGGTGCGAGCTGCTTCCAAGGAGCCATGGGAGACCAAATTTGAGGAGAAGTGAGTAGAAAATAGAATGGTGTAGTCGGAGTGAGGAGGGAAAAAAGTTTAAAGATACATGACCTCGAATGGAAAAAGAATATAGAGAATAGCCCTCAGGATGATTCTATTCAATGGGTCATTCCCAACACAGGAGTCGACTTCTACAATACTGTGAATTGACTCTAGAATAGGGGTCGACTCAAGCAAAACTATGAGTCAACTTCTCAAAGAATTAATTTTTCTTAGATTTAAGGGGATGACTTTCCAAGTCTAGAGGTCGACTCCTTAAATTAGGAGCTAGCTCCAAGGAGTTGGTATTGGAAAGATCCCTCATGATGCAAAATATAGATCCTCTGTTCAAGATCGTAATGCCAGTGATGATGTTAATACCATAACAATCCAAAAAATTTAGTGCTCTAATATCACTCCACGGGCCATCAGGCTTATTTAAAGTACTAAAACCAAGTCTTAGTAGGTTTAGATCTCCTAACATGACTTAAACCAACCCCTGACCATCCAATCAATATCACAAGCTTCCGTAGCCTCCTGATCATGATAAACCACATGTAGATCATCGCAAGCTAGCCCCTACATGAACTGGACCGTAAATCCGGCTATCCACCATGCGCCATGTCACCCACTTGCCGAACCATGCCTGTGCACCACATGGAATGGCGGTGAACCACTAGGGGTCCATGCCTCATATGTGGACCATGTGAAGAGACCACCTGGGTGTGTGGACCATGCATGGGCTGCACCTGGTCCATGCGCTCCCCTCCTGCACCATGCGGTGGATTGTGCCCACATATGACCGCGGGCCGTGGGCATCTGCAGGGCATGCGTACATGCAGACCACGCATGCTCCTATGACTCGTGCCCAACCGTGGGGCTCACTCCTCTTACAGGCTGCTATAGGCTCCTTCATTACTGCTATGGAATAAACTCAAGGTGCCAAAACTCAACAATCGGATCTTCGAAAAAAGGTCAATTAAAAGCATGGATCAAATAAAGCTCAATGAAATGAGAAGAAATCTTAAATAAGAGCTTCTAAGGAAGAACTCATCTAAAAGGATTTCAAAGACTTAGTTTACTTCTAATCAAATCAAATCTTTTCTCACTAAGGAATTTAGTAAAAGTATCGATTGATGATTTTAAATGAGCACAATAGCAAGCATAATGTTACAATATTGCACAAGGCTTGTCATAAAATGACATTTTCACATAATTTTGATTGATTATATAGGATCTTATGATAACTTTATTACTTTTAATGTCAAAAGCTTCAATTCATGCTTAATTCACAAGATTTGCACACAGGAGTTACTTATTCATGGTGGCTTAACTTGATTTTTTCTTCTTTGTTTCAAATAATTGGGCAAGTTGGGATATAATTAAAATAGGAAAGGAATATGAAAACACATATATCTTTGAAGTGTAAAAGCATATATCTATTACAAAATATATAGAGACTACATTAATGAAATTAAAATCAAATATGGGGTCAACAATGATGAGTTTCAGAAAATGTACGTCATGGTGTCAAGTATAATAGAGCATGTAAGTATGTATAATATAATACAAAGTGATTCACCAAAATCAATCAATTTTCAAAAAGTGTAGAAGGGGTGATTACCAAAGGTTTTGCCTTTATCTAATATTCCCACTCTTCCATCATGTGCCCTGGGCATCCATTTTTCAGAAACTATCTCCTTTTAAAGCATGAGATCCTAGGCACACATGCAAAAGAAACATCATTTTTCTAATTTTGCTATCCAAGTTTTCTTGAACCCTTTGAGATTAGTGGTCATGGTTCCTTTTGGAACCTAAATTTTCTTAACTATAACTTGACTAATTTTCTTACTATTACATTCAAAAGCTTTATAGTCTAACCTATTGCATTTAAAACATGTAATTGGAAAATTGTAAGAAGAAGATTTCACATACATATTTTTCAAAAATTTTTACTTTCTCAAAGAATTATATCCTAAATCAACCTTATCATAAATAGCTTTTTAATTTTCTAAAATTATTTATAATTTATCAAAACTTAGAGTAAACCTATCAGCTATTGGTTTTCAATTTTCAACTTTCTCTTTTAGCTTAATGTTTTCTTTAGTTAAAGCCTCATTTTCATTTAAAAACTTTTTTTTTCTTTCTGATATTCTTTAGCCACAAATTGATTTAACTTTTTGAGCTCTTTATTCTATTATCCTAATTTTTTAAAATCATCACTTTTTCTAATTCTTCAAAAATAAAATCAGATGAGTTTTCAAGAATTACCTTATTTTCTCATGCCATAAAGTATAATTTGTTTACCCTTCATTCTTCTTCTTTCTTTTTCTTTTTCTTGTCTTGCTTCTCCTTAGCTTTCTTTCTTTCATCTCTTTCTTCTTTTCTTTGTTCAGCCTCTCCCCTAGTTGTAGCTTTCTTTCTCCTTTTTTCCTTCTTCTTCCTCTTCATCTCATCCTCATGAGCCATGAAGCATAGATTGGCCACTTCTTTCTTTTCTTCTTTCTCTTCAAAGTTTGATTCATCTACTTTATTTGTTCCTTCATGAGCAATTTCTATTATATCCTATACTTCTTTAGCTAAAATACAAGTACATATATAATTAAATCCATTAACATATGGAGAATAATAAAGAACATTCATGACTTTAGCATTTAGTTAGGCTATTTTTTTATCATATTCATCACATTTTCTTTCAGATTTGGGTGAAGCAAAACCATCAATGATCAAAATGGGTGTGCGAGGTCCATTGGCTATGACCCTCCATATATCATAATCTAACGCTTGTATGAAGATGTATATGTATGCTTTCCAATATATATAATTAGTATATTGAATAAAGGAGGTCGGTTAATGGATTGCCTTTTTATAAAAGGACCTATTTGGACTGTCATTGACCTTTAGCTCTAGACAGTTAAGTCTATAAAAGATAACAAAACATCTACTTTGATACTACTTATTGTCCAGAGATAGCAATCCAAGAGGAGAGATAAATTAGATTTTTAAAAACTTTTAAACAATGATGTGCTCTGCAACTACTTAATTAAGTAAATGTGAAGTGTATGCAATAAGCAATTGTAATAATAACAAATGAATATAGAGCAAAAAAATGAAAACAATATATAATCACAAACATACAAGATTTTATTATGGTTTAGTGCAAATCTAATACCCATGTCCACTCTCCAAGGCCTCCTGCTTCAGAATTTTACTATAATTCTCTCGACTATAGTATAATTATTTTACTAGACTCACAATCAAATATAATTGGTTATGCACGAACTTATCAATCACAACCTTTCTAATCTGATTATTTCATGGGCTCATAATCAACCCAATTAGTTTTTCATAGGCTCATAAATCATAAGCATTACAATTAATTCTCTTAAGACTATGTCAATACAACATCCAATTAGGGGCTTGGATCGATCTATCCCACAAGTTTTTCTTCGAAGAAATTTTCAAAGAAAATAGAGAAACACAATAGAGTATAGAAAAATTGAGCCAAAGCTCAAAAAATAGAAAGTTCGTTAAAGCTCGATGGAGTCATTGATGGTTGTTCTTTGAAGCTTGGACTTCTTCTCTTGGATGGATGAGAGAGCTTTTATTGATTCTAATAGATATTCTCTTGGTGGCTCATACAATTTAAGCTCTTAAATTTCTCTCTTTTTCTTAAAGTATTGAATGCCCTCCTGGATGATGACTTTTGGGCTTTAAGCATTCATTCTATTATTTCTCATCTTTCTCAATTAAATGTCATGTCTTAAATACTTCTAATTTTGGCTGGGAGATGCAATCTAGCTGTTGAAGGAGCCAAACTAGCCATTAAAGTAAAAATCTGATCATTTGGAGTTATCAAAAAAACTAACTGTTAGGCTGTTCCCATAGAGGAGCCAACTCATCTACTTCATGGATTGACTCATTTGGCTTACAAGTCGACTTGACTAACTTACGGGTTGACTTATGAAACTTATAGTTTTGATAGATCTTTTTTTTTTTTGACCTATGGCTTTCTTGGATCGACTCTTCCACTGTAGAGGCTTCTAAAATGCTCCAAATACTTTTGCAAACACTTCAAATGCTTCTCCAAATTTAGGTTTTATTTTTCAAAACTTCTCCAAGCTTCTTATCTTCTCTCTAAGACCATTTTGGGTCGACTCATGAAGCACTATATCTAATACTAGCTCTATCTTTTCTTTGTGGCCATTTAGGGTTCAACTCAGCTTAAAAAGGGACTGAATCATGAAGTGATAGGGTTGACTTAAGCACTGGCTATTTTTACTGCTCTTTGTCTTCATCTTATGATCAATTTAGGATCGACTAGCGTCCTGCTAAGATTGGCTCCTACTCTATTAGGGTTAACTCGAGATGACCTCGAGTCGACTATTAAAGAGCCTCAATTTTATAGTTTTCTATCTTGTACTTTGAGACTATTCTGAGGTCGACTCGTGAAAGTGCCTATATACTTAAACATACCATGGTCGATGATAGGAATGCGATGCTGTCATTAAGACACCGTGTTTATCAGTTTAATTCGACTTCTTAAAATCATTGAAAATACGTAAATAGTAGTGAGTCAGATCGAATTCACAGGGAATGTAGTGTTTTTAGATTTAAAATCTTTGATTTTTTTTAGAAGAAAAAGAAAATAATTTGAATTTTGAAATAAAAACTGAAGTCGAAAGATTGAAAATAAAAATTAAAAGATGCAGAAATTTAAATTTGGTACTAAGATCTACTAGTTAGATCTTAGCATCTACTTGCAAAGCAATAATTTAAAGTACAGAAATTAACTTGCAATAAAAAGCAAGAAATTAAAATGTAAAAATAAAAATCTTTATTAACTAAAATTTTAAAATTTAAATACATAAAATTTAAAAAGAAAAGATAATAAAATAAAATAGCCTGATCTCTGATCTTGGATCGGCATTGGCAGAAAGATGGTGTAGAAGCTCGGCTCTTCTTCTCGGCACCCGTTGCTTCGAAGCAGCCTTTAACCCATAGCCTGGCTTCGCCCTGTACCAAAGCTTCACCTTGATCGGAGATGTTAATTTTTGATGGCCTGGGGTCCTTTTTATAGAGCTAGGAGGGCTGGATATTTTTTCTAAAGGCAATATGGGACTAATGCCTTTGTAATCATCAAAATACAAATAAATTCGGATAAAATTTGAATCAAAATAGCTCTGATATGACTCTGATAAATCTGATAAAATCCAGCCGTTCAATAGAAATCCAACGGTCCAAAAATCATCAAAATCGGATGCAGATAAGCTTAGATCGGGTCGGATTAAATTCTGGCCGTTGGATCGCGCTTGATGGAGGAAATCTGGCCGCAAATCACGCGCCTGAGAGTTTGATCGCCGTCGGGAGCTTTCTGGACCGTCGGATCGTCGCCTGGATCGAGCGCTGCCGTCCGATGGTGATCCGCGTGATGTTTGTATCTGAATAAAATTCGGAAGCAACCACAGCCGTCCGATCCTGACCGCAAACAACCACATCCGTCCGATCGCGCAATAACTGTTCCCATGGACCGCGTGGACCGGCCGCACCGCACACCGCAACCAATCAGCACCACTATTGTCGGACGAAAAAGACTAAATTACCCTTGTGAGCCACGATAAATTTCTGTAGACCCTTAAGGGGTCTAGGTCCACCACGTGGCAATTTCTGATTCGCCGGAATTTGCTGAGCTGGCGGTCCACGCCTAGATCGTGGACCGGCTGATGGCTTCAATGGCTGAGTCGGCTTTGATGGCTTGGCTTAGCTTGGTGGCTCGGCTTGGCTTGGTGGCTCGGCTTGCGGAGCCGGCTGAGCCATTTTCTTTTTTATTTAATTTTTATTTATTTTATATTTTTAAAAATTCATATCTTTTTCATTTTAGCTCCGTTTTACTTGAAATTTATTTCGTTGTGATCAAAAAAATGAGCTCTTTCTATTGATAATAAAATTTTATTTTTTAATTTTTATTAATTTTTTATTATTTTTTAATTAATTTTTTAATTAATAAAAATATGAATTTTTTCAAAAATTATATATAAATTGATTAATAATTCTTAAAAATTAATATAAATTAATTAATAAATTAATACTTTTATTAATGAATTTATGATGTTTATCACACCCCCCAACTTAAGCTTTGCTCGTCCTCGAGTAAAGAAAGAATTTAGTTTTAAATATCTTTTAACTTTAGAGTTTCGAATTTTACCTAAGCAATTTTCAAAATGGCCATTGATATTTAGTAGAGCTTAAATGAGATATATCATTGAGGTATTAATACTTATCAATAGAAAAATTAAGTAAAGAACATTAAATTTTTTAGAACTTTTTCTAAATTATTCCACTTTTATCTCTGATTTGTCTAAACTTTTATATAGGCAAGTGTATTGCTACTTCTGTCCTTCATTTATTAATTTTTATTTTTACATTGCCCACTTTTTGATGCAAATATCATTGCTTACTTAGGCAACGGAACTCGGTTACTCGGTGGGAAATCAATGTTTCTTTTTCTTTCTTTTTTTTCTTTTTTTTTTCTTTTTTTTTTAACGTTGTACCACTATTGAGTGTCTTAACTCTTTAAGCTTTCTATTTGATCCATGTAGCGAGTCTTGGGCCAATGACTCCCAAACCAGTTGGCTTTAGGGCACTAGGTATAAAATACCCCTCGGGCTTACTAGCTCGAATCAAATAGGCTACGAGTTAAGACTAGCTTTACAACGAGCTTCTTTGCCCTTTCCACCTTTTGACGCGAAACTCAATGCTTGCTTAGGCAAAGAGGCTCGGTTACTCAGTGAGAAGTACTTGGAAACTATTTTATTAAAATAATTTTTTATATGAAGAAATGTATAGTTACCCTACACAAGCCTATAAAAAGTAGACTTTTCTTTGATGCTAGTAGAAATAATTAGAAATGCTCCAAGAAAAAAAAAATTTATGTTCTAGACTTAACTCTTTATTAAATTTTCTTAATACTTGATTCCTCAATATCTCATAGATTCTCTAATCTGTGCATCAATTTTTTTTAAAATGCTTAGTTTAATTCGATTCTTAAGCATAATCCGGTATTTAAATACTAAATACTAACTTTTTTGAGAACTTAAAATTTTAAAATTTTTATTTTTCTCTCCCTCCAACTTAAATACTAACTTTTTCGAGAACTTAAAATTTTAAAATTTTTATTTTTCTCTCCCTCCAACTTAATCAACATTGTCCTCAATGAAGAAAAAGAAAAAATAAAGGATGTAATAAAAAAAATGGAAGAATTCACCTAACTCGGTATATTTATTTATTTATTTATTTATTTATTTATTTATTTATTTTTTTGGTCCAGCACATGCCTTTACAAATTTGAGCTCTCCCTCCAACTTATTCAAATTATCCTAAAAAGAAAATAAGATAAATTAGATAAAAACTAAATATTGGGTTGCCTCCCAACAAGCGCTAAGTTTACCGTCTTCAGCCAGACACAATGTAGCTCACTATCCTGTGTCGAATATTGGATTGACAAATTTCAATAGTTTTGGATTGCCAATCTCAAAAAGTTGATGTTGATTTTTAATCCCATTATTGATATATTCACTGTTAATTTTTGGGATATATTTTATGATTCCATTCTCAGACCCATATTTATTAAGAATTACTCCTATTTGTTCTTCTAAAATGCTCATGAATGGAGTTTTAGGAGTTAAGTTTGATTCAATGGGTGCTGGAATGGTGACTAAAGACAGTTTTAATTCTGAAGGTAAATTAATGTGATCCTGCTTAAACAACTCCATTGATATTTCATTACATGCCTTTTGATTTTTATAAGAAGAACCAGCTTCTAGGGTTGAAGGAAATAGGATATTAGATTTATAAGTCTCGAGTAAATCATCTATTCTTTTTTTCCTTATTTCTATCTCATTTAAACTGAAACTAGCATCAGTACTAATTCCTGGCTTGGGTTCTTCTATGTGGTTAGTCTCAGTACTAACCAATTCCTCTAAATTTTTATTTTGGCTAGCATCAGTACTAGCCTCTCTCACCTGATCTTGGTATGGGTCCATAAGAATTCTATAGCTTTTAAGTTCAGGAATTACTTTGGTATTCTCAAATTGAAGATTCTTAGATGAAACATTAGATTGATAATTTAATCCAGGTGGTTGGTAGTCATTAGGTGGGTTATTTGAAATTGGTAGGTTCGGTAGTTGATCTAGTTCTCTCCTCATGTTAGACTCAACTAATTATCCTATTTGAGCTTCTAGTCTGGCGATAGATTGCTGTTGAGTTAGAATTAATTATTGAAGTTGGTTAAATCTATCATCAGCTAAATTGGTCTGTTGAGGAGGTGGGTATGAAGGCTGATTATAATATGATGGCTGATTAAACTGACTAGGCTGACCATTATTATAGGCATAATTTTGATAATTTTGCTCAAGTGAAATTTGGGTCTGAGCCTGAGTCTGTTGGGATGTCCAAGAAAAATTAAAGCTACTCCAATCTGAATTATATGAATTTGAAAATGGATCATTAATCAATTTGGAGTATCCTTGAGCAGCTTGAACTTGTTCTTGGATAAAATACGGAGTCATAGGATATTCACTTACATGATGGGTTGGACTAGCATAGATTGAATAATTTTCCTGATAATTAGGAGATGATGTGAATTTTGTAGGAGATTGTTGACCTAGGGTTAGGAGTTGATCTATTTTCTGAGCAAGAAGGTCAACTTTACCTAATTTTTGGATAATTAGATTCATATTAGCCATTTGATTATTATGTTTAATGTGAATCAACCATTCAATTATGTTCAACTAAATCAGAAAAAATGATTTCCTACCATGCATGTATTAGTGTAACCCTAATGTATAGTTTAAAAATTTTTAGAATATTTTTTTTATTTTTATTATTATTATTTTATTATATTAAAAATTAATTTTTTTTAATATTTTTATTTATTAATTTTAATTTATTTTAATTTAATTTAATTATTAATTTTTAGTTAGTTTAATTTTTATTTTATTTTATTTTTAGAGGAAAAAAGAGAAGAAAGAAAAAAGAGTTCTAAAGAAGAGGTCCTAAGGAGTCCTAGAACTAAGAAGAAAGAGAAGAATTCGGTTAAATTAGATCTAATGTTGGTTAGCAATCAAGTTGGTCAATCAATCCTGACTAAGGATTATCCTAGATCTAGACAGCTCCTAACTGCCAAGGTCACCTTCAAGCCCTCCAAGTGTAGGATTAGCCAATCAACTAGCCAGGTAAGTGTAAGGTCGGATGGGAGTCCCCCGTTGCTTGCCTTAGACACCTAATTGTGCTTGGCCAGGTAAGCGAACGGAACCAATTAGAAACCACCTTCCTTCGGGCCCAATCGTCCCTGAACCACTTTCCTAGACACCAGTCAAATTGACTTATCCTAACCCGATTCAACTCTTAGGATTTCTTGTCCTATTGAGCTCGAGTTCCTAGGGTTGATGTCTAATTGATTTTAAAATTAAAGGCTTAGGTCAATGCAGGATGCTGGTTGGTTGTTTGTGGGCTAAGGAAGGGTGATCAAATCCCCACCTTATCTTGTTTAATTGGGTTGTGCCCTTAATTTGATTTAATATGAATATGCATAAAAAATTTTCAATCAAAGGGTTCTATGCAATTTAAACTAGATGCATGTAACTAATTGTATTCTGAAAGGCTTACCTTGCCTCCAGCAATCATCAAAAATAAAAATAAAAATAAAAATAATATGATGCATGCTCTAAACAATTAGAATTTCTAATCTTATCATGAGGCTTTTAATTAGGTTTAAATGAATATTTTTTTAAATTAATTTAAAAATAAAATAAATAAATAAATAAATAAAAAGAAAAGAGGACTAGGGTTAGGATTGATCTTACCAAAATTAGATGCTTTCTTCGTTTTCTCCTTTTTTTTTCTACAAAATAAATAAAAAAAATTAATAAGTAATATTAAAAAAAATAATTAATTTACAAAAAGAAAAAAAAATCAAAGAAATTAAAGAAAAAAAATAGCATCTATTCCTTTCCCGGCAACGGCGCCAAAAACTTGGTGCGTTTGTCGGAATTATTTTTAATAAATTAAAGAAATCAAAATCAAAAATCAAAAACCTTCCCGGCAACGGCGCCAAAAACTTGGTGCGTTTGCCGAAATTATTTTTAATAAATCAAAGAAATCAAAGTCAAAAATCAAAAACCTTCCCCGGCAACGGTGCCAAAAACTTGATAGGAATGCGATGCTGTCGTTAAGACACCGTGTTTATCAGTTTAATCCGATTTCTTAAAATTATTGAAAATACGTAAATAGTAGTGAGTCGGGTCGAATCCACAGGGAAGGTAGTATTTTTAGATTTGAAATCTTTGATTTTTTTAAGAAGAAAAAGAAAATGATTTGAATTTTGAAATAAAAACTGAAGTCGGAGATTGAAAATAAAAATTAAAAGATGCAGGAATTTAAATTTGGTACTAAGATCTACTAGTTAGATCTTAGCATCTACTTGCAAAGCAATAATTTAAAGTATAGAAATTAAATTGCAATAAAAATAAAAAGCAAGAAATTAAAATGTAAAAATAAAAATTTTTATTAACTAAAATTTTAGAATTTAAATACATAAAATTTAAAAAAGAAAAGATAATAAAATAAAATAGCCTGATCTCTGATCTTGGATCGGCATTGGCAGAAAGATGGTGTAGAAGCTCGGCTCTTCTTCTCGGCATCCGTTGCTTCGAAGCAGCCTTTAACCCATAGCCTGGCTTCATCCTGTACCAAAGCTTCACCTTGATCGGAGATGTTAATTTCTGATGGCCTGGGGTCCTTTTTATAGAGCTAGGAGGGCTGGATATTTTTTCTAAAGGCAATATGGGACTAATGCCTTTGTAATCGTCAAAATATAAAAAAAATTGGATAAAATTTGAATCAAAATAGCTCTGATATGACTCTGATAAATCTGATAAAATCCAGCCGTTCAATAGGAATCCAACGGTCCAAAAATCATCAAAATCGGATGCAGATAAGCTCAGATCGGGTCGGATTAAATTCTGGCCGTTGGATCGCGCTTGATGGAGGAAATCTGGCCGCAAATCACGCGCCTGAGAGTTTGATCACCGTCGGGAGTTTTCTGGACCGTCGGATCATCGCTTGGATCGAGCGCTGCCGTCCGATGGTGATCCGCGTGATGTTTGTATCTGAATAAAATTCGGAAGCAACCACAGCCGTCCGATCCTGACCGCAAACAACCACATCCGTCCGATCGCGCAATAACTGTTCCCATGGACCGCGTGGACCGGCCGCACCGCACACCGCAACCAATCAGCACCGCTGTTGTCGGACGAAAAGACTAAATTACCCTTGTGAGCCGCGATAAATTTCTGTAGACCCTTAAGGGGTCTAGGTCCACCACGTGGCAATTTCTGATTCGCCGGAATTTGCTGAGCTGGCGGTCCACGCCTAGATCGTGGACCGGCTGATGGCTTCAACGGCTGAGTCGGCTTTGATGGCTCGGCTTGGCTTGGTGGCTCGGCTTGCGGAGCCGGCTGAGCCATTTTCTTTTTTATTTAATTTTTATTTATTTTATATTTTTAAAAATTCATATCTTTTTCATTTTAGCTCTGTTTTACTTGAAATTTATTTTGTTGTGATCAAAAAAATGAGCTCTTTCTATTGATAATAAAATTTTATTTTTTTAATTTTTATTATTTTTTATTATTTTTTAATTAATTTTTTAATTAATAAAAATATGAATTTTTTAAAAATTATATATAAATTGATTAATAATTCTTAAAAATTAATATAAATTAATTAATAAATTAATACTTTTATTAATAAATTTATGATGTTTATCAGTCGACTAATGAATTTTGGGGTCAACTCCTAAACCCTTCAAAATTGTTGGTTTGTTGTTTCACTTCCTGGACATTCAAGGGTCAACTCGTGACTTGCTAGAGTTGACTCCTTTAAGTCAAAACTTGTATAATTTTACTTGAAAGCTCTTTTTACTTAGCTTCTTTGAAAGAAATTCTTCTTGGATTTAATGTCTTTGTGAGCACTTAAGAGATCCTACATTCATTCTTGAAATACATATTTAGTATCATTTGCATTCAAAAATTTTGTTATCATGAAAATCAATTCTTAGGTTAATAAATAAGAAAGAAGTACAATGCCTAGCATGGCAGATTGCCGCTCTTAGTACATTGATAACTAGATCGAGAAAAAGGTGCCTTTCCTTCTTCAACGTATTGAGGCAAATAAAAAACTTTCAATTGATGGAGGAATGCCATCTCACCTTCGACCAGCTCCAAAAGTATCTTAGCTCATCATCACTTTTGATAAAGGGTTACTTTGGGGAGATATTGTATCTCTACTTGGCTGTCTCCCCCATAATGCTAAGCTCAATTTTTGATCGAGAAGAAGATAGAGTGCAGATGCTGGTCTACTACACCAGCTAAGTGCCTCAAGATATTAAGATGAGGTATCCCAAGATCAAGAGGTCGCATATGCCCTTGTTACTCCAACCCTACTTCTAAGCTAACTCCATCGAGGTGTTGATTGACTAGCCTCCAAATAAAGTCCTCTAGAAGCTAGACATATCGGAAAGATTGGCCTAGTGAGCATTAGACTTTGGGGAGTTTGACATCCACTATTAGCCCTGACCTTCCATCAAAGCATAGGCATTGGTCTACTTTCTCATCAAATGCACTATCTCTAAGGAGACAAAGGCTAGTATGGAGCCAATGGAGTAGGAGGCAATAGACTTCTGAACACTCCATGTTAATGAGTCTTCTCACACCAATAAAAGTAGAGTTGGATTGATCTTGAACATCCTAGATGGCATCATGGCAGTGCATGCCTTCTGCTTCAACTTCAAGACCCCAAGTATTGGAGCTGAGTATGAAGCGCTCTTGGTGGATCTGAAGATTGCCCAAGAGCTTAAAGTTTGCCATATCAAAGCCCTCAATGACTCCCAACTGGTGGTTGAGCAAGTCCAAAGATAATACAAGACTAGAGCTTTGGAGGAGATAAATTATCTCTCGAAGGTATGGGATGTTTCCTCCTTCTTTGACAAGTTTGTGATTTACAAATACGTAGGTCAAAGAATGCTTGGGCTGATCTGCTTACAAAGCTAGCAACCTAAAATGCAACAACCTCCAAACGATCGCTTACTTGGAGGTGCTCAACAAACCAAGTGCCAAGGAGGATCAGACCTTAATTTTGTAGGTAAACTTTGAGCCCAATTAGATGGACCCATTAGTCGATTACCTGTAAGAGAGAAAACTTCATGTGGATAGGAATGAAGCTCATAGGATCAAAAGTCAAGTTACATGCTATATACTACTTTAGAAAAAGCTTGACAAAAGGTTCTTCTCCATTTCACTCCTTTGATGTCTCCAACTATCTAAGATCGATAGAGTATACAATTTAGAAAGTACACAAAGGCATTTATGGAAATCATCTAGGTATAGGGCCTTATCCCATGATGTTTTGCTGTAGGGCTACTATTGGTCAAGCATTTAGAACATGAAGCGGTGCAACCAATGGTACTGATATACTAACATCTAGCATGAGCCAACAGTCTTGGTCACTTTGATTAGCTTGCCTTAGTCATTCACTCAATGGGGGATGGACATCCTTTGACCTTTCCCATAGGCCACCAGGTAGAGAAAATTCGTAATACTGGCCATCAACTACTTTATCAAATGGGTTGAGGCTAAGCCACTAGTCTGAATTATTGAGAAGAATGCTTGAGATTTCATCTAGAGATTCCTCATCTGTTACTTCAGAATTTTTTGAGTAATCATTAATGATAATGACAAGCAATTTGACAACTTCTACTTCCAAAAGTTCTGCACTGACCTGCATATTGCTTATTAGTTCACCTCTGTCAGATATTCTTAATCAAATAGGAAAGCCGAGGTGACCAATAGGACCATACTACAGGACCTAAAGACATAATTGGACCAAGCTAAAAGACTTTAAATGGATAAGCTACATAGCATCCTCCAAGCCTACCACATACTTATCGGACTCTAATTGGGCAAAAATCCTTCAACCTTACCTTTGGCATTGACGCGATCATCCCCGTGGAGATCAGACTGCCTTCTCACTATGTATTATCCTTCGATATATGAGTAGAGAAACCTAAAAGATCTTTGAGTCAATCTAGACTTTCTCAAGAAACTAGAAGATGAGCTTAGATTCAAATGATAGCCTATAGTGATGAATAGCTTAATACTATAACTCTCAAATGAAAGTCAAATTCTTCTGACTTGAAGATTTGGTGCTTATGAGAGCTAAAGTCATACAAGTGATAGAACGTGGAAGGCTTTCATCCAACTAAAAAGGATAATACCTTATCTCCAAGATGGTGCACCTTGGGACCTATCGTTTAAAATATTTGGATAGAATATCCATCCCTCAAACTTGGAACTCTATCAATGTTTGGCTGTACTATCAAAATTTCTTGTAAACTCAATTCTTGCAAGAATTGTTGTCGAGTGGTTCAGGTAAAAAAACCTAGCTACCAAGCTAATCATAGGAGTCTTGCAATGACCACCAACGAATGCTCTCTAGTATCGGTGGACACCCTCTAGCATGAATGGATAAGCTATGCAATGACTCTGTGACAGCAATACAATTAATAGTTAGATAAGCTTCTTGATAGCCCTAATGTGTCCCATGTCGAGAAGTCCTAGATCCAACAACCTATATAGGTGGAATGGTCTTGTGACAACCTTCCTATCCTATGGTAAAGATAGATTGGGCAAACCCACCTTGCCTGCCAAAGTACCTTCCTATACCATGCATCAAGTAATCAAAAGTTAAACAATTTAAATACATGCTTTTAATAAATTGATGGTTAAGCTAGGGATCTCTAAATAACATGATCTTTTGGTATTGAAGCAATTTAAAGATAATAGATTATATTTAATAGATCAGACTATCAATGGAGAACCTATCATCCAACTCAAAAAAGAGTAACTCTATAAGAGATTGAGTTACATCAAGTGTAACTTGATCCTAACCCATATATACATATGCACATGCACATACTTAGGCACACTTGCACACATATACATACCTATAGATACATATATAGCTACATAGATATAGAGAAGAGTTAATAATTCAAAATTAATGATGGATAATCTAAATTCAAAATCCAAACCAATGATTATGATTTACGCTAGAAAAAATTTCTAGAGAATTTATAATTTTGGTTATCTCCATCCTAATTAACAAGTAGGTGCTAAAATGGATTTTTATAGTAGCATGATACTAAATTGTACCATGATCTAATCATCAAAACCTAATGACTTGAAATCCATCCATATTTTAAGATATGTAAAGCATGATCCACTAAGTGAATTTTTATTTTATTTGCCTTATAATGTATATCCTTAGCATTAAGCTTGTAGTCCAACTCATATATATATATATATATATATATATATATATATATATATATATATATATATATATATATATATATATATATATATATATATATATATATATATATATATATATATATATATGTTTGTGCATGTGTGTGCGCGAGCACACGAGCGCATGCGCACATATGGAGATATATATATATATATATATATGTTTGTGCATGTGTGTGCGCGAGCACACGAGCGCATGTGCACATATGGAGACACACACACACATATATATATATATAAGTTACTGTTTATTCTAGAACTGATTTTGATGATGTCAAAAGAGTTTGAGTACAAAACATGATTATCAATGATACTTTTAAGAGTGATTATAGAATTTCTTATAATGCTCAGTTGTTGATTTCATACAAGAAGAAGTCCTATCATATTTAAGTAAATTTATGTCTCCAAGTCAAAGATGTAAATTTTAGAAGCAAAAAAATTGAGTTCGGCATGAAAAGAATATGATAAAAAAATGGTTAGCCTAGAAAGACCCCTCAATAAGTCCACCTATTCAAAAAATTAATTTTGAGAAGATGAGTCAAGCCTAGAATATGTTTGAACAAAAAAAATTACTTAAAATTAATTTTGGCATGCTTGGCATGTCTTTGAGTCGATCATGAAAGGAGCATAACCGATCCAGTCTTAGTTCAAGAGAAAAGATAGAAAGAGATAAAATTTAGATGACCTCCTTTAGCTAACCCAAAAAATAATATAGCCGATTAAGACTAGAGCTTAGCCAACTCACCTATTTGGATAGCTGATTCAATCTTAGACTCAAGATGAAAATAGAAGACTAAAAATTTTTTTAGCCAATCTAGAAAATAATACAACCGACTAATACTAGAGCTTAGCTGACTCAAAAAAATGAGATAGCCAACTCAGTCTCAAAGATAGAAATATACAGAAAGCAGTATAAATTCACAAGTTCTCTAAGCCGATCCAAAAAGTCAATTAGCTGATGGAGTCACAAAGTTAACTAACTAAAAAAATATCTAAACTGATCCAGTCTTAAATAGATAGAATAGATAGAAAATTAAAAAATTTACATCTATTCTTGAGTCATCTCAGATTTTTACTTAGCTAAGTCAGTACTTTAGGTTAGTCAACTAAGATCCTAGATGAGCCGACTCATATAATTCTAATAAAATAGTAACTAATTTTTCAAATTATTTTACATGATCATATTTTATTTTTAATGACTATTTTCACATTTTTAATGGCTAGAATATTAATTACAGATATTTTTAAGATCATAAAAATGGAGAATTTAAATACAGAACAAAGTTTTTAAATTTATTGAATTTATTCTTTAAGTTTTTGAGTGAAATAAAAAGAAGAGAGTGGAAGAAAATTAAAAAAGATTTTAATTCAAACCTTCCCATATTTACTCAACAAAAAAAAAGGAAGAATATATTGATTTGAACCAACAATTAATAAGCAAAAGCTTTTAAGTTTTCATCCGTCCTCTCTTAAGCATTCAAGAAAGAAGTTCAATAGCTCAATCATTTTAACTTCTTTAAGAGTTTAAAAAATTTTATTGTTTGAACTTTAAATTTTTGTATATCTTTCTTTGGTTATTATGACAAGTCTTTTTGGGAAGAAGATTTTGGTTGATGAGCTAGAGAAAATAAATTAGGTTAATTGTAAGCATGAAAAAATAATCCAATATAAGCTTTTGGTTGGTAAGCCAAGAAAAATCATTAGGGCTAGATTATGAGCCCGTAAAAATAATCAGACTATAATCTTGAGAGACTATAATTAGAATTTTCAAATGGTTGACTTAAGGAGTGGACATAGGTATTGAGTTGAGCATAAAAATACTATAAAGTTTATGATTGTGTAGTTATGTTTATATTTTATCTTCTTATGCATATTTATTTTCTATTAAGAATTTCATAGATTTGTTTTTGGGCATAAGTTCTTCAAATAAGTTTTAAGAAATCTAATTTACCCCCTCTTGAATTGCCACTTCTAAGAAACAATTACATTTGATGTGACTCTTATCTTTTTTTTTTAAATTAAATAATAGAAGTTTCGATCAATGATCCAAGCAATTCAATGTGATTTACTATTTCTAAACTACCTACACATTAAAAGTCATGGAACTTGGAGACTTCAAGATTATATATCAAGTAGTCTAAAAAATATGTACTATTTCATGTTATTTGAGTTGTCCAACTTTTTGACCTCTTGATACATAAGCCAAGAGTCTTCAAATCATAATATCTTTTTTATGTAAATAGTTTAGAGATAATAAATCACATCTAAGAATGGTTTCTTGATATGAAACCTGCATCTTTCAATTTAAAAGGTATAATTCTACAAGAGTTACATGAGGCATAACTTGAATTTAATAGACTAGAATTCAATCAACTAGATTTCAAATTAGATCTTATCAGTTAAAATTAGAAGTTGGGAGTCTGATATAGACAATTTAGAACTATTAGATGTTATCAGTACCCTCTAAACTAATGGATATGGTGCTTCATCCTAAATGTATGCATTGAAAGTCCAGGGTCTTGTTCATGATTTATCTACATGTAAAAGCATGTTTAAAGAGTCTAAAAAATATTTACCAAGCCAATATAGGTGATTCTAGAGTTGATTTTTGCTTTGCAGGAAGTCCATTGAGACCATTAAAGTACACAATCCTCCATACTTTGCAACCTATAGTTATATCATGCATTATCCTAAGAAGCTTTCTTAATCTCCAAACTCTAGCTTTATCCTGCTTCCTCTTTTTTCTATTGGAGAACAAGCCTACACACCCCTGCTCCAAAACACCCCCTTAAAACCCCAAAGTGGTGAATGCCCTAGTGGCCAGTCTCAACTAGAAAACCTCTAAATGTTCAAGTCATATTAGATCAATAGACTCGTTTGACTGATGGGAATGAGAGGATAGAAAGTGTAGCCCACGGAAAAATGAAGGAGTTCCTATTGTTAAGTTGGAGTTTTCAAAGGAGAGATATTGAAAAGTAGCATTTCCATGAAAATAAATTTTCAATATTTCATAGAAAAAAAAATCTATATGGGATATAGATTTCTAGGTTACCTATTAAAAGAAAATTGAGATTATTTTTTTTTCAAAAATATCCTTAAAGTCATAAATAAAATGTAGTTTGTTAAGGATATAATAAGTATATTATATATTATATGGCTTTTTTAAAAAAAGTAAATATTCGATCAAACATAAAGCACTCTAAAATATATCATTTTTTCATGATCAATTAAATATACCAAAATTATTTCCCAAGCATCATATTCACAAGGATCAATTTTCTTCCCGCAAACTAAATAGTCCCTAAAGGCACCCATCCTAAAGCTCCCAGTGCGCCCCGAATTTGGTTTCTCACATGCAAAAGAGAGAGAGAGGGTGGGACAGGGCATTGGAAAAGGTGGCTGCCCCATTTGATAATATATAAAGATAAATTAATAATATATATAATAATAATGTATTTTGCATTGCAAGGCAAAAATCAGCTGATAAGAATTTGACCTAATGTAGAAATGCACCGGCCAATTATGAAATGCAAAACTATTTATGGATGACATGCAGTAAACCCACAAATGCTGTCCAAAATCTTCTTTCTTATTCATCTCATTCTAGGATGCTCACACTGGAGCATACTAATCATAAGGGAATTGGTTCTCCCTTGATACTCATATTCCTAGATTGATTGGCTTTTTTCCTTTGATCCTAAGAGTTAAAGATGAATGACACTCCATGCAAAACAATTGGCTGCTAAGTATTAACTATAATTCCCAGTGAAAATAGAACCAGTTGCAACAAAATAGCTTCTGGTTGTTTGCAGATTTTGTCAATGGATACTTTAAATTTAACGGGTACTACCAACTATAAGAATGCTATCAGGGCACAAGAAGAAGAGCATGTTTAGGAAGATGGATGCACAAATATACATTTTTGTTAACATCTCAAATAGAAGCTTTCTGCCTATACAGCAAGAGGTCAAAACCACTATGAAATTTGTACAAACCCAAAATGGCCAACCCAAGAGTGTTTCTGACAAAGTTTCCCTGAAAGAGACAACTGGAGACCACCTGAAAATGCCGCAAACTCCATAAGCAGGTGCCTCTGTAACTACAAAATCATCAAGAGTACGTCGAGGAGATCAGGACCAGAGGATATTTATAATTGTCTATTGAGTCTCCCATACCAAAGTTTATAAAGGCACTATATCATCATTTCCTCTGCGATGCGAGAAGTCCCATCTGCTCTGTGAGATGGTCCATGCTCTGAGCATTGTCCCACCCATTTTCTTGTTCTGGCTGCATCTCCTTGGCTTCATGTATGCTTGAATCAACATCTTCTGCATCACCTGAGAGTGGGCTAGCCATCAGAAATTGTTCCCAGAAAGAATCATTTATGCTAGGAAGTTTCTGTTCCTCATCGGTGAAGATATCAACATCAGTATCAGAAGAAAACTTTTCTGTCTCAACGGAAACCTGCTCATCCATGCCTGCAGATATGGGATTCATATAGATGTTCTTTGCCTCAGGTTGCATGTAGACTCCACCTGAAATTCCAACAGCATTGCCGTTTGGAACCACTCCTTCCATCTGAGAAAATTCAGGGATACTTGTATCAGGCAGTTGTGGATCAATGGCATCTGGAACTCTAAACAGAACACTCAAATCAGCAAGTTCAGTTGTTGTAACCATGTCAGCTACACCGGCAGGTGATAGGATCTCAGATGGCACAGATGATGAGCAAATTGCTGGAAATCCAGAGCTCGGTGGCAAAAATGGTGTCCCTGAAGTAGTAGGGACCTCAGATAGGGTGACTCCTGAGTTCCGATTTGAAGAACTTCTGCCATCAAATGCCTGTGGTGATAAAGCAATGTTGTCTATAAGAAAATTCTCTGAGTTTCCCAGAGATTCCAGCCTGGGAGATGTGTCCAAATTTTGAATCTGCATTAGCATTGCTTTTGCTGCTTCATTCATTAAAGGCTGATATTTGATTATTTGACCATCAGGTGAAAGGCTCTCACCATCCTGCCTGTTATCCTGCATGGGTAACCGTCGTTTTTTGTTCATTCCAGCTATGTGCCAATTACTGTCATTCTGCTGCACCAGCTGTGTCAAGAATCCAGGGCTCTGCATGGCTTTTGCCAAGAATGACATCATTTGCTGCTGCCGTTGTTCCATTCCCTTAAGGCGCCGGCCTAAGGTCTGCAACTGATGATCTGTGCCCTGTTGCTGCTGTCTCAGCCTCACCAGTTCCTGCATTACTACATTCTTGTCCCTCTTGAGCCTCTCAATTTCCTCCTCCAACCCAAACTTACCTACCTCAACACATGCTGCAAGATTAGCGCTCTGCACTTGAGGCTGCTGTGCTTGGCTGGGTGTCTGGCCTGGTTTTCTTCTGTTGATAGTCTTCAGCAAATGTTTTTGGCCTCTTAGAAATCCCTCATTTGCAAATTCCCATCGATCCGGATTGACCTTCCTAAAACCCTGACAGATAATGCAGAAGAAATCAGGAAGATAAAAGAAGAAATAAATATCATTGTTTATGCAATATTTTAATGCAAATAAAACAAGCAGCTTTATCAAAAATAACAGTGTAACACTACATGGCTCTTTTATCAACTGCAAGAACTAGCAATATTATGGATAAGTATCAACAGTTCACCACAGTTTGGAAGCATTACAACAAGAAAAGGAAGCATCACACATGTTCCAGTGTTTTCTCTTGCATGAGCATAAGTTTGATAGGCAGAAATGGCAAAAAATTCAACAAGGTGATCCAAAATAAATGGGATAACACCCATCAGAGGTGTATTTTCAAATGTCTTATCATCATAGTTTTCATATAAATTATTATATGAAAATTCTGGGTGATCCATAAAACATATGAATTTTAGCTGTGTTTGTAACTTCAGAAGATTAGTTTAGCAATTTAAGTCCTACAAGGCTTGGTTATTAGGCTGTAATTAACTACTATTTATTTAATTCTACCAATTCTGTAGTAGAAAACCTGATTTGTCCACTTACAAATTTTCAGGTCTGAAGAAGGGAGAATCTCAAAATAAAATATAAATTTCACCATTCAGAGATCAAAGAATCTAAAGAGAGGAGTATTAGAGTTTAAAAAATCTAATCCCTGACAACATAATACTCCTCCATCAACTCAAATCCCAAATCAATAAATAAAAAGGCAAAGATCAACAATACAAAAAGCTCATATGATACAAGTGTTGTAGCACCATAAATAATCCATGCCAGCATATTTTCTGCTTTTTCCACCAAGAATTGTTGCATAACACAACATAGACAACAAAGAGGACCAATTCTACAAATTAACCCTGATAGAACATGAATTTATAGATTTAATATATCAATAAAAAAAACATTTGATCAATTGATAAAACTGAATATTTAGTTCTAGAGCATGAACTAGAAAGGAGAACATGATAAAATGATGATTTATCACAAAATAATTATTTAAATGTTTTCATAGAATTTTGCCACTTTACGGTCCAACAACCTGATTCAAAGCATGGAGTCTAGAGTGTCAGTCCATGCTCCTTGAGAGAAGGGCTTGAAGGTGGTAGATTTTTATCGTGATCTCCCTCACCCCCACGTCTTCTTTTATTTTTTGCTCTCCTTCGGAAAAGGAGAAGCGGCAGGGGGGATTGGGGCATGATGCCATCACACAGGGACCAGTCAACACTTGATAAACAGATATCATCTGAATTGCATGAAGTAGATAAAATAGAACCACAACTAGCTGATGCAATCCTTATAATGTACAAGAGCAAATCACATCATGAGCAATGTGAAGGGTAAAAGAGTAATAAGATTATGGGGAGATGAAGTGGAACACACTCAAACAAAATAATGAACTGCATTATATTTTTTTTAAAAAAAATCCTCCAATTCACTGCCTTATTTAATATTTGGAATATCTGAAATTCATGGGAAACAACGCAACATAGTTTTATAAAGGTTCCAAGAACAACATTACCCTACTTCACATCTGAACTATTAGTCTTAAATAAGCACTTAAACAGTAAAATTTTGTGACACTTCAAGCTAGGCAGAAACATAACTAAAATGATATGAACAAGAATTAAAATTCCAAAAAGTTCACATTCTAGAAATACTATTTGGGCCTTATTTGAGCACAATTTCATGTTCAAGGAAAAAAATGGGAGTTTTCTCTTAACTTGACCTTGAATTGCAAGCAATAAGCTGGTTCCTCCACTAGGCACTTTATTGTTTGCAACTAATCCTTAACATATATTTTTGACTCTATAAAACTCCACAATTTAACCCTGAGATGAAGAAAGTTAGCATGACTGAAGAAATCATCTCCTTGTATGTAAAGTTGTAGAAGCAATTCCAGCATGTAATCCCTCACATGCAGCCATGAATGCTACCATCTTAATGCAGCATAAAGCATAAACAATTATCTTCCTTAGACTACAAAGGAAAAAAAATGCACATGAAGACTTTCATACAAGGTAAGGGCACTTATCACCATGCAACTTAAGAGTGGCTCACAAAGATATATGTCCCTGATGAATCTTTGAGCATGTTGTCTTCATGACAGTCCTTAACTGTGGCAATTGTTTATCTGAGGTCCATCATGATAATGAGAGAAATATTATCTGATGTAAGCACCTCTACTGAGGGAAAGGAATAGAAAAGTTGGTAACAGAAAAGGTTGATGTCATCATGCAAATCTTCAAGGCCTCCATAACATAATATGTTTGAGATGAAAGTGCCAGATTTATGCAGTATACCGCATTTGCGTGAACATCTGTTTATAGTTATCATCTTTTAAATTGTTAAGCTTCATGTTCAACCACCTATGAAAGTCTTCATCCTTTCGATCCCTCTATTAAAATTGATCTTAAAAATAAACACACATGCATGCATACATATACAAACACACGCACACTTCTCATGAGACAAGTCTGCTAGATCTTTTAAAGTAGCTGGAATAGGACAATTATGTAGGATTTAGGACTCATCTAATTGAAGAACTATAACAGTCCATTGATTTTGGTGCCAAACTAATGTAATTAGAAAACATTAATGAAAACTTTCATTTTGGTACCAAAGTGATGGAACCATTTGCTTCATAGCTTCACAGAAAGCTTTGAGGCAATTTTGTGAATAACATGTGGAGTGATGTATATGGAAGGTATAAAGGGGACATAAGTTACATGAGTTACATCGTTTAAAAAACTTGCAGGAGTTAATCATCCACATATCTCTTGTATATGATTGATTTCACTGCAAGTTATGATACCACTCTGTACATCTTTCCTGTATTATTAGAATCATTCAGTCCACCGGTTCGAACATTTTATACATGATTTATGTTGCGTACTTGTTTTAAAAATTATGCATGTTCAATTACTTGGAAATAGGGAAAAAAAAACTGTGAGAGAAGAGTGAAATTTGATAAGGCTTCTCAGCCTTTCTTGGTTCAAAAACTAAGACACACACTTCAGTGAATGAAAAGAAGTGCTAGAGCAAAAGCAAAGGCAACAGTGTATTCAGGCTCATCTTTAGATAAATCTATCAGGGAAGGACGCCATCTAGGGGCTGGAAGGAATCAAGAGTGCCTGGAGATTTCTTGAAACTCAGGAGAAAACAGCGACTGGCCTTGGAACAGAGTGCCTTGAGATCTAAGGGCTCGCATATTTCATATGTTTAAAAAACATTCTCCAACAAAATATTTATATGTTTAACAACATATATTGTGGACATAAGGAGAAGAGGGCTCACATATCTCTCATATTCTTGAATAAAATACAAATTTTGCAACTATTTCATATGTTCAACAACTTTTTTCCATCCCAATCTTATCTTCCATCAGAGCTCAACAAACCCCAATCGACACGGATAAAGATGAAATTAAGACGCACCCATCATTCTATACCGATCCATAAAGAGAGAAGAGAGAGAGAGAGAGAGAGAGAGAGAGAGAGAGAGAGAGAGAGAATTCGAAGGCAAATCATCAGAAAGGGTGAGAGGGCTCACATAGGTGTTGAGCTGGCGGACAAAACTGGAGAAGTTGTTGTGCTTGAAATACTTGGGGAGGAGGTCCCGCGCGAATTCCGGCGTGTTCCACACCACGAAGCAGCTGTTCCCCGGCCCCCACGACACGATCGCGTCCGTCGAAGGGTCGTCCACCATGTCATACGTCTTGCTCAGGAACGGCGGCGGCGCGTTCCCTCCCAGCCCCGCGTTCGCCCCCGACGCCGCAGGCGGCACATCCGCTGCTCCCCCTCCGTCGCGGGCGCTGTCGTCCATTCGGTCGCCGATAATGGTGGCCAAAGATTTTGGGAGAGAAATCGACCTCAAACAAGGCCGAGAGTCGCCGGTTTGGGCTGCGAGCGATAAGACCCCAACGGTAACGAAAGACGGGTCACGGCAGCCGTGTCGGTTGGGAAAGTCCGTGCCCGAAACGATGAGCCGCGCCTGAGAAGTAAATGATAATAATAATAATAATAATAGTTAAAAATTAATAATTATATATTAAAAAAAAAAATAGGGTGGGAGAGAAACCTCACTTTCTTTGAAATATCGAAAAAAAAAAAAAATATATATATATATATATATATATTTTTTTTTTTTTTTTTTTTTTTTTTTTCTCAGAAGAAATATCTAAGTTTTTTTCACCACGACTGTATCGATAGTCCAGCAGTCAACAACCAAAACAAAGCCTCTGATGGATGGCTCGAAGAGAATTGCAAAGAATCGAACGGCTGTCATTATCCAAAATGAAGACTTAAGTTTTATTATTTGAGGGAAGGATAGTGGCAATTGCTGGGCGAGCATCACGAGCTGGATAACTGTTAGCCTTCGCGTGCCAGAAGAATAAGCAAAATTTGTACATTGACATATATACGCCTATTTAAGTATCCTTTTATCGGAGTATAGACCGTGGCTCTCAACGGAGTCGTGGGTAACTTGGTTAATCAAATTATTAGATTATAAGACTGAAATGAGACCTAATACGAATCAAATATTGGTATTGTCGCCACAAAATTTCAGATTGAGTTCGGTAACAAAACGAGCTAAAGGTGGCCAACTAGAATCAAATGGGAGAATAGCACATTCGTGCAATCTGCAATCAAAAATTTATTTGTCTGAGTTTACTCAAGGGAGGATCCTCCAATACTTAAATCAATCAAAATACTAGGAAAAGTTAGAAAAGAGAGAGAAGATAGAGATTGCTTGGTTGATTAGAACTTATCTAAGGGCCCTCTTTTATCCTTTTTATGTAGAACAAACATCGTCATCTATTATTAGAGTTTTAGGATTTATCCATGGCATTCAGTAATGGGATTGGATCATGCACGCCCACATTATGCACGACCATTTGTGGATGGTTGTACACATGTGATGGTGGAAATATCGGCCCACATGTGTCAGGGAAAATGATTCAGATCATATGGAGTCAAGATGGACCAAACCTCTCTTGAGGGAGTCAATGGATTGAGGCCAAATCATGGTCGTTGGTAGACTTCATCGGTATATATCGTCAAGGTGGTTCCTCGGATAGCAACTAAGGTCAAGGACTTGAGGACACCATAATAAGTACATCATCTATATTTATATTTATTTTATTTGACAAATATAAATATAAATACAGATGTTAATTAGATGTAAAAGTATATCAATATTTATTTTAAATGGATACGGATGCAAATGTGATATCGAAAATATAGGTATTGTTGCTCTAAGTCTCTAAGCTGCTACAGACTAGATCAATCTCCTATCGACTGAGAGTTTGGTGGTGTTCCAAGGACTGACCCTCCTTGAAAAACTTAAAAAGAAAGTTTGCACTAGTCAAAGATTCTTTGGTGGAAAACCTTTGATACTTAAGTCAGTCAAGGTTGGAGAATAATAAAAGAAAAGGAATTGGAGAAAAAGTATGTATGCTTGTATTTTCTTGGAGAAGAACTTACTTAAGGATCCCCTTCGCCTCCCCCTTTATATAAAGGGAGGGTAGTCGTATGTTACCTTCAAATTCAGTAACAAAAGCAGGAATCTATGCCCACTAACTATGAGGTCGTGGGTTATTGAGTACAGGCGTCATCTGTGGGTGTTAGATATATGATTTTAGCTTATGTGCACTAGATTGAAGGAAACTTGGGAGAATTCATCGGGTTAATCTTTTCTTCTTAATAGCCTAATGATTTAGAGTTTATCTTATATCATTGATGTTGACTCTATGATGGATTTTGATGATCATAAAATATTAAGTAAAAATATTATTAATCATATGTTTTAAGATTGAATGTAGGATTTTTCAAATGCTCACATTGAAGAAATTCTCTTTGGAAGAAAATCTCTCAAGATGCTAAGCCAAAGCACCTAAAAGTTTTTATAAATTTGGATGGCTCATTATAAAGAAAATAAAATAGGAAGAAGCAAATATCATTAGAAGCTTTAGGAACCATGAAATTCAAGTTTAAAAGGGCAAAATATAAAAGAATAAAGTTGGAAGGTTTGGAGTCGACTTCGAAAGATTTCGAGTCGACTCTGGTATGTTAGTATCAAGTGGCATAGAGCTTGAGTCGACTCTCAAAAAAATAGAAAATAAAATTTTTGTGTAGTCCTCAAGTTGACTTAAAGTTTGTGGAGTTGACTCAAGGTCTACTCGAGTCGACTTAAAACCAACGGCTAGTTTTGTAGAAATTCAGAATTGATTATTAATAGCTATTTCTTCACTCCAATGGCTAGTCCAAGCATCCTAACGGCCAAAACTCATTCTCCAGCCAATATCAAGCCTATAAAAAGCTAGAGAAATGTTGGAGAAGCAAGATTAAGAGGGATTAAAGAGAAAAATATTTAAATTAGTGAGAGCTCCATTGAATACCTTTAAGGAAGAGAAAAAAGAGAAAAAAATGTGCACAGATTTTAACAACCCTCCAAAAGCAATCTTCTCCAACATCTTTCATATTCTCTCAAGCATCAAAGAAGAAAAGTGAAGCATCAAACAAGCAATCCTTCAGCATTTTCTCCAAGCTTTAAAGAGTTTACAATTTTTATTTTTATATTATCCTAAAATTTTGCATCTTGTATTTTTGTTTTCTTTATAAGTTTCTTTGGGAGAAGAAACTTGGGATGTAGGCCTATCCAAGTCTGAAATTGAATATTGTAGATTTTGGTTGGTGAGCCTGTAAAATCAATTGAGTAGATTTTGAGCTCGAAAAATAATCGATATATAAATTTTGATTAGTAATTTTGAAAAATCAACTGAATTTGTTTGTAAGCCTCAGTAAAATAAACATACTATAATCAAGAGATTATAGTAAAATTTTTAAGAAGAGCTTAGAAAGTAGATGTAGGTGCAAGATTGCACCGAACCACTATAAATTACTTATATTTATGTTGTGCCTCTTATTCTATTACTTTATATACCTTGTATGCTTTTTATTATTGCATTGCTTGCTAAAATTGTTTATCTCTTACTTAGCTTCATACATATTCAACTCTGCTGCATAAACTATATAATCATACTACGTTAAGTGAAGCACATAATTTGTTCAAAGCTTAATTTAGTTAAAATTTAAAAGAACCCAAATTATCCCTTCTTTTGGGTTGCTACCTTATGGGCAACAATTAGCATGAATTTAAACCTAGGGTCAGTGTGCATCCAAGTTCAAGGTTAGTTTACAATTGATGTTGGAGAATCATCTTGGCGGGATGATCTGGTCATCCAATCTTTTATTTCCAATTTTTTTGGTATTGATGTAGCTTCCATATGAGCTGCCGGTGATGGGTCCAACGTAAATACTTAGCTTCCACCCAAGGTAGGAGAGTTTCAAGGTTGGATGGTTGATTCTCCACATAATACTTGCTTTCTACTTTCAAGTCTAAAGTGACCTCATCACTTCAAGTAAAGTAGCTGGCTTACTTGTTCAACCCGACCTCATCTCCCAGTATGATCTCTGAGTCAGAGTATTTAATTCATATTATTTCATGGAGAAAATTTTGGAGCTTCATTAATACACCACTTTGCAAATATCACCATAATAATGAGGTGTGGGCGGCTTGAAGTGTACCATATAATTGAAAATAGTGATTGCAGTAGTTATTTTTAGGCCTATCATGACTCGTCACATGTTCATCATCGGTAGGCTCCATGCTGCCCCTTGCAAATCTACCTACGTAGCATGGTCAAGTGGTTGGTGTGGTGAAGAGTCATGCAGTCCAGCATCCTTGATGCTCACCACATGGCAGGATCTATTGTTATGGTGCATCACTTCGAGTTGTTGATGGGCAGTATAAATAGGCCCTCACTTCTCCTTTTTTTTTTTATTTTGTTAGTTGGATCTCTGCTGCTTCACTGTCGCTATTGCTAAAAGGGTGCCTGCCGCCATTCGTGTCATTGTTTTCTCTATCTCTATTGTGCAACTTTGAAGCAAGTCCCCTTTCTTCTAGTTGGTTCTCTTTTTCTTCTTCCTTATTTTTTCTTTGTTTCCTTCATTTGATTTTCTTTCGGCCTTCCTATTTCATTCGTCAATTTTATTCTACTCTCTTTTTCTTCATGGCATTTGATAGTAGTGAGGTCGAGGACGAAACTCATCGGAGTGGCTGAAATCATCGGTCACCTCCTCCTCGAGTTGGGTCCTAGGAGAATCCTTGGACCATTGCCAAGGCAGGCTCCTTGTCTAGGCATTGGTCTCTTAAACTATAGGGCTCGAGTAGTCCCATACATGGGTTTGAAGATTTCTAGGATCTAGGCAATGAAGAGTCTAGTATTACTGACTTTGACCTACATAGTTTCCGGACTCAATACTCTATCCCTTCTTTCTGATTGGAGGTTCCAGGTCGGGAAGACTAGGTCACTAGGGCTCCGGAGGGGCATGTTGGTATTTACGAGAAGTCACTTCGAGCCGTCCTCCACCTTCAGCTTCATTCCTTCATCAACAACATCTTAGACTTCTACAATGTTTTTGCTACCCAGATTACCTCGAACTCAATTTGGTTGATCATTGCCTTCATCATCCTTTGTGATCTTCTCAAGATCGTATCAAGGTGCTCATTCTTTAAAGCATTGTTCATCTTAAAAAGACATCTTTATGAGAAGGGATGGTGGTACTTTTCTTCTCAGAGGGCTTGTAAGTTCATCAAAGGGCTATTCACCTCAGTCCATGGTTGGAAAAGCCCTTTTTTTTGTTTCCTCATATTTGCCTTGGGGTTTTAATTAGATCTAGGGTGATCCTTGGCTTTTGCCAAATAAGGATAAGGCACCCCTTCTTGAGGATGATGAGGATTACAATTTTTTGCTCGATGTTGAGGTGCCAAAGCTACTAGAGCTAGTGATCAAGCAGACGTTATACAATGCTGGCATAAGTCCAGGGTTACCTTGAGATATAGCTGATTTTCTTGAACTTAGCATTTTATTTTGCATTCTATCATTGGCTTTCATACTAACGTTCTCTACTTAATTTGTAGTGATGAGGCCAACACTAGAGTCCATCAAGTCGGCCTTAAAGAAGAGGTTGGGCTCCTCTAGGGGAGAACCTTTATCAAAGAAGTAGAAGAAGTTGGGGTTGATAATTTTTTCTTCGATTCCTACACTATCATTGGGAACTTTGAGCATGGAGTCGATCAAGATGACGATAAATCTGAGGCCGTTGCTGCCATGTCCTTGAGGTTGGCTCTTCTAGTCTCTCTCGAGCTGAGTCAAGCTCCGAGCTTAATGCCACCTTCCCGATGGACCCCAACCCCACCTCGTCCAACATCCATGACAATATCTCCCATTGTGCTGAGTTCAATGGCGAGATCCGAGGTAGGCCGCTCCTCAACTAGGACTAAGGAGGGGTTCATCACTTTGGTGATGATAGTCCAAAGTAGCGACTCTACTCTCCAAGATCATTAGATCACTTGAGAGCTAATGAAGATGATACTACCTTCGTCCAACTGATTTGATCAAAAATCTCATCCCCTAGACAAGATGGTTGGCTCCTGCTAAGCTGGTCTCCATACAGTAAGGATCTCCTGTTTGATTTATTCTTCTTATTCAAAACCAATATTTTTGACTTGACATATTTTTCTTTTGCAGCTAGCCCATGACATCACCATCCTTAGCAAGGGCCTCATTAGTTTTAACTAAGTGAGCTCTTATTGAAGGAAAAGATTCGAACTTTTGAGGCCTGGACAAAGGCTACCAAAGAGGTGAAGAAGGTGGCCGAATAGGAGGAATCCTAGGCTAAGTCTGAGACCTGTCTACTCAGGAGAAGATTGAGACCCTCGAGGGTCTCATTGCTATGGAGTAGGGTACGACTAAGGTGCATTGGTGGAAGGTTGCCAAACTAGGGGAAGCGCTTGAGCTCAATGAAGCGATGCTTAAGGCTGCTAAGGAGAAGATGGTGGCTGTCAAAGCTTGGGCTGCCATGAAAAAGTTAAAGATGGTTATTGAGGCTAAGTCTCAAGTTGTGCAGTAGTTCAAGGCCTCGGCCAATTTTGAGGCCAAAGATGCATAGGGCTCCATGGTGGCCTATGGCTTCGGGTTTGATGCTCGTAAGGCATAGGTTGCTCGACTCTTCCCTAGAATCGATGCAAGCCATCTTGACCCTGAAGCCAGTGACAATGAAGTCAAGGAGGAGGAGGACCAAGTTGCATCATTATCTACCACCGAACCTGAGGTTGCCCCAATAGCCAAAGCTACATCCTAGCTTGCCATCAAGGAGGCTCCTTAGTTTACCTTTATGTCTTTATTTTTTTAATCTTTTGTAATGAATGCCTTTATTAATGAAATGGATTTCTTCTTCATCTTCTAGTGTGTTTGTTTCAATGTGTTTGTTTTCTTATTTTCCTAGGTCATGAGGTTTTTGTATGGGGAGCCCGACTTAGAGCATGTCAACTTAGACGTGCATCCGACATGGATCTGATGGATAGGTCGTCAGTTTGGACAAGTATTCGATATTGATCACTTTGGCTCCATATCCGAAGTCAATTCAATGTGAAGTTTGTTGTTCCATACATGCACCAAATGTTGACCCAATGTGGAGTTCGTCAATTTGGACTCGCATCCAAAGTCAATCCGACGTAGAGTCTATCAGTTCAGACTCACATCAGAAGTTGATCCAATGTGGAGTTTGTCAGTTTGGACTCACATTTGAAGTTGATCCGACGTCCCATCGAAGTTGATACTTAGCAAAATTTGATGCAAATTGTGGTCAGGTTGTCTTGGCTACGTCCCTTATCCACAGCCAAGTTCATGACATTATCTACTGATTCCTCATCATCTAAGCCCGACTGGGGCTGACTTATGAGGTTGGGATGTTTTTGACCTAGGTTTGTGGAGGTTCTGACTTAGGTCGGGTTATTCTCTTATGATCGATTTGTTGCTAAGCACTCATTTGGAGGTCCTGGCTAAAGTTGGGATATCTCTTTAAGGTTGGCTCTTTTTGACCTAGTAGTCGGGGGTTTAGGCTAGAGCTTGGATAACTCCAGGTTGGCTTTTGTCCAACGTCCATATGTTGAGGACCGAGCTGAAGGTTGGGTATCTCTAAATCATTAATACTTCTAAAAATTTATTTAGACATCCTTATCTATGACTGAGGTATTCATGAGGGATTGTTTTTGGCTGGTCTTAGTCAATTTCTTTTGAGAAAAATGCCTTCAATTCGACCCACAGCGAGTCCATGATAAGCCAACCATGCAGAAGAAGCCCAAAATTAGACCTACAGGCACATTAGGCTTGCATTAGGGTCTGACCTGGTGCATGCATAGGGCCCAAGCATGCACACGACCTAGGTGTGTGCACAGCCCATGCACAGGCATAGGCCTAGGCACGCATGCAGGCTACCACACGAGCGAGCCCAACATGTAGGTGTGCGTGTGGCCCACATGCAGGAGTGGCCTAGACCGCATTGTGCATGCATGGCAGTCCATGCACCACGTGGCCCACCGTGAGAGAGGCATGGTCCATGTGCCCGCTTGGCATGATTCATGGGGCCTAATGCGGCACATGGACCGCTTAAGGATCTATGGATTAAATACGAGGTCTACAGGCCAATTTAAGGCTATTTTCATTGCATCGCATGATCAGATGACTATGGGATGTTATGGTTAGATCCAATGGCTAGAATGTTGATTTGGATATTGTTAATAGTCCTAGATCATGTTAGATTCGATTGGACTTGACCTAATGCTTTTAAAAGGCCCTAGATGGGTTTCTTTTCTTTCTCTAAAGATCAGCGACTCAAGTCGGTGAAATCGCTGGACTTTGTCCTCAAAAAGCCTTCATTGCATCCACATGAATCACAGCCAACCATCACCAGAAATAAGGTAATGATCCTTTGAAGCCTTTGCTAATCTTTCTTCTCATCCTTCTAAGCCCTTAGAAGCTTGGATTTTGGTCGGCCGTCCCCAAATTTTTGTTAGAAAAGGCCAAACTAGAAAATCCCCTATTTTTCCTCTTTTTCTGCCTCACTTTTCTTTGATATTTTAGCATCGATGGTCATCATCAATTGCCGGTTTGGCATTGTTGAGCTATGGTGTCGTAGTCCCAGTTCCCACTAGTCATAGCCATGCCGACCATGGCCTATGATCCAAAAAATAAATGGGACTCGAAGGTCTCCTATATTGCATAAAAACCCATGGGAAGAAAGAAAGACGAAGAAGAAAGAAAGAAAGAAAAAAAAAAAAAGAAAAAAGAAAAAAAGAAAAGAGGAAAAGAAAAGAGAGTTTCTCTCTTTCCTCTTTCCACTCTCTCTAGTTTCTCTCTCTAAAAAAACTCTCTCTTTAGAAAACCTACTTTCTCTCTCTATAAATTTGTCTCTCTAGAAGTCTATCTAGATTATGTCTCTTCTAGAATTTTTCAGATTCTTAGAAAGACTCTCTAAAAGCTTTCATAGATCCTAGTGCAGCAATCTTGACAATTGACCGTTGGATAGACTATACTATGAGAATTTAAGTTTTTTTTTAAAATAATCATGATTAAAGTTTGATAAAAGTATAATTTTTGGATATTAGATTTTGAAAGAGAACTTTTGAGATTGGTTGAATTTGTCTGCCATTGTTCGTGCGAGATGGCTCCATATTGAATAAAGAAGGTTCCTCGAGGCACTATTAAAGAACATCGAACCAATAAAAGAATGATACTCTTCAATAAGTTGGTAACACCCCTCAGCAGGAAGAAGTCATTGATCCTTCTAAGAACATCCTAATGGAGTAGCAAGAACTGGATATGGCCTAATTAATGCAAACCGTAGTTGGAATAATGCAAATGCAACAATAATTGCTTGAATAGTAGTAGACAACAAGATATACAACAACATCAACATCCACCATAATAGCATGAACATGGAGACTAGCTGGTATAGTGAAACAATATCATGAAATTTAAAAAGGCTCCACTACCTTTCAAGGGGACTACTGCCGACAATTGGATAATGGAGATGAAGAAAGTATTTGCCATTGGAGAGTGCCACAATGAAGAAAAAATTCAATTTGTAGCCTATTTACTACAAGGTGAAGCATTCAACTAGTGGCAGCAACTAGAATGCAAATATGAACAAGATGGGGAATGACTCACTTAGGAGAGATTTTAGATTGCATTCTTGACCACTATTTTTCTTGGAGCGTGAGGACCTAGAAAGAATAAGAGTTTATTTATCTAAAGTAAAGGAGGATGAGTGTTGCTAAATATGAAGCTAAATTCATAAAAATTTGCTCCAAGATTAGTGGATGGTAAGTGAGAACAAGTTCATAAATTTGAGATGCGGCTAAAGACTGAAATTCATAAGCAACTAATACCATATGAATTAAGTACTTATGCAGATGTGATAAATAAAGTATTAATAATTTAAAAAAAGTTAATTAGGAATGTGTAGAAAGAGAAAGAAATTAAAAAAAAAAATCAAATGAATCTCAAGAGCAGAATAGTAAAAATATTAACAGTTCAAACAAGATATTCATAAGTAACAATTTAAGATCGACTGATAGTATCACGTGTTTCATATATGGTAAAACTCATGATAAAAAAGATTATCTTTAGAATACTAGTGCATATTTTAGTTGTGGTCAAAAGGACCACAAAATAGCTGAATGCCCACTCTGAGCCGACTAAGTCAACTCGGATGTTGACTTAGTTTTTAAATGGAAACCCTAAGGGTCCCTCTTTTATTATTCCATTTATTTCTTGAAACCGTTCCTTTCCAAAACCATTGCCCCGCTAAAACCTATCCTCCATTGTCCTTTTTTTTCTTATTTTGATCAGATTTGGTCTCCAAATTGCTCTAAAAAAGTAGCTAACATACCGTATGAAGAGGCCATGCATGTCAACACCCTCCACCAAGAGTTCATGTTCATAGATCTTTCATGAAAGAAAGAAGAACAAAGTTTAGGTTAGATTCTCAAGTGGAAATAGGCAATAGAAGAGTTATTCCCCCATCTTCCCAATTCGAGGCTCCATCACATCCTCCTCCATAACAACGAGCACCATCTCTGCCTCCACCATAGCCGGCACCTCCTCCTCCTCCTTCCTCTCCAAGTCAAGCAATTCCACTCTCCTTAAGGTCAGTAACTACCAGAAGAAAAGTGGATTTTCAATTTTTGGAAAAGAAAGGATTTGAAATAGAAAGAAAGATTAAAAATCTAGGTTGGGAACACTTGTATGCTTTGGATTTATCTACTTATCCCAACTTAGATTGTGAATTATATGGAAATGCTAAAGTTGAATTCAGTGGCATTGAGTCTGAAGTAAAGAAAGTAAAAATTACACTCAATGCAAACCAACTTGAACATCTCCACCCGCTAGTGGTTCAAATTGGTTGAAATAAGAGCAACGAGTTGCATACTATGTCAAACAGAGAGGATGTCGTAGAGTTTGAGGAGATACTACAAGGAGATTATGTATGGAGATGAGACTCTTACATCATATGGCTGCCTAAATTTTTCTTCCAAGGATTGGCTGATGGGATTTTGTCACCAAGAGGGATATTACTATTATGCATCACATTATCTGAGAGATTCCATTCAACCTTCTAGCTCTCATGATTAAAGTTATGGACGAAGCAGTTTCTCGTGCCAAGCCATTTTTGCCCTATGGGATCTTTCTAACTCTTACGTTTAAGGAGTTTGGAGTAGTATTCAAAGGAGAAACTTCTAAAAAGTTGCAACACTTCGACACTTACTGCAATAACCCAACCTAATCAAAATGGTTGTATGAATCTTAAAGCGATATAAAAAATAAGAAATTGAGAGAAGGCTTCCAGCAGGAGCCTTCTTCTCTCAAACAACTCCTAAATGAAGTCGAAAATCCAAGGTTTGTCGAGGATAAGCTTGCTAAGTTTGTTCCAAGGTTGGTCAAGGATGAGCATGATCAAGTGCATAAACTTAAGATGGGCTTGAGGATGAAAATATGAAGTAAGTAATACTATATGAATTAACTACTTATGTAGATGTGTTAAATAAAGCATTAATAATTGAAGAAGACGTTAATGAAGAACATACAAAAAGAGAAAGAAATCAAAAGAAGAGAAATAGATCAAATGATTCTTAAGGACATAATAGTAAAAATATTAAGAGTTCAAACAAGAGATCAATAGATAATAGTTTTGGACTAACTGATAGCATCAAGTGTTCTAGATGTGGCAAAGCTAATGGTGAAGGGGCTGTCACTGGAACACTGGTACATATTTTAGTTGTGGTAAGAAGAACCACAAAATAGCTGAATGCCTACAAAGAATAGAGGACAACTTATCCTAGTAATTGAACAAAATAAGGATGGGAGCTTGAAACCTCGGACCCAAGGAAGGGTCTATTCTCTTACATAGCAAGATGCAAAAGTTTCGGGCATAGTGGTGATGAGTTTTGAGATGAATTCTCAAAATTGATCTAGTCCATTGGTTTATTTCACTTGCAAGATAAGTGATACTCAACTTTTACTAAATTTATTAATAAATTATAAATTATTTTTATATTGAATTATTCATGACTTATAGTATTTTGAATCAAGATAGATTTTGACTTGCAGCCTGATTATGTACCAAATCCTGCCAGTGAAAGTTAAATATTGATATTTTGATATCCTACTAGTGGGGGTTGTACGGTGGTATTTCGATATCCTGCTATGGGGGGTTATGCAGTGACACTTTGATTTAGTTCATGGCTGTAGAAATAAATATGATGTTTTAAAAAAAATCGATTGACGAATGAAAATAAATTTGATAATAAATTTTGAAAAAAATAAATTTGCATGGATCTTATTTGATTAGTATTGCATATTTTGAATTGATGCATCTTTTATACTTATTTTTAGTATATTATTATTGCTGAATTTATCTAGTTAAAATGTATACTATTTACTGGGCTGTTTAGCTCGTTGCTCTATATTTTAGTATTTTTACAGATTCAGAGAACTAGCTTAATTCAGGGATTCAATAAAGAAGAGTGAATTAGAAGCAAAATTTGATATCTTTATTTAAATTGAGATTTATTGAAATTTGATGAAAGACTATAGAATATTAATTTGTAAGATATTTGATTCAATTTTTTAAAATAAAATTAAATATTAAGTATTTAAATTTTATTCCACTATTGCTTTATGATATCATAATAAAATGCTTTGCATGCTTGTAGGAAAAGTTCTTCATAAGTATGCGGTGGTTGCCATGACCCTCGACTCATGATCTCAAATCGGGGATGTAACCCTTATAATGATCAATCACTACAATAGATGAGATATTCTAAGGTTGACGATCATTAGGTGAGATGAGGGACAGACAAGGAGTCAAATAGAGAGAGCTCACATTGCGATAGAGCCAGAGATAGCAGGCTCCCTCCATATTAGCAGCTCAACCTACTCAATTTGAAAACAATGCACCTCCGAGGGTCAAATTAGATGATGATCAGATGAGAGAACTAAAGGAGCATATCATCAACAAAGCTATGAAATTGGAAGAGCATATCCATGACAAACTTTTGGACTCCATGGAGGTTCTCATTAGATAGGTTCTGGATGAGAGAGACAGAGTTAGGTTTGCTTCAGAACCTTTGGATTTCAGAGATCTACCACCAACCTCTAACCCAGCATCCATCTCTGACTAATCCTTTCATAGGATATCATATTTTGCATATTTACATGTTTACTTATATTATCTTGTGCTTATTTTGGTACGATTGCCTTATCTTAATATCTCGTTTTATAAAGGATGGGCACTTTACTATATGTAAAAACTTTGTTCATCAACGATATGCTATATTTTGTGACATGAATGAATAAATACTATATTTTGGTGTTATTCCTTTTTGAATGATTGAATGAATTCGATCAATGCATGTGATGAATGCTATATTTTTTGTTGTATTAATCCTTTTATGATTATGACAAAAAGAAGAAAAAAATTATGGTATCACATAAAGAAAGCAGGAGATGAACTAGAGAAAATTGTATTTTGGAGAAAAATATTTTTCAAAATTTCTTCTCTTTCTATATAAGAATGGGAGAGTATTTCAAAAGCAAGGTTAACATATTTAAAGTATTATTGTAACATAATACCTTTGAAATATGTTCAAATTTGATAAATGCTTTTATTGTAAATCAAAGGGAGAGCATACATTTTTAATCCTTTGATCTTTATTGAAATTAGTCATTAAATCTTCTTAGAATATAGTGTATCAAATTTTTAATTTACTCAAAGGTTGGTACTCAAAGGATTTGTCATCATAGTTTGGTACTCAATGGATTTGTCATCATCAAAAAGGAAAGATTATTAATCCAAGAATTGATTTTGATGATATCAAAAGTATTTGAGTACAAATTAAAGACTAATAATGTTCATGAGAATAACTATAGAAATTCTGAAGATCCTCTCAAGTATTGGCTAAAATTCATGTTCCCAAACTCAATTGTCAAATAATGGAAGCAAAGAAATTGAGTCCAACACTTAAGAAATTTAAAGCATTTTGAAGTTAACTTGAAACAAAGATAGCAAACTAACACATTTGGCATGCCTCTAGGTCGACTAAGACAACAGCCTAGCTGACTTCAATAAAAAGATAGAAAGATGTAAAATTTAGACTTTTTTATAATCAAGTATTCTTCTGAGCCGACTAAAATCGGACAATAGCCAACTAACACAAATGGATAGCTGATTCAGTCTCAGACTCAAGTGGAAGACAGAAGAATGAAGATTTCAGCCAAAATTCAAGTTAGCCGACCAAGATAGAAAGCCGACTCAAGCAATTGGTTAATCGACTTAGTCTCCAAGCTAAAAAGAAAATAAAAAGTAATATAAAATTAAGCATCCTTTGAGAAGTGAGTCGACTAATTGACTAAGAAGAGATCTAAGCCGATCCAATCTTAGATAGACAGAAAAGATAGAATATAGAAAAATGAGCATTTGTTCCTGAGTTGATCCAAAAGTTTCAATTAACTGCTTAGTACTTCATCTTAACCAACAAAGATTTTGGGTGAGCCGACTTGTAGAATTTTGATAGTATATGACTAGTTTTTCAAACTATTTCATACGGCCATATTTTGTGTCTAATGGCTATTTTTAAGCCTTCATTGGTTAGAGCATTAATTCCAGCCATTTATGAGGCTATAAACATGGAGAATTCAAATGAGGAACAAATCCCTTCGAGTAGAAAGTGAGTAATTCAACAAGAAAAAGAAAAATATAAAAAGAGATAGAGGAAGGCACTCAAAGAGCTTTTAGTTTTTACTATTCCATATTTACTTAGTTCAAGTGAGAGAATCTGTGTATTCAATAGAGCCAACAACTATATAAGTAAAGCATTCAAGCCCTCTCCTAGCATTCAAAGAAAAGTCCAAGCATTCAAAAGTTCAATCACTTCAGCTTGTTCAAGAGCTTAAAATTTTTATTTTTGGTTCTTTGAATTCTTGTACATCATTTCTATTGTAACAAGTTTCTTTTGGAAAAAAACTTGAACTTTGAGAGTTGGACTAAGCCATAAATTAGATGTTATAAAGATTAGCCTAAGAAAACCAGCTATTGTAAAGGTTGTAATTGATGAGTTAGAAAAAATCAACTGGGTTAGATTGTGAACCCGAGAAAATAATGAAACTATAATTTTGAGAGATTATAGTTAAAATTTTCAAGTGGATTGACTTAGAAAGTGGAGTGGATGTAGGTGGTGATTTAGCATCGAACCACTATAAATTATTTGTATTTGTAATTGTAAGCCTATCTTTACTTTCATTTTTGCTGTGGCTCATTTAATTTCATCTTGACACTATACAAACACTTTTGAAACTATTTTTGGGCATAAAGTTTACCTAAAATTTAAAAATCCAATTCACCCCCACCTCTCTTGGATTGTAGGAAACATTGACCTAGTTAGCAGTATTAACTCTTTAAATTAGAAAGTTTATGATAGATTATTTGATTGGACTTTTCTTGATAATGTTTTTTATTCTAAATTATTTTGAATGTTATTATATGATTTTGACTAGTAGATCCTATCTACTATTCTAAGGAATTCTTCTCTCTAAAATCATCGAATGGAACTTGGAGACGAATTCAATGACGAATTCAACTTTGAGAGGAATTCTGGTGCCCTCTTATCTCTATTTTGAGCCTTCCATCTCCCCTTCAATTCTCCTCACCAATGATTCTAGGCCCTATCATAATTAGTCATGGAAGTTTCCTTATTTTCATCCCGATTGTCAACCACAACTAGCACCATGACCGTCGCTATAAGGTGGTAGAAGCTAGACAATGATTACCCTTTTCTCCTTCTTCCTCAGCCACCAAAGCACCAGCTATCACCAAAATTTGTCAAGAAAAAGGATGCTCTATTGCTTCCCTATTTTCAAATCTTCCATCCTATTTCCTCATTCTCCGATCATCTTCGTCACCCATACTCATCACTAAAGACATGAACAGATCACCCAAAATGGTTTATGGCCATGGTCAAAGTCCCAATCACCGACGAGCAAGTTAGAACCTGATGAATTTGAATCACATTGACCAAATAAAACTTTAAACCATTCTATTGGTTAAATAGCGTATCCACACCATCCAAGTCTATATCGAGCATTGATATAGGTATTGCTTGAAATACTTAATTATCTTTCATTTCCTTTCAGATTCAGATATTTAATTGCGAACATGAATATTGCTTGAAAGTAAGATTAGAAATGAGATTTAACTGTATCAATATAATTTGATTAAATCTAGAGAAAATTATAGTGACATCCCTTGAACTTTGACCCATTTATATTTGGATTCTTAAAAAAAAAATTCAAATAAACTTCAAAACTTTAAAAATATTGCAAAGAGGCCCAACCACCTATCTTTGTTAGGCAACATTATGACATGAGGGTTACTATTAGATTAAAAATTATGAAATACCATAAGTGACCTTCCCAAAAAATTTTGGCACGATCAGTGGCCCAATTAAGACGAAAATGGAAACAGAGGACAAACCAGGAAAAAAAAAAAGAAAAAATCAACAGCAACAAAAGGTGGAAAAATATCATTTTTTTCTTTTTTCTTCTCATTTCTTTCTCTTTTTTAGAAATTTGTGAGAAGGAGAGCACTAGGAGATCAAAGAGGAAGATGATGATGGGAAGGAAGATGATGATGAAAATCAATGAAAAATGGTAACGAGGAGAGCAGAAAGGTCAGCACTTTTTTTAGACATCTATGAAAAGAAAAGCACTAGAGGGAGGAGGGGAAGGCAGATAGGAGAGAAAGGTGGTGATGAGGAGAGCCGGGAGGAGGTCGACATTTTTTTTTTTGGAGATCCATGGGAAGAAAAGCACTGGGGGGAGATTGGAGAGAAAGGCAACATCGATGATGATGGAGAGGAAGGCAACGATAGAGACCAACAAGAGATGGCAGCAAAAGAGCAGGAAAGAAGTTGAAGTTGGCATTCTCTTTTTCAAAGATCCATGAGAAGATCCTAAGATAGATTGGAGGGGGAAGGCCGACGCCAGTGATGGAGAGAAAGACAATGATAAAAACTGGTAGGAGATGACACTGAGGACAAAAGACAATGATAAAAACTGATAGAAGATGACAGTGAGGACAGTAGGAAGAAGGTTGACATTCTAATTTCTAAAAATCTATGGTAAGAAAAACACCCAAGCAAAATTAGAGAGAAAAAGCCAAGCTGACAACAGAGAGGAAGATGATGACCGTGGAGATTGATAGGATGTGGTGGCAAGAGGAACAAGAGAAGAGATGGAGAGGGCTTGAGAGAGAAAAAAAAAATTGCACCAAAAAAATCATAAGAATATAAATTAAGGATATTTAAGTAATTATATTTTTTTATTAACAATATTAAGCAAAACTAAATCTCTTTACAACTTTTTTAAAATTTTAAAATCTGTTTGAATTTTTTTTTTAAATCCAAGTATAAATAAATCAAAGTTCAAGAAATGTTATTATAATTTTTTCTTAAATCTACTATAACTATTTTTAAATTTTTAGTTAAAATTAATTTGATGTGAGACTCCCGAATTTGGTTATCAGTTGAACTGATTAATTAATTAAACTACGATGTATTGATGTTGTATTTACAATGTCATATATCCATATTTGTAAAGAGAACCCTTCATAATAAATATGCAGCAATCAATCGCCGCCGCGACTTGCAATATGGAATTGAGAACATGACACCTTACTTTGGTTAGTAATTAATTTTGGTACATCATGCTATTTCACAGACTACCCCTTTGACTTTTTTGAGCAACTGTATTAATATAAAAAAAAAAAACTTCCACCTACCAACTAAGCTGCATCAATTTTCCCTCACAGCATTTACCAGCCAGATTGCTACATATCCTCATGCTAAAAAGTTGTTTAAATGCTTTACATACCGTACAATAAGGCCTTTGAATTGCATTTTCATTTGCACACGATCTCTGATGGTTTTCTTCCGTTCTCAACTATGTACGGTTGACACATCATGCAATCTTCGCAACAGACGTGCCATGCCATCGACCAACGTGCGACGTGGAGAAGGTGCAATGCACTCATCAGGCGGTCAGGCATTAAGGCGTAAAAAAATTCAATTCTTTGACGAAACAAGCCGTCATTCATTTTACTTTTCATCTGAGATCATTCCGGTGAAACATGTGCAGCCCCCGCCTTTGCAATTTCCGTTGCTCAATTGCAGACAACAAAACCTGTAGGGTATCCTCAGCTTCTTCCTTGTTTGGTAATTCAACACTCAAATGAAAAAGAGGCGCTGACGTGGGGGGAACCCAAGGCCAAGGTCTATTCCTCATGCTATGCTTTTTCTGCTTAGGCAGCGTTTCCGCTTTGCTTCCAACAATATTCACCATCTCCTCTGTCCTGTCTACGTGGACCACGCTCTCCAGAGTCATCTCTATTTCTATAACCCACCCTGGATCAGGGGGAACACCAGGAAAGTCTGGCAAGCGCAAGCTCACCAAACAAGAGCACCAAACTACCAAAACAAGCCTCTCACTGATGATAACAAACTTCCCCGCATGTTTAAGCATTTTGCACATGACAAATCTCTCGTCCTTCAGTCTGGAGCCATCCGCTTGTAGAAGCATTGACACCCCAATTGCTTCCTCCCATGAGTACGGTGACAAGGGAAGTTCTCTAGCTAAAGGCCTTGGGAACCGGATACGGAAGCGGCTGGATTGGTGGGGGCTGCTACGATTTCTGATGCCTTGTGCCGTTTTTCCTGTGGCTTTAAGAATGCTAGCCATTGGCCTTGCCACCAGTCCAGCAGTTCCCATTGCTATTCCTGTAGGAACAAGTACGTGCATTAACGGAGGTCTACAGTTTTGTACTCATCAATATACAACCACCCTACACAATGTCTGGGTATCTTTAAATAGAACAACCTGAAAGAACTCCAGGGAGGCCATGCTTTTCAGCACCTCTGATTGGGGATTGAAGTAGTCCGGTAAGACCCTGTTGTGTCCATGAGATTAGACAAAATTACTTGAAATATTAAATTCATCATGACCTAATACTCATATCAGAGGCAGGGGCACTGATTCGAAACAAAAATTAAATGACAAGCAGAAAATGAGTGCACATGAGTCTGCAAGCATGGACATATCAAGCATTCCATAAGATTTGTGCTCGTCAGCTTGGAATTGGATGTGATATGGACTGTTGTTCACATAAGAATATAAATCATAAGCCTTAACTAGAAGTGTTCTATAAACATCAATATAAAAACCATATCTTGATCTATATTGGCAAGTTGGATGTCACAAGTTCATGTACTGAATTTCTTTCTAAATACAAAGACTATAAAGTAATTGTTCAATTAGAGGCATGGATTTAAGTGCTGTTAAGCATGGCATGAATGGTACATACCACGCCAGCACCTTACCGCGCTAGCTACATGCCAATACTTCGCATGTTGATGTCCTAGCATGCACAATCATGCAAGGCACTGAATAATATCCTTTTTCATATAAAATAAATATAACATCCTATATCTACATATATTTGATTAGATAGCCACTTAACCTAAAAAGTATGAGGGTTCAATACATTTGAGTTCTACTTGAAAATGATGAAAAAGATTTGAATGCACTCAACATGAAAAGCCTCAAACTTGCTACATAAAGCTCAAGAACTAAATAATACGTTCACAATACAATAAATATATACATCCCTTATATGCAATATTAATTTCAGCCCAAAATTGCTAAAACCACACAAATAAAGAACCTAAAAACAAAATCCTATAAAATTATTATCTATTTTCTTCTATTTTTCTCAGCATATTTTGAATTTATTTTTTTTGGATGATACTTTGAAATGTGAAGTGAAACTTTTGAACCACCTGAACAGAAACTCCACAGACCAGCGGAAGACAAAATTGTAACTGAGTTTTCAAACCTTGTTGAACAAAGAGGGATAATGATGCAAAACAATTATTATATAAAAATAAGTAATTGTACTACTATCTGAAGAGTCAGAAAGAGTGTTGGGATGTCCTAATGGTCAGGTGAGCCTCAAGGTATTTCCATCAATTTAGTTTCCCAGTTGTGGTCAGGTTCTATTTGGGGCAGATTCTGGGTCATTTAGTCCCTCAATCTTACTTGTCATAAGAGCTATTTCTTGGGAAGTCTTGGAAACAAAAAAAATGTGGTTTTGATTAAAGGGTGTATTTTCTTGGATCTAAGAAACTACCTGGTGCTTGTGCAGCATTAACATTAGTAATTGTTGCGACAACACGTGAAGAAATTTTGTTCCTTACTGTTTTGGATTGTTTGACATCCAAGGCTAGCTGTTACTTGTAAAAGATACTATTCTACCTACTTTTTACTGCAATATAAGATATTATAAGTGGCATAATTTATATTAGACTTTGCTGCTATTGGTTTGCTTCAAATCACTATAAGAGCAAGCTTGTTCTTTATGGCTTCATATGGTTATGCTTCTCTTGGGGCGTAAGTTGTGAATATAAGTAGCCATAGGAGGTTGAAAAATTTGTGGTCAAAGGGGCAGAAGCTATGTTATCACTGAGAATCTGAGATGTTACAAAAATTGCAAGAGCAGATTCATAATCCTAGACTCGCAAGCACGCAACAATCACATGAATAAAAATAAGCAAAGATTTAATCTTAAAGATGATGTTAGTTCAGCATTTAAGGGGGAAATAGTAGTTCAGTTGATGGGGACAGATTAGATCTAGTAAGATGGATGTTAGAACACCACAGAAGGAACATGTATTATGCAAGCTTTACAAAATATCAAGGAGCAAGTGTAGATTTCGGAATTTGCTGGTGAGATGGTGGTTGAGAAATTCTAGATTGGGTAGACAGCATTGAGTTATTTTGATTGGAAATAAGCACCAGAAGAGAGGAAAGTTCAACGTTTTGGAGCAAATTTGAGAGCAGCAGCTCCTATGGATGGTTAGCAGAATGAGAGAGAATAGAGGAGAAAGAGAAGATCAGAAAATGGGACAAGATGAAGGAGAAATTGAAAGCACAATATTTTCTCTAAGACTTCGATCAAACATTGTATCAAAGTGTTCAAAAACTTCCAGAAACATAACAAGATTGTAAAAGAGTACATCCAAAAAATTGGTCAGTTGAAAATATAATAAAGGTATTCTTTGAATAAATGCATCCATTCACAAAAATAACCTGGTTTAAAACTTTTGCAAGGAAAACAGTTTTTGGTGGTAAGGAGATCAAAAGAACCATGAGATTGAAATTTAGAATTGATTTAAAATTCTTAGCCAACAAGTAAAGGTAAGTTTGGGAAAATATTTGAAAAAAACTACTTAAAAACTTTTAGATCATTAAAGTCTTATGTCTTAAGTATCGTCGATATAATTTAAAATAAATCAAAATTAAAATTAAAATTACCATTAAAATCACAAAATCCTCAAGTGATGTTTCCCATGCAATGAGTGAAGTTGCCTTCTGGGCTTTGAACTTTTGAACCTTTGCTTTATGTAGACTAGCTTCCATCCGAAAATAATTTAGTAGACCAAAGTTTTTGAACTATGCTCTTGTGACTCAAATTTGCAAAACACATGCTAAGAGGCTTGCCATTAGATTTAGTCAGATTGCAGTTTAAAGTCATGTGCTGGAATCTTGATGGAAAAGTAATTTATGCTTATAGCCCAAATCCCCATAAGCAATGATTGAACGACCTCTATTCCCAAATACATGAAGTCCTCAAAGGTACCTTGCAATAAGTACTTCACATAAAATCCTACCTCCAGCTCATTTAGAGCAAAAATTCTACCATTGTAGTTCAGCAAAAAAGATGATTTAGGGATCATCAAAAGGACTACTCTAAAGTTGTGCACATTCTATTCACTCCATTAGTTTGTTTATACCCATGGAATTTTCAGCCATGGTGTTTCCACAGAAAGTTAGGTTGCCACTAGAATCAATTTTATAGCTTAAGAGCAATCCATCATAATAAATTACATTATATAGAATCCTTTTATTGGAGTATATCAATAATGTGACATCACATATAATGGCATAAATAACACATTTGAACATGCACAATAACATGGGCACATTATTTTAAATGAAAGAAAGCAATGCCCATTATAATTCATGAAACTTGTCATGCCACTACCAAAAGGCATATGTTGACCAATATAAAAATTGAAGGCATAACCCATTATTATAAACAATGATATCCTTTATGACAATTAGCAAAAACCACATTCAAAAAGTTCACCAATGACTATAGATATATCTTGATAGTAAGGTGATATTCTCTACAAATTAATTATAATATGGAGCTAGGTGACCCCATTTTGACAAACTCCTAAAGAATGATGCACATCTGTCCCTAGGTAACCAAGTAAAGCCTCAATAACAGTATGATAATATCATATGACAAAGCATTCATAAAAAGACTCATAGTTGAGTATATATTTAAGGACTGTTGGAGGACCATTATTTAGCTTACAATCAACATTGACATTTTAAGATTAAACACATGCATGTAAAATATCAAACAATTCTAAATAGCATTTTCCAAAGAATTAAGAGTTTTGACTGATCATCCATTATTTTATATACAGTAATAACTCAATGTAAGATTAATCATCAGGACACCAACTAGTTTCCATAAACCACCCTTAACTTTGAGCAAAATTATGACTGTTTATATCACAAAAAAATTCAAAATTATAAGAAAATGCTTTAACATATTGTAGCAGCCTTTAGAAATATCACTGATTAATAGAATTAGAAAAGATAGAATTGCATCTTTTTTCAAAAGCCTGCTCTCATATTTTGAGAACCTCGTGTTGCATCTTATATCCATGCTTCATATTTCTAATCTGCCTAGGGGATTAATGTTTCTAATAAACTCAGTACATGAAGTTTTACCTCTAAGAATTCATTTAAAACACCTTTTCCATGCGAATCTGGATGTTTCTGCTGTTCATCCATTTCAAACACAGCCTGTTCATCAAATGTAAAAGCAACAATACCCTGCAAGAGTAAATGCCCAATTATGTGAGATAAGAATGATCCTTACATAATGATCTATTGAAGGAAACCATCAAAAATACCTTATGAGCAGCTTTACTGAACTGAGTAGTAGCACTGCTTATGGCATAGACTGTGCTACTAAGAAGACTCTTTGAACCATGTGCAATACCAGTTAATACTCCACCAGGGCTCTGCAAAAGCACCAGCCTAAATTCAAGTTTGGATCAAACGACTTTCATCCTCCAGATAAGATGGTCCAAACAGTGAATCTGCATACCTGTAAAAATCCCTTGCCAGAAACAGATAGAAAGTCCCTGACGCCCAGACCAACATTCCTTGCAAAGCCAATAGGATTTCCTATAACACCAGCAGAACCAAAAACCTGCAGTTGAAGTGGCCAAAGAACCCAGAATGAATTAAACAAGAAAACCTGATTCCCTTATGGAACTTTATATCCAACAAATAAATTTGATCACGTCATGGCTACTTTGGAAATCTATAACTAAGCTCTCTTAAAAAATTAACAGGTCTACAAACAGCATGATCTTTGAGAATTATTTTCTTGTTCAATAGAATCAACAAGAATGATTTATGTACATTTTGGAGCATAGACGAGCTGAACATGAGCAAGAAACAAAGAAAACAATGGAACCATGTTCTGGCTACTCTAGGAAAACTATAATTGAGCTTTCTTCAATAATTAACAGACAGAAGAACAGCATGGTTTTTGAAAATTATCTTCTTCTATAATAAAGTCAACAAAGAAAATAACTTATGTACATTTCGGGGCAGTACACAAGCTGAACATGAGCAAAGGTAGGTCCAGATTGAGATTGGCATAAGAACAACATGACTAGCTTAGTATGGCACAAGAAAATTTAGTCAAAATATTTTCCCATTCTAAGTTTCCATATTGACTTTTAGTTGCACTGCAAGATTCTTAGTAAATGATACAAGGGAGAAAAATAAAATGCACCAAGGAGGCCTAGTATGACAACCAGAAATCATAGTAGATGCATACCAGTATTTATTAAATTAGTATTACAGAAAAGCAGTAATTCAGACCAATGGTGTTCTATAACACACTATGACATCTGATGAACAAAATTTATCTAAAGTGTAAATAGCCTTATCCTCTACAACATCTGATGAACAAAATTTATCTAACAGTGTAACTAGCTTTATCCTCTACAGACGTCAGAATCAAATTATGTGATTTAAGTGAACCATAAAGGTCATTGCACTAATTGCATCAGAAGAAGTGTTATGATATATTTGTATGCATGTTAAACATAACAATAGTGGACAGAAACAAATACGAGTTCCATCATATCTGTCAGAAAGATTAAAAGTCCACCTTATACATTTCATGAAGCAACTGCCTCGTATAGTGTCTAATAAGGATCTCTAGGATTGATTCCCAGCTAGCCATAAGATGCCCTAGCATTAGTTGTTTAAGATGAACAGGCACTGCTTCAACATCAACAAGGGCCATCAAACCTCTCTGCAATTAATGTTCATGTTAGTACCAACAAATAGTCTGACAGGAGTAAACAGAGGGATGCATGCAGATATTCACATTTTCATATACAGATAAACAAGAAGCAACTGACCCTGAACAATGCATGCCTATGATAAATCACTTAAAACACTATGGTTCTCATTGAAAGTATTCGGTTAACTTTGGAACATGTGTCTAATACTCAGTGTCACTGCCAACATGTATCTGATACAAATAACATGAATTTAGATAGGCCTCACCTATTTACCTAATTGTTTATAGATCCAAAGTTTACAACTTCATAAATTCACAACTTTTAATCTAAATTTATGAACTTCATTACACATGATGCTCAAGTCCACATACATGCATTAAATTTAACCTCTTGACTCTCAAATTTGGTTCATTACTAAGACAATCATTATAAATTTTCAGCTTAAAACCAGACTGATATTTATAGTCAACTAATATTTTTCCAAAACTAAATTACTAACTTTTAGCATTTTAATAAATGACCGAAGTTTCAAATGATTTCGCTTGACATTAGAATAACATATGTTAGTCCAAACAATATTTTTGCTACAATCAGAACATAACACAAACTGATAAAGAAACCATACAATAAAATTAGGGTTGGCCTAAATTTCATCACATAAAACTAAAAAGATCCTTTGAGGCACCATCATTTTCTAGCCCCCCAAACAAAAAAATAATAACTAGCATCCTTATCCTTATTACCTAATTATTTACCTTTTGACATACAGAAATTGACTGGACAAAATTAATTTTTAACAAGGAAAATTATACTACACTATATATGCACAGCTGCACTTAACTACTGACTCCCAGAACTGTATTAATCTTTTGCAACACTAAATTTAAAAGTACAAGCGAATTACATCAGTATCAAATTATAAGCTATAGAGCAAAAAATGAAGTAAATTGTGGTTCAGTTTCTCTTACAATACACAATAAGTGCAGGAACATTTGTCAAAAATTTTATGATAATTGATATTTTAACAGCTGCTGTTGAGTACAAAAATGCAAAATCATCAAATTTTACAGCAAGTAAACTGTTCTTAGATAAAATGATTTGAATAGAAACCATTTTCCATAGAGAGAATCATTTTCACCTGAAATGTAGTACTGGTGATGTGAATAAAAGGTTCCAAATCTCCACAAACTTCATTCCTAATTATCCATGGAGTGCTTGAAAAGCTATAACATAAATTGGACAAGTTAGCAGAACAAAATAATGATTCTCCAGTGGAAAGTATAGCACATTAACATTAAGTGATCATTGACATTGGGGCAGAAATACAGACTTCCTGTCTATCTTGCTGTTTAGTATGTGTTTCATATCAAACATTTTTTGATAAATAATCATAAATTTAAGATATTCACCTTAAAGACAGCACAATAGGATCCAATTCAAACACTTCCACATACATCTTCTTCTTCCTTCTAGCTAAAAGATAAATATGTTGCCATGGAGCTCCAATTGGAACAACAGAAGGTAATAGTCCACTCTTTTTCGGGGTTTCCACAAATTCAGAATTTCTACACTTGTAATCAAGAACTGGGCACTCCATTAGAACATCCATACCATCGTCAAAAGTCCTCAGTTCAAAACTTTTCTGTAAGCTTTTGCTTTGCAATCTAGAAGACACAGTTCTAAAATATTCGAACAAACTCAAGAGAACTTGCTCTTCAAGCTCGATACAAAGAGGGGCCAAACTGCAATTGTTTAGTATAGTAAAGAATTACTAAAAGCCAGGATCTATGATCAAACAAGATAACATTTAATTGAGAACTGAAAGGTACCCTAAATTTATATATTCAAAGGACACCAATGATGTATCTGTATTCCTCCACTTGGCCACAGCTAAGTAAAACATCGGTTCAAGCGAACTGTCACATGAAGAAGTGCTGATATTTTCATTCTGGAATCTTAACTTACTATCTTTGTTTTTCAAGAAACTCATTGATCGTCCTCTATGTTCATTATCAGCTGATAGCATAATAGGATATGGAGTATCAGGCAACTGATTATCAATTTGCAGTGATAAGATTTTGAATGAAATCTTCTGCTGATCCAAACTTTGCATTAGAACAACTGTGATTTCCTTTGCGCATGCAAAAACCAATTCCTGCAGAGAAAACATCAACTCTTAATAATCAGGGCACTTGATACCAACAATGTGTAATGCGAAAAAAAGGAAAATACGATAATGCAAAAATCACAATGTGTCATAAAGAAGCTCATATTTTTTTACCTGCGGAGAAGAGTTGATTAAGGAGATCCCAAGAAATGGCAGATGTAATGTAACCATTTCAGTGAAATCAGCAGGACAATCCTGTTTTTGACCAATGTTCTTTTTTTCTTTGAATCCAAAAAAGCTAGTTTCTTTCATATCTCTCACGATATGATAACCTGAATCGACAATACTGAGAACCTGTGAATCATGGAATAAAAAAACAAAAATGAAAATACAATTCAAGAGTAGATTCTATTCTATCCTATGAAATTGAAGCAACAGTGAATAACCTTAATGGCTCCTTCAGCATGCACAGAGATGTAAAGTCTTCTTTCAGGTTTCTGCAACACAGAATGAAGTTGAATGTCAAGAAACCAAACAATGTATTAGTCAAGTCTCCAAGTCCAACAACATCCAGTGATGGAACATTGAAAAAGAAAGCAGATGGTCCAGGATAAAATATGACAGCATTCAAAGATAATAGCATAATACTATACGATCATGATAATATACTAAGAGGAATTTCTATCCAAGAATAGCATTAGAGAAAAGCCAGTTTCACAACAGCATTGCAGAAAAACATAAACTAGATACTCTCTGCTGAGAAAAAAAAATGCTAAGGTTAAGTAGGAAAAATAGTAAAATTTATGTATAACAAAAACCACTTCTTAATCATATATGACATTAATACCTTCCAATTTAACATCACTAACAAAGAATCCATACCTCAGAGGTTGAAGGTAAGTACACAGGCACATATTCTTTTACATTATCAAGACTGTATGTTCCCAAAATTCGCTCTCCAGGCACCTAACAACCAGCATATATGAATATTAGCATGCATAAAGATGTGAGTAGAAGCATTGGAGTAGGTGAGCAGGTAATTATGCATACCTCAACAACAAGACGATGAGGGTAGCATGGTTCATCCCAAGCATATTGGAAAGACGTGTAAGAATGCACGATGGTTTCTAAGTATTCGCACCTTTGTTGGTAGATTCGTAACCTCTGGGAGGGGAGAGGGAGAAATTAATCAGAAATTACATAAAATGTGAATTAAGTACATAGATGGCACTTATAGAGGATGGTGCTTATAAAGGATTATGATTTCAAGTGAACACGTATACCCTAAAATCTGCTTCAGGTATAGGGCTGCAGATGAGTCAGGTCAACTCATGACTTGACCTGGTCCTGGGTTTCCAACCCAGTTAGGTCCAGTCCGACTTGGCCTTTAGACCCATGGGTCAGGTTGGGTTCTGAAAAAAAATGACAGGTTTGTAAACCCTGATATGGTTCATCATGTTCTCCTACCCAAAAATTGGACTTGTGTACTAATGTGTCTAAAATATTGCCCATGACCAAAAGACCAATCACAACATGATTGTCAGATTAGAACTGTCTCAGTTGGAGGCCGCCAACACTTGGTCTTAGATCTTGTGAGATGGAACGACTGTCAAGCCAGCCCTCCTTGCATTCTTCAGATTAAAGAAGAACGTAGGCCATGGAAACTCAACCATGAGATGGCATCATTCAACCTAGTTCGACAATCCAACTAAACCCAAAAACCCATGACTTCAAAATCCATTACTAATTTTTCTTCAAACGTAGAATGAATAGTACAGTTTTATGAATAGTACAATTTTCTTTCATCTTGTGTTGGACCTGGACCTAGACCAGACCTGCCCTAAACCCAAATGACCAGCCGCTCAGCCCAAATGACTTGGGCTATGCTTGCAACAGCCCAGCCCAAATGACCCATTGGTCTAAGAAACTTTTCAATGGACCCAACCTGGTCAGTCAATTGTTGGGTTTAGGTCAAAAATCATGACTTGAAAGAGAACTTGGTTGCATCCAGGTCAGCTTGCCCTAGTCTGGACTAGGCCAGGGTGCAGGCTTATTTCCGTATAAGCCCTAGTAAGTAAGCTTTACTGAATAAGCAAGAGTAAGGAGAATGAAGGCATCTAAGAAGAAAAAACAAATTTAAGCAAACTTGTAGTAAAACAAGCAATTCCTAAGGATCGGACCAACCAAGAGACATGACCAACTTCGACTTTACATATTTAGCATTCATGCATACAAACCTTCAACAGGCACAAAGTAATTATAAGTCAATTAATAAGCAAATTTGAATAATTTAAATAACTAAGCCTTAGAATTAATTTTGATGACGTCAAAAGTGTTTAAGTATAAATTTTGTTTACTAATGACGTGTTTGAGAGTGGTTGTAGGATTACTCAATTGTCCTCAATTGTTTTACTCAAAAGGATATCCTTTCAAGAAATTCATGTTCCCAAAATAAAGACCTTCAGTTAGAAGAAAGAACTTAAAGATTCCAAAGGAAAATCTAGTTTAGAAGTATCTTTCAACAAACCCACACTTTGAACAAATTAAGTTTAAGAAGGCAAGTTTAGCCTGAAACAAGATTGGCCAAGAAGAGCTATCTAAAACATCTTTTGGCATGCTTGGCACAGAATTGAGTCGACCTAGCATGAAGCTTAGCTAATCCAATCTCAATCTAAAGGAAAAACAAAAACCATGAAAAATCGAAACAAGTCCCTTAGCAAATCATGTGTTCATCTTAGTCGATCAAGATAGGATCTTAGCCAAAGTTTAAAATCCCATGGGACAAAGGTGTCCCGATATCTCCATGGACTAGGTGCCCCACTGTCCCATCCCATCCCGACAGCCATCTCGATCATACATCCCGATAGATATCCTCCATCTCTCTCCCCTTTCTTTCTCTTTTCTTTTTATTTTCATTCTTTCTTTTCTTTTTTTTTCTTCTACCTTTCTTTCTTTTCCTTTTTTTCCTTTCTTTTCATCATCCCTTCCTTTCTTTTTTTTCTTTCTCTTCTTCTTTCTCTTTCCTTTCTTCCTTCTTTCCTTCCTTTCTTTTTCTTCTCCATTCCTTTCTTTCATTTTTCTTCTTCTTTCCTTTCATTTTTTTCTTTTTCCATCTTCCATTCTTTCTTTCCTCCTTTCCTACATGGATGGATTTTGAAGTCTCGACCCCGTCCGTGTCCTGTTTTCTCAAAAAAATGGGATGGGACGGTCAGGACACCCCCTATCTCGTCGGGACATAAAACCTTGATCTTAGCCGACTCAAGCTTTTGGATATCCGATTAAGTCTTAAACTCAGGATGAAGACAGAAAGCTGAAGATTCAAAGCATTTTCTAGGACGGCCGGGAAACCCCCTATCTCGTCGGGACATAAAACCTTGATCTTAGCCAACTCAAGCTTTTGGATATCCGATCAAGTCTTAAACTCAGGATGAAGATAGAAAGATGAAGATTCAAAGCATTTTCCTGGGTCGACTCTGTGAACAAGAAAGCTGACTAAGTCTAGAGCTTAGCCGATTCAAGAAGAAAGATAGCTAACTCAATCTTAGAGATATAAGAGTACAAAAAATAATAAAAATCAGCAAGTCCTCTAAGCTGATCCAAAAAATCAGCTAGTTGATCAAGCATTCAAGTTAGCCGACCAAGAAGAGATCTGAACCGACCCAGTCTTAGGCAGACAAAATAGACAGAATGATATATTTTTGGCATCTACTACTGATCCATCTTAAAATTTCACTTAACCAACTTAAAATTGAAGGTTAGTCGACTAAGAGCCTAGATAAGCTAACACAAAATTTTGACAAAATAATGGCTAGTTTTTCAGAATTTTCAAAATATGATTAAATTCATTCCAACAGCTATTTTCAAGCTTCCAATAGCTCAAGTATTAATTGTAGATATTTTTGAGCCCATAAATGTGAAGGAGTCATGGAGGAAACCAACTTTGCAAAAAGAGAGAAGTTCATTAAGGTATTTTTCTTGAAGAAAGTGTGAGGAACTAAGAGAAAAAGGAAGAAATTAAAGAGTGCCTTAAATTTAGTCTTTCCTACATTCAATTAGTCTAAAAGAAAGGAAAAGATTGTGAGTTCGAGATAAAATAATCGGTTGTAAGGTTGTGGTTAGTGAGCTGGTGAAAATAAACTAGATTGGATTGTGAATCCAAGAAAACAATTGGACTATAATCTTTAAGATGTTATAGTTGGAATCCCTAAGTGGATTTACTTGAGGAATGGATATAGGTGCTAAGTTTAGCATCGAACCACTATAAAATCTTTTATATTTATGATTGATTTACTTTGCTTACATTGTTATTTTTGCCATCTTTATTTATTATCTGCTAAGCACTTTACAAACACTTCCGAGATTGTTTTTGGGCATAGCTTGTTTAAGTTAATTTTTAAGAAACTCAATTCACCCCACTTAGGTTGCTGCTTCTGAGAAACAAGTTGTATCAAAGTAGGTACTCAACTCAATTGATCTAACCATCAAGAGTTAAAGATCAATGGCAACCCCAATTGACACATCCTTGGTTAAAGGCCAATTAACCAATAGACCTCCTTTATTTAATGGCACCGATTATACATACTGGAAGGCACGAATGAAAATATTCATTCAAGCACAAGACTATAACATAATCCATACTTTATATGTACAAATGCATACATGCATAAAGAAATCCATAAAACACAATAGGCTATTAAAAAAACATAATCCATACATCATATGCTAACTTCTCCAAGCTCATCATCTAGTCATCATTAAGATCTATAAACCCCAATTCATATTTCACATTTCAATATTCAAAATCATAGAGTCCAAAATAGACCATTTGACGTAGCCTATAGCGCGGCGATCGTTGGGGAAGAAGGGTGGAAGATGCACAAAACAAAAGAAACGGAAGAAAGAGGAAGAAAATCTCCCCTCGAACTTTTATTCAATAACTCGAAAATTAACTGACTACAACCAAGGCCAAGGGCCTTATTTATAGTGTAAAGACTTAATTCGGAAGCAAAAGGAATTCTAAATAAAGTCACAAAAGAAATCCTAAACGAAATAAAAAAGAACAAAACAAAACAAAGTAAAAAACTAGACTCCTACTCGGACTAGGAATCACCCTGTAGAATCGGTGCAATCAGGTTAAATTCGCACCCTTTTGGATCCGATCCCTTAAATTCATATATCTGTCTGCTGCAACGTCTACGCCACCATTCAATATCAAAAGATTCACATTAAACAAAGAAAAAAAATGCCTTCCCCCTATTATTGTAGATATCAAGAAAATATACCAATATACCTATGATGTATCTGAAGTAAGGTTCACCGTCTCAATATTGGATCCTGTACTGGTACCATCCCATTATAGTGTCAATACATGATATAGTACAAACCGCAAGGCATACCGAGTTTTCGTACAGTACAAGACTACATATTATCTTGGTACTAGTAAAGGTATGTCCGAGATACAACAAACCTTAATCTGTAGTTCATTAATTTCTAAAAGATAGGACACTTAACACAAGTATCGAACACATTTAGGAGGTATCTGACAAGTATTGGCATCTGATATGTATTTGATACGGAAATGGCATGTGACTTGAAGTATATTTGCTTCCTAGTTTCTAGCAATAACCAATTTATCCGTATGTAAGCTTAATTATTGCCACCCCTTCCTCATCCTATAGCTAACAGTCTAACATATAGACCAAGATTCACCATCTCAATACTGTATCCTATATCGGTACCATCCTATTATAGGTCGATACGCTTGGTACAATGCCTAGTTTAGCATATCGAGTGTTGGTACACCGCCCCCCCCCCCCCATACTAGTGTAGTACTAGTATAGTATGGTAAGGTCGGTATGCATTGTAGACTATTTCCTAATAATTTAAGACCAAGATATTATCCAAATCATTGTAAGGTGCATATTTAGCTTTACAATCTTATTTAATCCAAAATATCTTTAGTTTCAAAATACAAATTTTACAAGCCCATCTAATTTTCTTTCTATCTACTTCTTACTTTCTTTTTTGGTGGTTCCACAAAGCAAGATATCTTCGCATTAACTGCTTTTAGGCTTACCGGTGCCACCACCATGGTTATCAATTTAAATGTCACACAACTGCAGATTACCTAAGAACTTCTATAGCAACCTTCTTCTAGCAATTGCTGTTTGATCATTCGTTATACTTGGTGAAGTCTTCAACTCATACCTACCCCAGCTAGAAAACACCAAAGTAGAAAAATAAGTGAAAGGAGACATGACAATCAGCTGATATTTCCATGATGTTAAACAGGCCAAATCTTTTTTTCCCAAGCTTATATAAGCTGATCAGATGTACTAATCTGATCAGCTGGCCTTTTGCAGTCTTAGTGTCATATATTCTTGCATTGCATGGAAAGTTTTCATCATCACTGTATACATCTTTTAAAGTTTTCATTGACTTGCTTATACAATTGATAAAACAAGCTAACAGCTTCTACAAAGAGAAACAATCATAGTTTAAGGGAAAGACCCCTTTATAAAATGAGAGGAATGGAACATTCTTAACAATTAGAAAAATAAATTATAACAAATTTCAGGATGGAAAGATGATCTGAAAGGTAGTTACCTCCATTGAGAAATTGTCTATCCTGTATGGCATAAAGCCAGTCTTGTCATCAGATAAAAGAATCAGCTGTGTCACATTATTTCTATTAGAATTCTTGATGAGGTTTTCATCACTGATGGCCAAATCAGCATTTTGTACTTCAACTCGAACCATGTTTGATGCACCAGAAACATAATTTCGCATTTTCACTTGAGCATCTCCAAGGCAATCAGGAAGGAAGCTGCCTGACCATTGCCATCCTGGTTCACTGAACCGAATGGAAACAAGCAATTCTCTGCAACAACTCTATGCTAGTGAATAGAAAATTGATTGAAGAATATAAATGTTCTGGTATGAGGTACAGATAATCAGAAAGCTAAAATTTGAGACCAAAATCCAAACAAATTTGTCTTACTCTAAAAATTTAAGCAAAATTAAATTCAAGAATATGTAGGCAACATGTATAAATATGGGACAGGAAATATATATAACCATGGAAACAATGAGCTCTGACATAGTTCTATAAACAGTGAAAGATTAAAAAAAAAAAAATCATTAGTGACATATTAGCACAATTATGAAGAATAAATAATGCTGTGCAATTTCATATTTGCTTGAATCCACCATGGAAAACTTGAATTCTGACATAATTCTCGAAACAGTGAAAGATGGAAGAAAGTTCTTTTGTGACATATCAGCACAATCATGAAAAGTAAATAATCTATATGTGATTTCATATTTGGTTGAATCATATAGACAATGAAATTAAGAAACCATGAGGCAAGGTTCGAAGTATAGCAACCCAGGCCTTGCACATAATGTTGACCCAAATAAGGATGAAATTCAAGCAATGTTCTTTGAAAAAAAAAGGAAGACCATTGTAAATGTTTTGCGCTCCTTTGCATATTATAAATGTCAAAGAAATGAAAAGATCGAATAAGATTTAAGCTAAAAATAGCCTTTACCAAATATTCCAGCGCAATGGAGGCTTAATTGCTTATTTATGGAGGGGAAGGGACATCATCAAAACAAATTCTTAAATGACAAGGCACTAGGGTAATGACCTTCACGAAATGTAAATTGCGATAAATAATGCTACCAAAGATGAGGAATCAAGAGAAAATATTATGATAACACAGGATCTATTACCTTCACATAAGTTGTAATTTAGATTACTTGACTTATGAAAGCATTCTTCTGCAGAATCTTACGACTGTTTATTGAGAAAGCAGTACGGTTTAAATAGTAAATCTAATAAACGAAACTCCAAACATCATGATCAATATATAATGCAAAATATTATAATCTAACAGAATAATATATCAAATATCATGTTCCTTGCCATTGAACGGCTTCATTAAAACTTGTTGTGGCAATAAATGACCAATGTGATGTGGCATGATCCAATTCATCTAGCTCATCATTCATGTGGCGACCCAGATGCCCTTAAAAATTCTTCGAGAAATTTTGGTCAAGCCCCCAAGCCGATCTGGCAACTCAAACAAGTAAATTAAGAACAGCTGACCTATGGAGCCAGAGTCTCCCAGCTTAGCCAGACGACCTCAGCACCCAACCTGAGCCAAGAGAAACTACTTCATGAAGGTAACCCAATTCTTTCACCCAGGCATGCACGTGGCTTCAGCAACTCCGTCATGTGTTAAGTGGTTGTAGCACGTCCCAAGGTTGTTATGCCACATCAATGGTTTGTTACAACACAACCCCAAGTTTGTTGGGATATGATCTGCTGAATATCAATTCCAACTATAAAAAGACTCGAAAGGTCCTCCATAGAAGATAAATACTCCACTACTCTCTAATACCAACATGATTATCCTTTCTCTTCTTCTTCTTACTTTCCACCAAGAAATCCTCTCTGACTTGAGCATCGAAGGGCCTTGCCGGAGCCAATCTAATGAGCTCTCTAACATTTACCTATTGCCTTGAAGGTCCATGGAGGCAATCCACGTCAGCATCTTAGGATTGGCAGCAATAAATAAGCACCATCTGTGGGAATGAAAGAAGGAAAGCTATGAAGCTTTAGAAGAAACAACTACCAAGGGGTTGTCCAGTTGGAGTCCAATGGCTCCTTGCACAGCTCCCAAAGGTCTTCGCCTCCTCAACCAACTGCAGAGGCTGCCAACACCGGTAGCATGGCCTACTTATTAGTAGGTACAAGCTCTCACGACAATGATACAAGACTTGTAACCATGAGTCGGCCCTCCAGTAAGTTAGCTAGACCATCAGGACGCTGTTGCCCAAGGCACTAGCCATCTTCATCCCGAAGGTCAGGACGGGGGGGGGTGGGGGGGGTTTGCCCAAAAGCGAGGTCGCTCCCATTCTCCATCTGGAGCTTGCTCTAGCTATGATGATTTCTCTCTATCTCAACTGTGAAGAGTCCAGGTGCAAGACTGACATTGACTGTAAGATGGAGATGAGCAATCAAATCACAGCCCTACAAGATCAAAGGGTTAGAGCAAGGATGATCTTGAGATGATGAATCAATCTCTCATCACCTTCACCAAGGAGATTATGGAGGAACTACTGAAGGAGTTCAAACCATCTCGAGAGCTTCAAAGCTCTCATGCTATTGCAAGAAGCTTCGAGAGCCATGATGTGCTGGGATTTTCCAACCACACTCAGAAAGGTGGCTCTTGTACTCGAGCCTCCTACCAATCTCAATTCAGTCTTTTTCGACCAGCGCAGTCACTAGTTCACCAATCACTTCATCAGTAGCAGAAGATGAAGGAAAACTTTGACCAGCTTGCTCGCCGTCAAATAGAGGAAAGCTAGATCACTGTCAATGCACTGGAGATGCGCAAGCTGGATCACTCCAAGATAGCTGTAGTGATGAACAGGCTAAAAAACTCACACTTCAGCTTCTCCTTAGAGAAAAAACCTCTAAAGGACTTGACCGAGCTTTTAACTCGATTGAATAAGTACATGAATGCTAAAGAGACTCAAGAAAATGAGGCAATATGCACAAGGATTATGAGAAAAATGGCCTAAGTAGAAAATGCAGTGGAGAAGAATGGAGCATCGTACAATCTTGGAGTCTACCTAGGAGGTTTGAGGAGTATACTCCCCTTAATGCTCTAGGACTCAAATTCTGATGAAGATTCAAGACCGAGACTACCTGCAATGGCATCAAAAGCCCTTTGATATAAATGCCTTCAAACAAAAAGATGAGATTTAATGCCTCATCCAATGCAAATACCTCGGTCAATATGTGGGCGAACATCTAAGCTTAGGTCGAGATAGGCAAACCCCTGAAAGTGGAAAACTAAGCAGCTACTCGCCAGGATGACTGCCACTATCTCTGGAGGTCTTGTTGGTGGCAGTCCAAACCCTTCAACCTAAAGGCAGCACTGATCAAACTTTGTCAAGCTGGGAGCATCCATGTTAAGCAGCTAAACCCAAGAAGTTCATCCCCTAGCAATGGTAGTGTGTAAAATCAGTAAGAATCACAATTCTGAATCTTTATATTTCTTACACTAATCACAATAGAATTGAGTTTTAATTTCTACCCAAGAGGTCAACGCATCATCGGACGTATTAATCCATGGAAGCTAACGACCATGAAGGATCATTCTATCCAGAAAATTCCTAGCTCAACCAAGAAGGCACACTCGGTCTAATCACTCAAAGTTTGCCAAAAAAAGACCTGTTAGCTCCCAAGGTTCGAGCAAGCCTGCTAGCCCTCATATTCATCCTCATATATTCTTGAGGTCCATTGTCCCTCGAGATTCAGACAAACCTGGTGGCCCTTATACTCACCACTCGCTTATTCTCAAGCCCTTTGGCCTCCAAACTTCAAGTAGGCCCACTAGCTCTCATACTCGACCTCATGTATTCTTAAGACCTATCAGCCACCGAGGTTTGAGTAAGCCGGTTGGTCCTTAAACTCATCCTCGTGTATTCTCAAGGCCCATCAACCCCCAAGGTTCAAGCAGGCCCGATGGCCCTTGTACTCATCCTTGTGTATTTTCAAGACTCATCAGACCCCGGTTCGAGCAGGCCCACTAGCCCTTACACTTATCCTTAGGTATTCTCAAGGCTCGTTGGCCTCCAAGATTCAAGCAGACCCACTGGCCCTTATATTTGTCCTCAATTTGGTATTCCTTTTCTATCAAGGCCCATGAAGGATTATACTCTACTCTGACAAGGCGAAATCCAATATGTGCCAATGATAATTGCGCCAACCACAAGCACTCCATGGAATTCTGGTCTTTTTATCTGATACGTTCATAAGACATTTTAGCTTATTCTCTTAAGCGCTATAGCTGCAATGGGATTCCGTTCATATTTCAACCTATCTCTAAGAGGCATTATAATTATATTCCTAAAGCACTTATGGCTATCTTGGCTGATTTCTACTTCAGCTTAGCTTGTCTTGCCATGATCCCGTCTAATTATGATCTCATGATATTATCTTCATCTCAACTAGCTACTAAAGGCATTATGATATTATGGCCTCATTTCAAAATATTCAGCGAACCTTGGAAACTTATATTTCTAGCCTAAACTAGCCCACCTCGACATCGTTGGGACGACCTCGAGCAAACAATTCAAACAAGCAAAGAAAAAGTATGCATGAAAGTAATTTCATTTCATTAACGTGTGATTGCATAGCAGGTCAAAGACCGAACTAGACTACACTACAAGAGAAAGAGGTCTGGATGGGCTAAGCTCCAATTCTACAAGGCGGACGACTCCAAAAATATCACCCGGATTAGAAGACCACCCTTCACCTCCTCCTGCACCTCTACAGTGGTGCCAGGAAATGCAACAAGGTCTACAAAAGCCCAGTGCTGGGGGCTCAATGGCTCCCCAACCTTTCCATCACTGTCCAGTCCCCTGACCTCATCACTACTATTTGCAACTAGGTTGAGACTGCAGAAGTCAGCCTAGGGAAAAAGGTCCAACACCTGGCTTTGGCTTTCGTCGAAGCCGTCCACAAAGGAATCAACTGCAGTGTGGGTGAGCCACGCATAATAGCTCCTCGATGCCTTGAACTTCTTCACGGCTCAGGAAACCCTCTTCTCAGCCTAAGCAAACCAGAACCGAGCAACCTTAAGCTTTTCCTCTACCACAGCAGTCCAAAGTAGGGCGTGCTTGGTCTGATCCTTCTCAACTGCCATCCAACTTTGGCCTCTGCTTTGACAACCTTCTCCCTCGCCTCTAGCAAGGGCTAGTTGAAGCATCTCCAAGCGGTATTGAAGACATCCCGTAGAGAGTCCATCTTGCAAAGTAGAAAAAGAAGGATCGGCGAGAAGGCAATCTTCCTCAGAGAAAAAGAGAGGAGAAATGCAATAGAACCACCACCCAAGGTCGATACAAAATGATTCAGTGAGCAATTCTGAAAAGATCTTTCTCAAAGGGATAGAAAGGGTGCTTTGAACCTCCCCAAATGTGGCAGATTTGCAAGAGCCTCCACTCTCTTTTATAAAGCTTTGAACGGCCTAGATCAGTCGGTTTGAACATCTCCCCATTCAGATCATCAAATGCATTTCCCATTCGCACCACTTTGAACAGTCAACAAGTATCAGGGCTCATCCTTCGAAGGAGCACCACCCAAAAGTTATTACCCTCTTTAAAGTAGCATAGAGTCTGGCAAGGCGGTTACTTCACCAAAACAAAAGGAACGCTTTGGACTCGGAAATCAAGGGCCAATATTGTGGCAACAAATGACTAATGTAATGTGGCTCAATCCAATTCATCCAACTCATCATTCATGTAGTGACCTAGACGCCCCTTAGAAATTCTCTGAGACATTCTAGTTAGGCCTCCCGAGCCAACTTGGCAACTAGGATGAGTAGACCAAAAGTAGCCAACCTGTAGATGTGAAGTCTTGCAACTCAGCCTGGCAACCTTGACGACAAACCCGAGCTGAGTAGAACTACCTCATGGAAAAGGCAACCCCATCCTTTCACCTGGACGCACACATGGCTTCAACAATTCCACGACGTCTTAAGCGATTATGGCATGTTCCTATGTTGTTATGCCATGTCAATAGTTTGTTACAGCACAATCCAAGTTTGTTGGGATATGATCCACTAAAGATGCAGGATCTAGCTATAGAAAGGCCCGAAAGATCCTCCATAGAAGGTGAATGCTCCACTACTCTCTAGTTCCAGCATGGTTATCCTTTTTCTTCTTTCTCCCCACCAAAAGGTCTTCTCTGACTTAAGCATTGGAGAGCCCAGCTAGAGCCAATCCAGCGAGTTCTCTAACCCTTGCCTATTGCCTTGCAGGTCCACAAAGATGGTCCGCGTCGGCATCCTTGGACAGCAGCAATAGTAAGGTAACTAATAATAGATGAACTAATATAAAACTTTGTAGCATTATTAAGATTGTCCAATTTTCAAGGGTACATCACAATTTTCAGCAGCAACAATAATGATAATTAATAATAGACAAACTAATATAAAACTTTGTAGCATTATTAAGATTGTCCAATTTTCAAGGGTTCTTCACAATTTTTCTTTTACTAGCAGCTTCATAATACGTAGCAATTACTTGCTGATAGTAAAAGGCACCCATTTCCTAGTGTGAGCCGAAATCCGATTGAGACTAATATATTCAAATGTTGGAAAAACATTAGCATAAACATGTATATTGTACTCAAGAAATTTACAAAATGAAAATAAAGGTAACTGAGAAACCTCTACCAAAGACATCCATGAACAACTAAAGTCTGAAAATCTCGTTTAGCATATGAAAAGAAATATCAAACAGAAAATAGATGATGTTCTACTAGAGAGATAGATAATGACCTTGTTGTGTCAGACCAGTGAAGATGAGAATGTTGTCCAACACCCAAATGATGAAGCATTTTAGTTCCTTTCTGTCTATAGCACAAGTCCTTGTTGGATGCATTACAGATGACATATCTGCAAAAGATGAAGAATCCATGTTGATAGATGTGTGTTAAGCTAGTCTAAATGCACTACAAATGACATATCAGCAGAAGATGAAAAATCCTAACCTAGTCCAAACAAACACATTACAAATAACCTATCTACAGAAGATGAAAAGTCCATGTTAACTGATGTATGTTACACTAGTTTAAAACCAGGACTGAAATGTTGCAATGTGGCTGCTGTTATGTATTGCACCACACCAAGGCCAGTATGAGAAGGGCCTTTATGCCCCTGAATCAGCAGAACCAAGCCTAACTGCCTACACTGGGTTGAATTTGGACCGATCGAACATGTATCACCCACAAACCAGACCAAACTGAGTTGTGCCAATGTCTCTTACGATGATCACTTAATTGGTTTATTAGCTTGTTCTACACCATTTGAAGACCAGAACAAGCTAATGGAGAAGCGAGAAGATATCAGAATTCATTTTCTATGAGATTCAAGCAAGGACCATCAAGTTTTTGGTCTAGAATGGCATTCTCACTAGGTAAATGACCTCTCTCACCCCTTTTAATTTCTTAGGAAATTTAAAAATAAACTAGTGTTAAAATTAGTAAAGCTAGGGGGATTTATGATGTTGGTGGATTTGACAATCCTTGGTCACCAGATTCATGCTCAAAATAGCATTTCAATAAACACAACCCAAAAACACAACCCGAAACCTAATTTAATTTCGGTTGTCAAACTTACCATATATTCTTTAAATATATCTTTCATTCCAAGTTATGTGAGTTATATCATAAACATACAAGACAAAAACTTCAGCATCGATGAGGGTCATGACTAGGGAGATTAAATCAATACTCTCTTACCACCTTTTCTAGCAAAAATAATAGCATTAAGATGATGAGACATAAGAAAGAAAACAATTTCAGAGGCCAAAACAAGCCATACCAGGGGTGCGTAAATCATGTCAAAGTACATTGATTGATACCATCTGTGGTTACGATTAGTGATATGACATGTATTGTACCAACATTTGGTCAAAACAGGCATTAGCAATAAACTAGAAGTATTCAATAGCAAAAAAAAGGAAAAAAAAAAAGAGTTTGATCTAGAATGGCATGCAGAAATTAAAACAAAATACATGAAAAAATAAACTGGTCAGCAGTGGATCAAGTTGCTTATCCGTGAACATAGAGCCCCTGATGCCTCCTTATGTAAGGAGCTACCAGCATTGGCAACTTCGAAGATATAATGATCCTTCAGCTTGTAACAATCTCCTCTATGTGCATGGCAACAGGGGGTAGTGGAACTAATACTCTAAGTCTTTAGGTTTGTGATGAAAGGAAGAAACAAATTGGAAAAGGAGAGAAAAATCCCAATGGGAAATGAAAAAGAGGAGAATTCAAGGGTCATTTGTGCCGGTATTTCAATCACAAAAGTAATCCTAATCAAGGTTTAAAATCCCGTGAGACAAAGGTGTCCCGATATTACCATGGAACGGGATGCCCCGCTATCCCATTCCATCCCGACAGCCGTCCTGATCATAAATCCTGATAGATATCCTCCATCTCTCTCCCCTTCTTTTCTCTTTTCTTTTTATTTTATTCTTTTTTTTCTTTCTTTTTCTTCTACATTTCTTTCTTTCCTTTTTTTCCTTTCTTTTCGTCATCCCTTCCTTTCTTTTTTTTCCTCTCTACTTCTCTCTTTGCTTTCTTTTTCTTCTCCCTTCCTTTCTTTCTTGCATTTTTCTTCTTCTTCTTTCCTTTCACTTCTCCCGTTTTCCATCTTCCATTCTTTCTTTCCTCCTTTCCTACATCGATGGATTTTAGAGTCCCAACCCTATCCCTGTCCCGTTTTCTCAAAGAAACGGGATGGGACGGCTGCCTTATCCCATTGGGACATAAAACCTTGATCCTAATATAGATCCACATATTATTATATCTTTACACCTCGACAATCTGGATATGGATTTTCTCCATCCAACCCCACCTCTCGCAATGTGCCCCAGAAACATCTCTACAGCCCTCCAGCATTAAAAAACCACTAACTCCTTTGTGAAAGATAAGAACCGAAAGAAGAAGATGAAGTTTTGAAGCTTTAGGAATTTGAGATTTATATTTCTCTTCGCTCCAAGTTGCCCATCAACATACATTAGATTTTATTGATCCATTTCTGTAATTATGATAGCACAGCAATAAGTTACTTGATATTTGAACCATGTTTAGCTTAATAGAACATCTTCTAAGAATATCAAAGTAAACATTTAATTTGATAGAGAAAAAAAAATTATATACAAGTAAAAATTTATCAAAATTATTGTCATCTCATCACTATCAATTGCCCTAAATAATACTTAAAAAATTACCTTGGTTGGAAAGTAATAGCCCTTGTCCTCCCTGATAGTTCTCCAGCAACAGGTATTGATATAGCAGAAATTAAGAAAGCACCGGAGGCATCTGGTTGAGGGATAGTCACATTTGTTGAACCACTTGCTGGGACAAGAGGGAATGGATTTGACCAACTTGGTCTATTGCTATTTTCAGATTTGTTCTGAGGTAAAGATGCACTCAATCTAACTGAAAGTTCAGTAGCAGGAATATGACCACAAGGAGCATACATGTATGCCTTTGCCCTTCTGTTCACTACATTTTGCACATAGGCAGCACCATCTCCAATCTTTCTCGATGAACAAACTGGATCTCTTGAAATTCCACTGTCAGTCAAACTGTAGTATGAAGCTTCTATACCATCTGGGGAATTCCCATAAGAAAGTTTAGATGGGAAATGGCTGGTTAAAGGCCTATATGAGTACATATTGTAATTCCCTTGTGCAGATATGGCAAAGCTTTTTAATGAGTCCACAGAGTTATTAATATCCACAGGACCAGCAGATGATTCTATCTCAGAAGATAGAAAGGCGAGACCATGCTCCTCAGATGAAAATTGTCGATGCCCAACCACGTAGTAATTTGAAGGAATAACAAAGGCACTTCCATTTCTTTCATGGGAACTATCCACAACTGTAAGCAACAAACCCGTGCAATTATACAGCAAATATGGAACAGATAGGCATATCTCACGTGCACCACAGAATGCATCCATAGACTTGTCTAGTGTCACATATATAGGACCTAAGATGATAAATAAGATGTTAGCTTTTTTTATAAACATTGAATTCTATGAACTTAAACAACATGATATGGAAAAGCTTACCACTACAAGTATTATTAGAATAGAAGGTCAGAGTCTCGGATAAAGAGAATTTGGAGCCATTTAACTTAGCCATGGCAGAAAATGATTCTGCACGAGGAAATTTGGACCTGATAGGCCTAAATCCTTGTATAGAAAATGTGATTCCCAGATCCTGTGATGAATCAACAATGAAAACAGAAGCAGTATCAACCTGAAAATTGGATGATAAAAACAAGATTTAGACATCAAAAATGAAATTCACAAGCTTGTGGAACCAAAATAATTGTTAAAATCATTTAGTCACAAGTTGAGAGCAAAACCTCTGAAAGGGAAATGGAATGTGTATTTCCACCACTATCCACCATCAATGATAAGCATGTGGGAAGATAGTTTTTCACCAACAAAGGAGTTGTTAAGCTCACATGGCGTATAAGACGCTTCTTTGTAAAATTTGACTCAAATATTCTTGGACCATTATCTTTTACAGTTGGTTGCTCAGTCCCAAGAATATTAAGTGATGAGCATTTTCTTGCAGCACCCGATGGAGAAAAGCTATAATCTTGAATCGATATGCAACAGCGAAATGGGTCACTGCTGGGATGTGAAGGATAGCACACAAATGATCTCATGAACCCAAGCCTATTCTCCGGTGAAAGCATATTTGATAGGGAATATGCTTCGCTCCACAAATAATTAATGCCAACTGGATGCCACCTAATATGACCTGCCTCAGCCAAATGCAGTGGCAATGGAATCTCTTGGCCTGGAAATATCGGTCCAAGGATCTGAACCATCCAAGAAAATAAGTTGAAGATAGGGCAAAAATAATATTTTTACTTAACAGGCTCTTGAAGCAGGGAAATGTTGGAAATACATTAGAATTGCAAAGTTAGAAAATACCTATATAATTATCTAAAATCACAGATTTAAGTGGGGAATTCACTAATTTAATAAGACATGAAAATATTCAGAGAACTGCTCAAAATGTACATCATAAGAATAACAGCTACCTCTCCGAATAAATTATTTTGATATTTTTAAGAAAGATCACAAAAGAAATACAAAGAACAATATCTCTTGATAACCAAGCTTAGTATTATCAGTAAGGTTACAAAATCACATGTTTACCTTTGAAGAAACACCAAATGGGATATCAAATCGTAGCTCTAAGGGCACTGATGTTGCATTTAAGAGTATAACCTGTTAAAAACAAGCGTGAGGGCTCTGTTAGGAACACTGATAACAAATTACATGACTTTCAAAATCACATACTTACGGTGGAATACAATCGTATCATCTTGCTATAATGCTGCATAGAAACCTCAAAGACCACAGGAACAACTAATCCATTGTTCTGATCACTTCTATATCGTTTGTCATTTTTTCGACCATGTTCTGGGATATCACTACCTCTGTCTACTTCTGTAAGAGCTGACTGCTTACTTTGAGAGAAATTTACCTCAAAGTAGCTAATGCCCACAAGGTCCATCGACATTGGCTGGGAAGGAGCAGAAGTTCCATCAAATTGAATGGAGATCATATGATGTGCCACAGCACCAATCTTTTTCTCGATAAATCTTTCAGAGGAATAAGTCCTATGTTGAAAAAAATGTTCATCAAGAGTTGGTTCAACATAAATTGGAACTGAAAAACCTGGTTGAACAGTATTCCTGTCTTTATTTGGGAAAGTGTCAACATTTCCTGTATTAACAGGACCTCGGAATACATGAAATGTTAATGGCAAGGATGTATCATTGCAGAGGATGTAAGAGGCATATCTTCTGGTATGTATTTCATCGGTGTTTTGAAATCCAGAGATTTCCTGATTTCCTTGAAACTCATCTGCTCCATTCTGATTCAAAGCATCCTTGATCATTTGATTTAATCTGAAAATAGCCTGCAAAAGATAGCAAATCAGCAAAAAGTATGAGCAAGAACAGAGAGACAAATACTTTAGCTTAGTTGTAGGTTCCAACCACAAGGCAAGACATAAAAATGTCATGGCAGATTCTTCTCACAGATCCTGGGTATTTGTGCCATAACAGGAACAAAATGTATTGCAGTACTGCACTATAGGTTCTTGGCCTTTTGGATAAGATAAAGTTTTGCAGTAATGCAGTGTTAGTTCATAGAAATTACAGATAAGTTTCTCTATCCTTTACGTACAACCACACATTTCAGAAAGTTTGTGCTTAATAAACAACCATTTGAGAATCAATAACGAGTACATCTAAAGCTTTTATGGAGTAATCAAAAGCAAAAATTAATAGCTTGAAAGAGTCACAAAATTATACCTCAATCAAAGGTTCTGTTATGTTCAAATTGAGCTGATTTGTTGATTTCAGATATACATCTGTAATTGTTGACGCATCCAGGAGGGCATTCCCTGCATATTTTCTTATAAATTTTACTTGAAAGCTCCATGGCTCTATAAAAGGTTCCCACATAACCTGCAAATACGGAGTTTTTGTCAAGAGTAGAGAAAAGGAATAAAACTTTAGCATAACTCACAATATACCTTGTCGATGTTATTGTAGTTAACTAAGAGATCTGCATCAGCTAAACCTTCCAAGACATCTTCTGTTCTCCTGAATTCAACTAGTATGTTCTTCATTAAAGTCTCTAGGATTGGTCCATGACAGCTCCACTGCAGAACAAGAAATAAGCAGCTCAAAAGCTGAAGACACTATTTAGCAGGTACATGTGCGCATAATCTATAGATCTCAGCATGGAAAGCACATCTAATATATCTAACAGAAAGGCATTGTAGAATCTGCATTCTGCATATCAAAAGCTTATTGCCACATAACTGTTTGAAGTTCTTGATTTCATATGGTCCATTAGAATTCCAGACCACAAGGACAAAATCAAGATTTTCACCTGTACCAGAGATCCAAGGACCAAAATTTAGCTGTATCCGCAATCAAAGGACCAAAACTTGTCCAGGATGCATTACCCATTTCACAACAAACATAGAAAAGACATATATAGACAAGTATAAATAAACAAACTTGAGATGGATGCATCATAGGTTTGCTGTGCTGCCTTGTACCATCCGGTATGGGGCATATTGTACCATACCGATATCAAACCGATACTACCATACCATACCAAACTACGTATTGATGGTGGTACATAGCATATTGTACCATACTAGTACCGAACCGCCACTATCATACCAAACCACATACCAATACTATGATAGTATGGTACTTGTATGGGCTCTAGTATCAAGACGACGAACCTTGGATGCATGGTTTTGTTGTACTAACCCAAAGTCAAACACATGGTAATGATGGAAACACTCAATGCAGCAACTATAAATAAAAATTTTAAAAAGAAAACCATTATACTTTGAAGTGAATGGGAATGAAAACTAGAGGAACTTCAGGTTAAATTATTCTATGTTGTATAAACCCATTTAAACATGCCACCATATTATATAACCGACCACATGTATAAACAAAGATGCCTTGAAGCACTAGGGGAAAACAATAATAAAGAAAACTAAGCTTCTAGCTTCAAGCAACCAGATTCCCTCTTTGAGTTGCTAATTTTCTTCATACTTTATCATCCAATAACTTCAGTTGAATTCTAGTTCAGCAAGAGTACTTGACTGAACCAATAGGAAACCTATAGTCCCCCCCAGTACTGTCATTAGGTACTGCACTTGCATATCCTACTAGCACTCGGTATAACCGTATCAGCTGGGCACTGGCACAAGTTCCAATACAATGTATGTCCAAGCTACTATAATCATGCTCAAGGAAACGGAGAAACATGGTGAGGAAAGAAAAGGTGAAGTCAATGATGGACTTTGTTCTATATTCATTACTCCATCCTCACCATTGTCACCATTGCATTATCATTTCACTACATCCACTTTCCTCATTCTCCTTCCTACTTTTGACAAAAAGTGGGAGAATCCAACCCCAACTCCTACCCTTTCCCTCTCGGCCTCTTCCTCTTCTTTCCTTTTTAGATTTAGCCAAGTGCACTAATTTGGCAATATGTTAACGAACTCATAGGTGAAAGGACCCAAATTATTATCACATTCCAGGAATATCTTAAGTTTCTGATGTATGTCACATCGGCACATATCTGCACCAAAATTATTTTTTAGTTTTAGCTTTCACAGGTCAGGACATGTTCAAATACTGCTTCCTGCAGTGGACTCCTTTCATGTTTTCTCCACATTCTCCTTTTTCTCCACATTCTCCTTTCAAATTATTCTTCTGAATTAACTTTTCCTCTTTGTTTTCACTCTTCTTATTCCAGCACTATTTTTCATATTCTCACCTTTTCTCTTTCCTTGTTCTTCAATATTATTACCACTTTCTTTGGTTCCAACTAGCAAACCACACACATGAAAATTAGATTATATTAAATTACATTATATATAAATTTGAAAGAGAATAGTAGGATTTCTCTCATATTCTTTTTCTTATGTTCTCACCCTTGAAAAGAGGGATCAGATCTTATTTGGGATTGAATTGGAGAGGAATAGAAGGTTTCAGAAACTTGCTTTGCAAAAACTGGGATTAGAATCCAACTGTTTTCTATTTCCTATTTCTAAGAGTCAAAATTTAGTTTTTTACCTCTGCAAATTAGTGAAATTTAAGCAGCTTTATTTAAACAGGAATTAGAATTTTAAATAGGAACGATTTATGCATTTTAGGTAAAGTGAAAGGGCATTTTCAGCAGAACAAATGAAAGAGGATCAGAACATAACCTTCTCCAAATCCAAAACTTCTATTTTAATGTTTTTTCAATATAATATAGACACAATCAAACAGTAGAACATAGCAGATCTGAAGCTATTAAGATTTTAGGACTAAATTTTAAAAAATAAAATTTATCTCATTCTTTTATTTTTACCTTTCCACAAAAATTCACCAGCCTAAACCATATATTCCTTGCATACTCAAATCATAACACATACCAATCAGTGTTACAGCTACCTATGATTTCCACAAGTTTCCTGCTCAAATCTGACTTCAAACAGAGAGATGTAGACAACCCTAATCCTTTTTTTCTAAACCAATTTTAGGATTTACATCAAACTGGAAAAGAAAAGGCGCTAAGTTATACACAACAATTTGTAATGCTCACGAACTATGTGATGAGTTAATTTGGACATTGGACATAGAAGGTGTTGTTTGATTCAATTTTCAAATATCAAAGTTGAATATGTCCATGGCAAACAAACATATCATGGATTTTGTTATAAATGATAAAATGTACACACAAAATGTTGAAGCATAAGTAATTCAAAGGGCTTTAGAAGTTCTCACAATCTTATTAAGACTCCACACTCATCATGCAGTAAAATACATATCTAAGCAATTTGATCATGATTTCTTTTCATTAGTTAATTGATGATCAGACAATTGGTTTTGTTTGATGCATATCCCTTCTTCCTTACCCTTTAAACGTCATCAGCTTATTACATATGCATGGTGAGGGTAAAAAGGAGTATGTATCTATCAAAGTATGTCTCCCAGCCTCACATGCAAATGCTGAGCCATGCAAGGATGCTTGTATTTTACACAGTATGAACACTTTATATTAATATATGGTCTTTTCATTAAGAATTTATAGGTGTTTAAGAATTGAATTGATGTCAAAGATGAATTTTTTCATGTAGGGAAACTAATTACCTACCAATAAATGATAATGCTCCAATATTGTATACTTACTTTTTGGTTGCATTGGTACTTGCTCAACAACAAGGTGGATAGGATAGTGAGCATACCTATCACCATAATAAATCTAAGCAAGAACATGCAATACAGTGCAATGCTGCTATCAATAAGTAAATTATAAATTAGAGACATAATGGGAATCAATAGAAAGAAGAGGTTAAGAATTGAATTGATGTCAAAGATGACCCTTTTCACATAGGGAAATAAATTGCCTACCAATAAATGATAAAGTTTTAATATTGTATATTTACTTTTTGGTTGCATGGGTATTTAATAACAAGATGAAGAGGATAGTGAGGATAATGATTCACCGAACCGTTCCGAACGCACAGTTCAAGGTGTTCTGAGCCATATCGGCAACAAATCGAAACAATTCGGCCAGACAAATCAGAACACTAGAGAGGGAAAGAGAGAAAGAGAGAGAGGATGGACGGAAAGAGGGGATGATGCCACCGAAGGCCAGTGATGGTCTGCTAAGGCTTTCGGAGGGCCACAAAGGCCTCCGCAACTTAGCATCGCTTGATAAGGCATTTAATCAAGAGAGAGAGGGGGAGGGAAAGCGATGGTAATAGAGTGAGGTGCAACTGGCGGAGAGGCCGTTGAAGGGCGTCGGGTGCTTGTCGTGGCCTCCAGGCGGTAGAAAATATACAAATAAAGCCATGGCAACAAAACAAAGGCAACCTTAAGTGAAGTCGGCAAACCCATTGCCGGCTTCACTATTTCAGGATTTTTTTAAATAAACCAGAAACAGTGAAGCCAACAATGGATGTGCCAACTTCACTTGAAGCCAACAATGGATATGCCAACTTCACTTAAGTGAAGTTGGCAAACTCATTGCCAGCTCCATTATGATTAGAATTTTTTTTAAAAAACCCCATGAAACATGGACGATCACCCCTATTACATGCCCGCGATGCCCCAAGCTGCGATTGCCATGCAACGGCCACGGTGACCAACCGGAGGCCCTCCGACAACCTCTCCGGAGGCTTTCCCTCCATCCTTTTCTTTCCCTCCCCCCATCTCTCTCTCTCGATCGAGAATTGGAGGAAGCGGAGGCCTTGGCAGCTATCCATGAGTGCCCACGACCAGCCTATGGCCATTGCCGGTGTCTTCTCTAGCCGGCTGGTGGTTTAAGTCAGTATGAGTCCATACCGGACCAGATTGGTGCGAACCAACACAGAGGAGAAGAGAACTGGGGAGGACGAAAAGAGAGAAAGAGAGGAGGGGGAGGGAAGGGGAGGGAGAGGGTGGATACCTTTCAAAGTAATAAATATAAGCAAGAACATGCTATATAGTGCGATGCTATCATTAAGTAAATTATAAATTAGAGCAGCCACAATGGGAATCAATAGAAAGAAGGGGGTGGAACAAAATCTAAAGAAACTTGAGCTGGCATGACCTTAATCTTTCTTTTATTGTATCCTATTAAGCAAAGCATAGAAAACAAAATCCATGTATTATAATTTATAAAAAAGGTCATTGAATTAACTTACATTAATTTATGCAAACACCAAGTAAGTGGATTTGTTATTTTGGATGCCTAATGCAGTCCTTTTTGGCATGCCTTTTTCAATAATGTGCTAAAATTACTGCTTCCTATTGTGATGCCTAACTTAGCCCAAGCTAGAGCTGAAAATGATCTGAGCTGCTCATTAATTATGTAGATGAAGTATATTTTAGTCTTTTCAAATAAAGAATAATATATGACAAATGAATCATATTTCTTATCTTGAGTTCAAAACAAGTTACATAATTAAATCATCCTTGTTGATTTGTTGGACTGCTGTCAACTACAGTTAATCTGGACAACATCCGCTAAACTACAACCTCAGTCAAAAATGATCATATCACAACAAGTGCATATGGAGAATGTCGGTCGCAGTTTCAAGAAAATATAAGAATTTTATGTTAAAGTATGGAATTTCATATAACTTCAACTTTGAAACTCTACGAAAAGCAGCATATCCAAGTAGTTTTAGTTGGAAGACATACCCTTCCATCACTTAACAGCAGAGAGCCCTTTCGTAAATGAAGTTTAAAAGCAACATAATGGTGCGAAATATGGGAAGAAGTTGTTTCGGGAATTTTAAAATGACTGCAACTCCAGAAATTGAAAATTTGATGTGAAAATCCCACATCTAAGGATTCAACTTGAACTTCAATAAAGATCTGCAACAATTCTCTGTGCATTTTATATAAACTAGCCCCAACTTTAACCTGGGGTATATGTATAAATGGAATTGAAATAGCTTTATGGTTTTGAACCTTCTCCAGCATCACCTTCACCTTTTCCAAGTTACATGTCAATATCACATAGCTCTTACCTAAGGCCAATTCAGAATTTTTACTCTGAAATGTAAGCTTTACATACTTGCAGTGGTCTGATTTAGAAGACAGTACACTCTCTGCCAATTTATGGTATGAGAACTCCTGAAAATAAAATCCCTGTACTTGATTCCTTTCAGATTTTACAAAGTCTTCGTCCTCCTCCCAGATAGGTAAGTGCAATGAAATTGTAATATTCTCAGACTTGACGGTCAAATTAACATCTTCCCGTATGCTACTTTTAGATGCAGAGCCAGGTGAAACAAAAGGTTCAGGAAGTATATGAGATCCAGATTGCACACTTGCATCAGATGACCATGATGTACTGCCAGAGTGCCTTGTATAAGAATAGAGAAGATCAACAATAGTACTCCAGTCTGACAAATCTAACCAAATATCAAGAGAAGGTACAGCAACCACAAGTGCTGGTTCTCCCCTGCCAGAACTAGAGAAATTGATGCAAAGGTTCGAAGAATTAGAGCTGTCGGAGACAAATGATACTAATGGAACATAGCTGCGGACAGAATGGAGAGCTAGACATGGGATATCAGCATCAATAGAATGCAGAATGTCATTTCCAAATATGGCAGATAAATTAAGTTGCATGTCTGCTTTTGCAATGATCTCCGAGGAACTAGCATCTTCTATCTTCAAGCAAGAGAACACTACTGAAAGTGCCTTGACACAAAATTTCATGTTAACAATTGATTCATTTGAAATGTCAAGAAAAACATCACCATCCTCTTTAAGAGATTTCTTGAGTTTCAAAAACTGCAAGACATCAAAATTGTACATTTCAGATTCTTTGCCAATGGATGAAAACTGATCAAAAGCACCAGCAGCTGCTTTGACTCCACAAAAAAAGTTGTCATCTGCATAAGACAGAATTTTGTCAAAGACAGCTCAGAATCATGTCTAGCTCAAGCAGATTCTTTGTAAGAACTAAGAAGCATTCATGATTTCATCATACCTTCATAGATCAACTTACAAAGGTCTGCTCTCATCATGATCAGAGTGGGCAAAGCAAATTGTTTGAAAGTATACTTTGTTTTACAGGGTATCCGAATCCACATATCAGCATCCAACTGTGCAATAAGAGGGATATTTCTCTTGGATGTATATTCATCCATGTTTAATGAGAAATTTGCATTGTTCTCAAGCAATACCAGAGATAAATATGCACTTCTTCCAAATATATTGATGACATCAGTTTTATCAGCAACTGTACAGTCTGGAATCAAGCAATCAAAAGGAATGTCCTGAGCAGCATCTGCTGAATTACTCATAGGAATGAAACTGCTGATTAACTGTGGAAATCCAAGTTGTAGACAGTAATCTCTATGACTTTCCAAAGGTAAGATCAGAGTGGAATCAAGTATCTCAAATTTGTATACGAGACTGGTATGCGCACTTTGAGCATTGTCCAAGTCCTCACTTCCAGCAGTGCAATGCTCATCTCCTTCAGCAGTCCATTCAGGCAAAGAAAAGTAACCAACCACTAAAGCCAGAAATTCAGATGGTAATATGAAGCAAACATGCTGAATGCCAAAACTAATGTCAATTACAGGAAGCATTGTGTCCCTTTTTACTTTTCTTGCTCGAATATTCAGTACAGGAGTACAACTTGGAGAAGATGGCCCCCAAAGTAGCTCATGGTTGCTAATGGAAGACCAAGATGATGAAAGTATTAACCCCTGAACAGAAAATAGTAACTCCCAGTGGTCAGTGCCTTGACACGTTAAGGAAGATATAGATGCAGGCACAGTAACTGTTCCTAAGATGCAGGAAGAATCATGAAAGTGTGCCCGAACTCTATTTAGACTACAATGCAGACTAATTAAATTATTGTAGTAACAATTCTCAGAAAAATCAGCAGTGTCACTACTTGTCAGTTTCATGATTGAACTCTTCCTGACGTTTAATTTTAGTCCTGTGGGAGATTCTCTTTCCTTCACACATAAACACCTCAACTCAGATACATCACGCATGAGCAATCCTTCAATGCTGTTTAGAAAGCATGAATTTCTGAGAGATACAAAAGGAAATTGGCCCATAGGAATGCTAGCAGATCGTTCAGTACCATAATAGTTAGAGAAGCCAAACTCAGAAAGTTCAACTTTGGCCATGCTAATATTCTTATATTTATGGTTCTGTCTAAAGGATCTCTCAATATCACCAGTTGAAGAAGACTGCAAATTAAGTCTTTCAAAAAACTTGCGGAACAAACCAGTCATCCTAGGACTGATATGAAGATCTATATCATTGACACACAGACTGCATTCATGGTGAACTATAAATTCATCTCGTCTAGTTTGATAATGCAACTGCAAGCAACCCTCTGCAGAAGAAGTGTCGCTACATGCAACTCCTTGCAGTTTGCTACCAGAAACGTTTGTTGATGAGAATAATGTGTTTTTGTCAGATTCATCCTTCATGTTAAAGGTATTAGCTTTCAACATCGTCATAAGGATCCAAAATTCGATAGACCCTTGTAGAGCAAACCTGCCATTAGAATAAATGGGGTTACACCCATTTTAAAATGCTAAATAAAGTAGTAAATTAAATGTTATATGTGAATGTATGGTTAAATAACACACCTTATGTCTATATCACCTCCAATAATAGAGACAATTGAACTACTGTCTGCATCATCTTCAAGGTCAACATGAAAATTCAACTTGTCCAACTTCACAGTCACAGAGAACTGAATGGAACAGGGATCATCTGGATGATCAATCTCAGCAGTATGTGGAACATCCCCTGCTACTGTAAATTTTCTTTCTAACAGCATTTCATATGCTCCAACAAGAACACTATAAATTGCCTGGGAGAAGTGCATACCAATTGATGGCATGGTGCATTCAACCTAGAAAGCAAAAGGGCCAGAAGAGAATAAATAAAAGGAACATTTCTACCCTAAGGATTATACAAACATGAAACTAAATTGATAATCTAATATGTTCAATAGGATATACGCATCAAAAAAACAAAACTGAACTGAGACGAAATTGATTGAACATTTCCAGCACATGGTTAAGCATTAATAATTTGACGTTATTGAAAAATAATTAATTCTGTAACAACTTAATATGCATATAATGCATCGCTAAAATAATGATTCTTGGATCAAGATGAACAATTGGAGTTTTGAGTCAGACGGCCCATAAAGTTTCAAACCCACAAAAGGTGATCAAGCTGAAATTAATATCCATATAAATCAATTGATATGCTGCAATTTGCTTGTGCTAGAATAGGTTATCATCCTCATGCTCATCTTGTGAACAGATGTGCCTTTGCATGGAGCGTGCTATGCTATACACACATTGTGCCATGCAGAAACAAGAAAAAATAGGACTTAAACGATCCATTCATCAATTGATAGATATTAGTGAACAATGAATAGGTTTAATGCTAACCAAGGGTTGGTATGCCCATCAAGGTTTTAAATCTTGTGAGATGGAGCTGTCCCAATTTTCCCATAGAATAGGATGCCTTCATCCCACCTAATCCTGACACTTGGGATAGGAGATGTCCCAAGACATGCCAATCGGGAGGCTGGGACAATGGCAAGATGGTCCTATCCAAACACCTAAGATAGTATCCCTCCTAATGTCCTATGAGACGTGCCCCTAGGATTTGAGTCCTTGATGCCCTTGCCATCCTCATATAGGTACTTTTTTAAGGTGGAACTGGATAGCGCAAAAAAAGCAATTGTAATACGGTGCAAGGACAACAAAGTAAACCATATGGATACTAGTAGAACCTGGATGAGTGAAAACCACAATTTATATTTACTCCTGGAAGTAATATACATTTGCATGTGTACATACACACACGAAATTACAGCATTTTGCAAAGATATCACAAGACAGAACCAAGAGGCTTGCTGGCTGGCCGTTCACTGCTGAAGACTAAACAGACTTGCAATTTCGTCCACCCCTACCCTTTCAGCCATCTATGCTTTCTAGGAGTTGAATCTGCAGGATGTGTTTATGCCAGTGTTGTATTCCTTAGAGGGCACCGCCCCATTTGACAACAACAACAACAACCCAAGTGTTCAACATTTCAAGTAATTCTACTAAATTTAGAAAGAATCTAGTTTAAGTATCATCTCAGTCAAAGAACACAATGGTGTGGCATCTGTGCCAACTTGTTTTGTTGCATATCAAGCTATATGTATGCACCTTTTTACAAAGAAATTTTGGCAGGATAATCCATTATTTCGAGTGGAATACCAAGAATCCAAGATAGTCCCCATTTTTCATAAAAAATAGAACTCAATCATCTAATTCGGTGGACTGGACAAAGATGTATTTTCCATCCACATAATAGCTAACACCGTTACCCATTATTTATGAGATGTCAAAAGTACCCTCAACCAATCCAATATACACATTTGATATATGTATCCTTCTCGGCCTTTCTTCCTTGTGTTGAAACCTTTGCCATCTGCATCCTTCTTGCTTTCTTGTCTGCCTCACCTTGGTCACCCATTCCTTTATTTTAAGTGGCTGATGGGAAGGTTCTTTGGCCAATTTGCCTTGAGAATTCCTTACTCATCCCACTACAATAACAGATGTCTCTCTATATGCCTCGTCCACCCTCACTCTTTCAATTTGTTTTCCCTTTACCCCCTCCTCCACTGACCTCTAAATTTTTTTGGAAGAGAACCACTGATCTCTGAACTGCATCCAAGCTCACCCCCTCACCTCTACTTTTTCTCCTTTCCCATCCAACCTACCCATTCACCTTTCTGCATCATTTTAGGAGATATTTTTTGAGTAAACAACATGTTATAGGAATGGTGGAAGCAATCTTTGGCAATGCTTCTATTTTAGTTTCAGATTATTCCAGCCAAAGTCTTTTTTTCAAAATGAACATCCTATCTTTCCCCAGCCCAAGGATTGAATCTTGATTTTAGGAATATAGTGAAGGCTATAAAGTAAAATAAATGTTTGTTCTAGAATATAAATTCATCAAACCATTGTCTCTAACATTGAGCTCCATGAAGGTTTACTAATTTAAGATTTTGAATTGGTGATCTTTAAAAGGTAGATATGGTGCATTAAAATCTGTTGGTGCACGTAAAATGCAGATTAGCAATTACAAGTCAAAGATGGCACTTCCAGGTAAAAAGTTCTTGAGCCTTTGTTACATGGCATTTTGAAACTGTGTTATAATGCAGTAATCAAAAGGACTAAATAGCTTTGGTGGTTTTCGCAAGCATCCAAAAGCTAGCATCCATCAACTTACACATGTTCCCAGTTCCTTGATTTCAATATCAGTTACAACATTGATGTTTGGCAGGTCGACTTACATCCACAGGTATAGAACCCATTTGTTACACATTGTTGCATATATCTACCTGATGGGATTTTGGGAGGGAAGAATAAAGAGAAGCACAAGCTGTCTTATACAAGAGAACAATAACCTTGTCATGATCCTTAGGAGTCAACCAAGAATAGTCATGAAGCAGCTATGGGTTGAAAGAGGACCGTCAGGAGGGTGGTAAAGAGGGAGATAGGCAGTTGCAAACAGAAGGTCCATGATGCAGGATGTGGATCAAGAGAGGATAACAAAGACAGAGCAGTCATTGCTTGTTAAAAGTCTACAGGGGTATTCCACGTATTTATCATCTTAATCCAACAGAGTTATATTTTAACTAGGAGTTAGCAACTTTGTCCACTTCACTTAATGAGAGGTGCATGTTGTATTAACAAGAAATAGGCTAGCCTGGTACTTCCCTCAAATTAGAGAATTGTCATGTCAAAATCCCTTTTACAAACCAAAATGTAGCATTTCATGCTGGTCTTCTATTTCACAATTTAGACTTGTTCAAAATATGCATATATTCAAGACAGACTCAACCTTTCTAATTGATTATATGCATGACTATATGCATTGATGTTTGGCAGGTCGACTTACATCCACAGGTATAGAACCCATTTGTTACACATTGTTGCATATATCTACCTGATGGGATTTTGGGAGGGGAGAATAAAGAGAAGCACAAGCTGTCTTATACAAGAGAACAATAACCTTGTCATGATCCTTAGGAGTCAACCAAGAATAGTCATGAAGCAGCTATGGGTTGAAAGAGGACCGTCAGGAGGGTGGAAAAGAGGGAGATAGGCAGTTGCAAACAGAAGGTCCACGATGCAGGATGTGGATCAAGGGAGGATAACAAAGACAGAGCAGTCATTGCTTGTTAAAAGTCTACAGGGGTATTCCACGTATTTATCATCTTAATCCAACAGAGTTATATTTTAACTAGGAGTTAGCAACTTTGTCCACTTCACTTAATGAGAGGTGCATGTTGTATTAACAAGAAAATAGGCTATCCTGGTACTTCCCTCAAATTAGAGAATTGTCATGTCAAAATCCCTTTTACAAACCAAAATGTAGCATTTCATGCTGGTCTTCTACTTCACAATTTAGACTTGTTCAAAATATGCATGACTATATTCAAGACAGACTCAACCTTTCTAATTGATTATATGCATGACTATATGCATTGATGTTTGGCAGGTCGACTTACATCCACAGGTATAGAACCCATTTGTTACACATTGTTGCATATATCTACCTGATGGGATTTTGGGAGGGAAGAATAAAGAGAAGCACAAACTGTCTTATACAAGAGAACAATAACCTTGTCATGATCCTTAGGAGTCAACCAAGAATAGTCATGAAGCAGCTATGGGTTGAAAGAGGACCGTCAGGAGGGTGGAAAAGAGGGAGATAGGCTGTTGCAAACAGAAGGTCCACGATGCAGGATGTGGATCAAGGGAGGATAACAAAGACAGAGCAGTCATTGCTTGTTAAAAGTCTATAGGGGTATTCCACGTATTTATCATCTTAATCCAACAGAGTTATATTTTAACTAGGAGTTAGCAACTTTGTCCACTTCACTTAATGAGAGGTGCATGTTGTATTAACAAGAAAATAGGCTATCCTGGTACTTCCCTCAAATTAGAGAATTGTCATGTCAAAATCCCTTTTACAAACCAAAATGTAGCATTTCATGCTGGTCTTCTATTTCACAATTTAGACTTGTTCAAAATATGCATGACTATATTCAAGACAGACTCAACCTTTCTAATTGATTATATGCATGACTATATGCATTGATGTTTGGCAGGTCGACTTACATCCACAGGTATAGAACCCATTTGTTACACATTGTTGCATATATCTACCTGATGGGATTTTGGGAGGGAAGAATAAAGAGAAGCACAAGCTGTCTTATACAAGAGAACAATAACCTCGTCATGATCCTTAGGAGTCAACCAAGAATAGTCATGAAGCAGCTATGGGTTGAAAGAGGACCATCAGGAGGGTGGAAAAGAGAGAGATAGGCAGTTGCAAACAGAAGGTCCACGATGCAGGATGTGGATCAAGGAAGGATAACAAAGACAGAGCAGTCATTGCTTGTTAAAAGTCTACAGGGGTATTCCACGTATTTATCATCTTAATCCAACAGAGTTATATTTTAACTAGGAGTTAGCAACTTTGTCCACTTCACTTAATGAGAGGTGCATGTTGTATTAACAAGAAATAGGCTATTTTGGTACTTCCCTCAAATTAGAGAATTGTCATGTCAAAATCCCTTTTACAAATCAAAATGTAGCATTTCATGCTAGTCTTCTATTTCACAATTTAGACTTGTTCAAAATATGCATGACTATGTTCAAGACAGACTCAACCTTTCTAATTGATTTTTTTCGGAACTTATTTTACTATTTGTAATCTTCAAATACATAGTAGATATGCTGGCAGTAAAAAGAGCAGCACTCTAAATCAAATATCAACGAAGATAATTTACAATATATATGTTTCCCACTATACTGCCAATATACAAGCTCCCTAAAAGCACTAGCAGGATGCATGCAGCAGTATTGTTATTTTCAATTTTGTAATGCCAAACATATTCTTTGGAGCTTTTATCATGGAATTCAACTTTACTGCAATAGCTAATGTGTAAATATAGTTATAAATTGTTGGCATGAAAACAAGTAATTCATATATTCAATATCAATGAACACAGATATGTAGACTCATTAAGTATATGGATTAAATAAGATATAAGGACAAGTGGTAGAAGTGTACAACCAATGCAGTGCTTTCCCTGGTATTCCCAGGCATCTTTAATGCATACCAAATCAATCTGGTGCTAAATGTTCATCCTTATGAACCTCCTCAACATCAAATATGGACAAATGGAGGTGCATCCATCTATTCTAGTATCTTTTAATTCGTTTTACCAGACATAGGCATTAGAAATGCACATGGATTATTTAATAAGAAGCATTTAATAAATGGTAGTGATCCCATGACTCCCGTCAATCACACAATATTTTGGAATAAATTTGATAAATATGATCCTTGTTTCACTTTAAAACTTTATATACTCTTTAACAGTCATTTATCTACAAGTGTAAATTGGTTATGTTAGAATATTATCATGAGTGGTCAAGATCAGAATATCATGCCTATTATGGTCGTAAAATATCATAGCTATTTTGGTCACATCGCTATAGGAATTCCAAGGTCAAACTTACCATATTTACTTGATTGTGATTATTAGACAATTGTATAACTACCATATTTGTTTGGATACAATTGTAAAGCTACCATAGTAGCCTTTCTACTTTTGTGTACTTATAGAGTTGTATTCATAAAGTTGAAAATGAGAAATACAATATAATTCCTTTCTCTTCTCTCTATTCAACTTGGTATCAAAGCCTAACCCTATTTCTAATAAAGCTGCCTCCTCCACATCCTTCCATCTCGCCATCTCCTTGCCGCCGCCATCATCGTTCCCTCCTGCTGTTGCCGCTGCTGACCTTCTCTCTAGTTTCTATTTGGTGATGATTATCATGCATCTAGGAGCGATGTTCCATCATTTCTCTATCATCGCGAGATCTCGTGGACTCTAAATCAGCCTTTCTTCTTGAGATTCATCGATGCTGCAGGTTGTTTTCTCTCTTGTAACAGTTATCGGAGATCCCTTTGAGCATTGCATTCTTCTACATTTTCTTCCTTTTGGCAGATCCTCTAGATTTTTTCTATGGCTTCTTCCTTAAATGACCTGAGAACCTCCCCTCTTGGTACCAATGTAAAATTTAATGGTGCCAATTACCTTCTTTGGTCTCAGGCATTCCGCTACATGGTGAGATCCCACAGGAAGCTCCATCACCTTAACAAAGAACCTATTGATAGTGCAGATTTAGTGGAATTCTGCAAATGGCAAGAGGCAGATTATGTTGTTCTCACTTGGATGTTGAACAGCCTTGAACCTCATATTGTTAATACTATGGTATTTTTGTACACCACGAAAGAAATGTGAGATTTCTTGAGGATAACATACTTTCAAGAGAAGAATGTCTCGAGGATTTACTCTCTCTACTCAGACAATTTCTCTTTGCAACAGGGGGATCTCTCAATCCAGGGTACTACAGCATTCTTCAGGAAAAGAGGATTGAACTTGCCCAGTATCATCCTCTTATTGCTGATGTTTCTATTCTTCAACAACAGTGTGAGGAATTCTATATAGGAAAGTTTCTTTTTGGGCTTAATCCCTCTCTCTCTCATGTTCGAGCTCAGCTCATGGCTGATGTTAGCATTCCCACCTTTAGCAATGCTATGAGTCGAGTTCTACGTGTTACTGACTTGCAGCTTATAACTTCTCCACCTATAAAGAACATTGCTCTTGCTGTTGGTACTCATAGCAACCGAGGGAGTCATGAAGGTTATGGACGTGGACATAACTCTTTCCCACCATGTCCACATTACGGACACTCAAATCATCCTATTGAGCATTGTTGGCAGAAATTTAGGAAGCATCCTGCCTCTCATCTTGCTAATGCTGCATCCTCTATAGCTCCATCTGACATCGGTACCTCTTCTGCCGCTGATGACTCGGTTCTGATTTCACGGACTAACTACGAGCGATTTCTCCAGTCCACTAGTGCCTCCACATCTTTAGCTCCTCCAGTTGTATCTTCCACTCTTGGGATGGCTACTGTTGTCACTCCTGGTATGTTCTGGTTATTAGATTCAGATGTTTCCTTTCATGTCACAGGTAACAAAGGTCTTTTTTCTACATACACTTCATTGTCTCATGTGCTATCCGTTACTATAGCGAATGGCACTTCAGTTCCTATTCTTGGACGTGGCACTATGAAGATTTCCGCTACTCTCATTCTTATAAATGTCCTATATGCTCCTAAATGTCATTTGAATTTGTTATCTATTGGATGCCTTGTTAAATCCTTAAACTGCTCAATTATATTTCACCCTTTGCATTATCTCTTTCAGGATCTTAGCACGAGCAAGACAATCGATGGCGGTGTTAAGGTGGATGGAATTTACTTCCTTGCTAGTACTTCATCTGCTGCTTGTGTGATGTTGTCAGCTTCCATTTCACCTTATCAGTGGCACTGTCGTCTTGGTCATCCATCTACAGAAGTCCTGAAAAATCTTGGTCTTCTTCCTAGATCTTCAGGTAGTCTTGAATGTGAAGCTTGCCAGTTAAGAAATCATCACAAAGTGTCCTTTCCTTCTTCTATTAGTAAGTTTTGTTCTCCTCCCTTTATGTTAATCCATTTGAATATCTGGGGTCCGAGTCCTATCCTAACTCAATTAGGTTTTAGTCTTTTAGATATTATGTGATTTTTGTCGATGACCACATTAAGATGACCTGGTTGTACTCTTCAAGTATCAGTCTAAAGTCTTTTCTATATTTCAAAACTTTTATCATGAAATAAAAACTCAATTTTCTACATCTATTAAAGTTCTTCGCACTGATAATGCCTCTAAATACATGCAGCCCACTTTTTCCTATTTTTATGCTTCTCATGGTATCATACATTAGACCTTATGTCCTTACACCTCTCAACAAAATGGAGTAGCTGAAAGAAAACATAGACATCTTTTAGATATAGCGCGGACTCTCATGTTTCATATGCAGGTACTTAAATCTTACTGGGGTGATGATGTTCTTACAACATATTATCTTATAAATAGGGCTTCATCAAGTATATTGGATAAAAAATCTCCATTGTCCATTCTCTATCCCTCCGTGGATCCCTTTCCACTCACCCTACGAGCTGTGTTTCGTTCATCTCTTTGGACATGGTAGAGACAAGTCTCCTTGATCTGTTCATTGTATTTTTCTGGAATATTCTCGTACTCAGAAAGGATACCAATGTTATGATCCTCTTTCTAGACGACACCTTGTCTCTACTGATATCTCATTCTTTGAGACCACTCCAGTCTTTCTCATCTTTTTTGAGTCGTCTGATGTTCCTCTACCACCTATTACTCCTAGTACTCCTATAGCTCCACCTTCTAGTACTTCTACTTCTTCACCTTTGCAGGTTTACAGTCATCGCTGGAAAAGAGCTCCTCCTTTACCACCAACGACCATGTAATCTCCATCTGAGATTCCTACTAACCATCTCCCAAATTCAGAGTTGCCCATTACATTATGAAAAGGTAGACGATCTTGTACTTTGCATCCAATATCTACCTCCATGACTTTTGATTATCTTCTACCTTCTTTTCATTCTTTTATTGGATCTCTGTCTTCCATATCTATTCTCAGGACCTACCAGGAGGCTTAGTCTGATCCCAGATGGAGACAGGCCATGGATGAAAAGATGATTGCTCTAGTCAGTAGTGGCACTTCAGAGTTAGTATCACATTGTTCGTTATTCATCCTGTTGCATGTCAATGAGTCTTTACGGTCAAATACCAATGGAGTGTTTTAAGGCTCGTCTTGTCGTTAAAGGATACCCCCAAATTTATAGTGTTGACTATTTTGAGACTTTTTCTCCAGTTACTCGTCTCAACTCAGTCCGAATTCTCTTCTCCATTGCAATTAATCAGGGCTGGAAACTATATCAGAAGGATGTAAGTAATGCATTTTTATATGGAGATTTGTCTAAGGTTCTATATATGGAGCAACCTCCGGATTATGTTGCCCAAGGAGAGAAAGTTTGCAAGTTAAAGAAAGCTATCTATAGCCTCAAGCAGAGTCCAAGGACCTGGTTTGACAAGTTTTGCCAGGTAGTTGGCAAAATTAGACTTCATTGCAACAAGTCTGATCACTCAATTTTTGTGAAGCAAACGTCCTTAGGATTGATTGTTCTTGCTGTATATGTGGTTGATATTCTTCTGACAGGTAGTGATTATGATGAGGTTGTTCGAGTCAAAGAACACTTAGAGAATCATTTTGTCACCAAAAATATGGGCTAACCTTGGTATTTCCTGATAATTGAAGTGGCATATAGGTCGCAAGGAGTGTTTCCCTCTCAAAGAAAATATGTCTCTGATTTATTAATGGAGACAGGCTTATTTGGTTGTAAACCAAGTTCTACTCCTATTGATTCTCAATTACCATCAAAGATTGATGATTCTAGAGATAATTTTAAGGATGTCACTCAACACCGTAGACTAGTGGAAAAATTTACCTATTTGACGGTCATAAAATCTGACATTTCCTTCGCAGTGGGGGTAGTTAGTTAGTATATGCAGAAGCCTAAGATATGTCATTAGGATGCTGTGTTAAAAATCTTGCATTATATTATGAGAGCCCCAAGAAAAGGTCTTTTGTATAAAAGAAATGGACATTTACAAATTGAAGCCTATTCTAATGCTGACTATGCTGGCTCAATAAGTGACAAGAGATCTACATCAAGTTTTTGCATCTTTGTTGGAGGAAATCTTGTCACATGAAAAAGTAAAAAACAAACTGTGGTGGCCCATTCAAGTGCTGAGGCTAAGTATAAAGCGATGGCTCACACAGGTTGTGAGATGATGTGGGTCAATTCTTTGTTAGGAGAACTTAGTGTATCTTGTTCTAAGCCTATGATGATGCATTGTGACAATCAATTTGATATATATATTGTAAACAATCCCGTCTTTCATGACCGGACTAAGCATATTGAGGTCGACTATCACATCGTTCGAGATGCTATTCTATCAGGAAAGACTGTTACTCCCCACACAATGTCAGAGAATTAATTGGCTGATATTCTTACTAAGGCTCTTGGGCCTACTTGTTTTTCTTCTTTATGTACTAAGCTAGGAATATTTGATATATGCTCCAGCTTGAGAAGTGTTAAAATATTATCATGAGTTGTCAAGATTATAATATCATGCCTATTATAGTCGTAAAATATCATTACTATTTTGGTCGCATCACTATAGGGATTTCAGGGTCAAACTTACCATATTTACTTGATTGTGATTATTAAACACAATTGTATAGCTACCATATTTGTTTGGATACAATTGTAAAGTTACCGTAGTAGCCTTTCCACTTTTGTGTATTTATAGAACTATATTCATGAAATTGAAAATGAGAAATACAATATAATTCCTTCCTCTTCTCTCTATTCAACTAGTTATATGTCCTTAAAGAAGAATATTTGTAATAGGAATCAAGCAAAACATGGGCCTCACAATGGCAGCAGGCAGATGTGCTTTTCTTTAAAAAATATCTCTCTCCATTTGGAGTATCCTTCTTGGGCATCCCAATTTCCTTTCTCAAGTTTTCCTCCCACATGCGGGTCATGTGAGATCACTGAATGTCCATAATCCATATGTTCAATACAGAAAATGGTCTACGAACAACTAGAGGATTTGCTTTATATGATAGTATAGATTTTAACATATCTGCACATAAATTATTCCAAATATTGAATATTTGAAAGTAATTAACTACTATTTGAAAGTAATTAACTACATATATATGTGTGTGTGTGTGTGTGTGTGTACTTTCAGCTTATTTTACTTATTATATGGTTAAATTCCTAGAAGAGAGAGTCTTTATTAATAAGTTGCTTCCCTGAAAAAGCAAATAGAAGGAGCCCATGACAAAAAATGGATTCTAATTTATCTTGATCAGTCAGCTACATATATGTCAGCAGTCTCACTATCTTCTCGATGCACATGTATGCCAAGTGTCAAACATAAGATCAAGGTTTTAAATCTCATTGGATGGATGTGTCCCGTTATCTCCACAGAATAGGATGCTCCGCTATCCAATCCTATCCCTATAGCCATCTCGATCATGTATCCTGATAGATATCCTACATCTCTCTCCCTTTCTTTTCTCTTTTTTTTTTTTTAATTCTTTCTTTTCTTTCTTTTTCTTCAACCTTTCTTTCTTTTCTTTTTTTCTTCTTTTCGTTATCCCTTTCTTTCTTTTTTTTCCTTTTTCTTCTTTCTCTTTCCTTTCTTCCTTCTTTCCTTCCTTTCTTTTTCTCCTCCCATTCTTTCTTTTATTTTTCTTCTTCTTCTTTCCTTCCTTTCTTTTTCTTCTCCCTTTCTTTCTTTTCTTTTTCTTCTTCTTTCCTTTCACTTTTCCCTTTTACCATCTTCCATTCTTTCTTTTTCCTCCTTTTTCTTACATGGATGGGTTTCGAAGTCCCGACCCCGTCCTGGTCCCATTTTCTCAAAAGAACGAAATGGGACGGGACGGCTGGGACGCCCTCTGTCCCATCGGAATGTAAAACCTTGCATAAAATCATATCATGTGTGTACCATACCTGCTTTAAGAAAAAAGACATGATTCACCAAGTCATCGAGCAAACTTGGCTCCACACAGATCATCAATTATCACATGATGTACCATGTCATACCGTGCCGATGCTTTGCAGGCATTGGAACCACAGTATATAAAACACTAAAATGCATTGGTACTGTGCCAGTAAAGCATAACATAGTAGTTACCATGCCATCTCAACTGTGCTGGCTGGCACTTAATCCATGCATGTAATTAACAGGTACTATGCTACTTGCTAACCACAGCTGAACAAGCTACAGGCTTTTATATATAAGTTGAATATGGTTAAACATGATTTGCAACAAGATATGGGTGGAATGTGACTCAAAGGTTGTAATTGACTGGTTGAAGATATACACTGGTTCAAGGGCTGAACTTGACCATCTCCTGATACATATTGCTATCCTTCTTTGAAATTTTTACTGTCCATGCTCCATACTGATCATACAGAGAGTCCAACCAGCCTACTGATTGATATCTAAAGACTCTTAATGGGATCTTTCAGTGGACTTCCAAATTTGCTTGTCCACTGTTAGCTCTATCTAGACAGGATTGTAGCTCTGTTTTGTTTGGTTACGTAATCTTTAACTTTGGTAGCCAAGAAAAAAAATGATTCAGTATTGTTAAAATTGTCCATAGAAAATTAGCAATTACTAGTGTGATTTGATTTTGTCAACTATGGTCCATTTCAGCTACGAATGTACACCACAAAGGTTGTCCAAATTCATTATATCTAGCTGCAATATATACATAGTCAACTTAGACCAGCCAATTGTAGATTATTGTCAAAATATAACAGTTATTTTTTATCAGTTGGCTAAACCTATCTCCATGACTTCAAGGCTGATGCAACCCAATATTATGCAACCAAACATTGGATAAGCTATGATCGTATTAACATTAACTTCAAGAACAAAGAGCTTAAGCCACTGAAACCAAACGCAAAAATGAACATGGGCCACACTGGTATTTATTCAGGTTTCCCCAACCCAAAACTGTACTATTGTCTACTTGACTTGAACTTGTCCATTGGGCTTAAAACCAAGCTAAACATATCAAGGTTTGGTATATGCTGACCTGGACCCAATCCTTAACACAAACCAGAGACTGATTGGTTCACCATAACTGGTTTAACCTAACATAGAATATCACCAACTATTTGACCCAACATAAGGTTAGGTTCCAACCATGCGTGTTTCAAAAAGATACTTTTCTTTTGCCAAAAAGATGACAAATGCTGCTTCTTAATTTGTAAGGCAGAGCTGTTTTCATTATGCCAATTCAACTTGCGATAATACAAAAAAAAGTGGGCAAGGTGAAAAAGTTTGTGGAAGATTAAGAGTTATAAGGTGACATATGTACTCGAACTTTCAGAGTGTGGAGAACAGTCTCCTGTGTTTTGGGTAACATGTGTAGTTGAGTTGGGAAAAGAGTGACGAGAAGACGGCAAAACAGACAATTTCACGCGTGATTCTCCAATTAAATTTATCCAGCCACTAACATTTATGGGTGAAATGTTATTAGATTTAAGTTATTAATTTGTTGGTCAATGTTAGTAGGCATAATGTTTAATGTTTCAAAGTGTGAAGTGCTAACAAACCACACAATACAACTTTGATATTTCGGATACACTTGCATTTGGATGAACTTTATTGGATACCAAAGAAGAAAACTAAGATTTTACTGATCTGACTAGTCAATGCCATTCAGCATTGTAAAAGAAGCAATGATTTTGATCAATTGATATATGACAACAAATTTATAATTAAGAGATGGACGTTGAAATATTGGTAGAACATGCTGACTTATGGCATTTAATACAATTATTCAATTATTTAATTTTCTTGGCAAGAATTTGAATGCCACGAGCATGAAGCATGCCATGCTATGCTTAAAAAAAGAAGAAAAAAACAAAGGACCATGAGTCCTTTCTTACTCTCAAAAAAAGAAAAAAGAAAAAAAAGAAAAGGTTAGGTGCAATGTTGACCAAATGCTGGGTGCAACTACGAGCAACTCATCGGCTCATCATATGTGCCATCTGGCACTCAAAACCATGATCTTAAATTTATATTTACCTAACTTTGTCATTTTTCTCCCAGCGCTTGACCTCTGGGCGCACACCTACAGCCTCCAAATTTTGGTATCCCACGGCCACCCAACCAAATTAACCAACTAATATTAGATATTTAGAATAATGCATTATCCATATAGAAGTTAATGAAAGAAGAAGACAAATTTCTACAACACCAAATACTTCGATGAAGGAATGTCCTGCAGGTGGACAGATAAGGAATAAGCAGATATTTGTTATCCAAATTAACAATGAATGAAATGCAAAACACTGATCAGTATGCAAAACACGTCTTACAGTCAAGGAACATATAAAAAGCAGAAGTGACTGTATTGATAACTTGTTCACTACTAAGCAATGAAATACCCCAAAAAAAACAAAAAGAAAAAAAGAATCCAGCTCTTAAATACATGACAATCAAATCCACAAATTACCTTGAACTGTTTCAGCATTCGTTCATCTGAGAAATTGCAAAGCCACAATATAACAGAAGCATTAAATTTTTCAATAATAGAAACTTTGGAAACATTAGGCATCAACCTGTAGATCTGCAGGATTCCGTTTAAGATGAAGTTATAGCTTACAAATGTCAGTGCATGCAAATTGAAAGATAACGAGAATGACTTGACATGAAATCTGACCTCAAAACCAGTCAGTCCAATCTCAAGATTATCATAGAAGTCTTCAACTTGAAAATTTCCTGGGGTATCATCTGCAAATTCTACCACACAGGCTTTTGACATAAAATCCAATAATGAAGAACCATTATCAGTCTTCAATCTGGATCTAAAGAATAACGCATCTAACTCCAAAACCTGCCACATGTGACCTTCAATATGTTTCATAGCACATATACCATTTTATAATAAACAGCAAGAAATCACAAGTAAAAGGAAAAAAAACATAAATGAATCATCAAGGTTCAAAAATCTTATCAAAAATCTTACATAGCCAGATGCATTATGGAACTATATATTATATGATACGTGATGCAATTTTTATAGATGAAAAGCCTCCAAGGCCTAAGTTGGGAATTAAGGAATAAAGCAGATACTTAAAATAAAAACATCACAAGCTTTGGAGAACCAGAAAATGATCAAGCAGGATGAGCTTAGCTAGGAGGATGGTTAAAATCATCGATCCCCTGTCCAAGAGTATTGCTAGTCTGGATGACTCTTTAGAAGATAATTTGGAAGCTTCCACAGGAATCTTAGGACTGATGGAATAAAGTATAAACCTCTGTTTTATTTGTTTCCTTCTGTTAACCCTAATTTATGTAAGAAATGGGTGCCAAAGTTAGGGATTTCCTCATTTTGTGATGCCAGATTACTTGCGTTTTGCTCTTCTATGACAAATAAATTCAGCAAGATGAACACTAGGAAGTACACAGAAGTATATGTTATCAATTCCAACCAGCAAGACACAAATAATTAGAAAAGGGGAAAAAAACTATGATTAAGGGAAGCAAGCCAATAAGACTGCTGCATTGAAGAATGTGAGCAAGAGTAGCACAGAAGAAAAGATGAACTGTGAGCTCGGCCAAACATGGATTTAATATGCAGAATCAATTTAATGTCATAAATGCAAGACCTCCAACCAACAATCAGCAGAGCACATAAAGAAAAAAATTGCCTTTTGCCCACTTTGGATGCAGAATTCAAAGCTTATATAAAAAGACAACAGTAAGGAAATGATAAGGCAATATATAATCTTAAGAGAGATTACATTATGACATAATTTACTAAGAGTGATAGAACTGACATACATACAAATATATAAAAGCCAAAACGAGAATTACGATAACGTCCACAAAAAGAAAATAATATATTAACAAAAAACAAAAAAAAAATTATGGGGAGAAACTATGCACATGACATATAGCTATCAGATACCGAATCTTACCATGACAAGGTATTCTATGTCTTCATTCTTCATTGGAAATTTTAGGATAACGTCATGGAAAGTTACATCCCAGAACAACTTCTTATGGTTATAAGCAAAGTAGCTGCAATTTGAACCAGAAACATAAGGATAAACTATTAACTAAAAAAACTACATTACTAGCATAAAAGAGCCAGGGAAGCATTTCACCAATGGCGAACTCACTTAGCTTTTGATAGCAATCTAGCCTTAAAATTTTTGAGTCCATTAAGAGAAGACAATACCTGTTATTGAGAGTAACTGAATAAGAGACTAAACTTAAAACTAATATATCATGAACACTATTTCAAATAATTGCTTAAGAGTGAAGAATAAGGCTTGCTATCCATAATTTATGCATAATGTACCATAACAAATGCATGATATTTACACAAGGACAATGAACATACTATACCTACCAAGCATGTAAGTTTGAAGAAAACATTCTTGTTCATCCATGATTCCTTAATCAATAAGCCACTTAAATTTATATGAGGTAGGCCTCATGGATTAGTGTGTGATTGGATTAGTGTGTGATATTTTAAAACGTTAAGAATGGTGTTTATCCAATTCTTCACTTGTTATTGACCCTCAATTTCTTACAAATACCTAGATATGGCAACTTGAGGCTAGAGAGGTTCCTACCATGAAACCTAAAACATCTAAAAGGAAAGTTACAAGACTTTCTTTTGCTTTTATCTGGACCTTGATAAATTTTTTTAGAAAAGAAAAAGGCAAAAATAAGAGGAAAGAAAAGTTTACACAAATAGCCACATACATTTTTGTGGCAAAGTTGAATGACAGAGACACTTGAAACACAATACTCAATATAAATAGAATAACAGAATTAGATATAGCAGAATACATCAAAAGAAAATAGCATACAAAGCCAGGACAACAGACCAACAATACATGCATAAACTTCATGCAGAAGTTTATGAGTACAAAAATGAAGAACAGTAGGATCTTCAAAGGCCATTAAACAGTCCTAATAAAATTATAACAGTTTCAAAACTTTCTGGATAAAATGTGAGAGTCATACTATACAATTCTTGTCATGAAAACTACCGTAAATTTGCATGACGAGTCATGCCTGCATTGGCCAACAACTTAATGGCTTGTAGCGCGCCCCTCTGCAAACATCATATGACCTTAAGGTCACCAATACTGACACACATCAATGGCCAGAATGGTATTAACTCCATCGTCAATGATTTCATGAGAACTTGTAGTCCAAATGTGCAACCAATTTAGATATATGTGACTTGCGTCTATGCTCTGTCTCTCATACATGAACCCTAGACTTATGCATGTATAAATAGATTCGTTGAGAATAGTGTTTCTATAGTAAGGGTCAAAGTATCGCATGCTGGTGGTAGTATACCAACCTAACAGTGGCACAGTACATGTGCACTGCGATCTGGTGCTAGTGCTTGGCATGAACTAGCATGGGTTTATGCCAAAGTATTGACATGTAGCCAGTACAATGCTGGTGAAGAATAGGCACTGGGACAAAATGTATCACAGTCCCAATTGCAGACCAGCACTTCAATCCATGTCCTAGGCAAAATTTATGGCCATTTCAAGGTGTTAAGATCTTATGTACCAAAACAAGGAGTGGATGAACAACCAAGATACTCTTGCTACATGCGCACACAATGTAATCAATATAAATATTTGGCTATGGAAGAAGTAAGTGATATATGAATAAAATTTAAGAAATTCATTAAGAAATGAGAAATACATAGTTTTAGAAACTATGACACAATAAGATCAAGGTCCTAATAAAGAACACTAAATTTGATCCATGATTGAACTTGGAAAGAGAAATGGGTGTAGAAACAAGAGCAACTGTCAACTGATCAATAGTTTATTGTGTTGATTAGAGTCTTTTTTGAAGAGATGAGGAGAAAAGTTCAATTTACTTTTGGAACTATAGGTATTCCACTATTATTGTTCACCATGAAAAATAAGTAATTTCCAAAGAAGCTTTTCATATTTGAACAAAGCATAAGTCCCCAAAACAATTGATATTTGATATTTATGCACATTGGATGAGGTAGATCATGATGTATAGCATAAACTGAGATATCAAACAAAAGTAACCTTAGGTATACAAAATAGTTGGAACTTGGATGAAACGAAGTTGTGCTGCAATATCAATCATAGAATATGTAATAGAAGCAATGTAGAGGGCCAGTACAAACAAGCATAACTCCAGATTTGATAGCTGATTTCATTACTTCATAGCCTGAGTAAATGAATCAGAACTCGATGTAATTCTTGACCAAGGAAAGAGTTTTACTTTATGTTTGGCTAGCCCCTAGAAACCTTTTTGTTTCTTTCTATAATTGCTCCTATAGGGAGTTACAGATGGCCCATACCTTGTTGCAGAACCTAAAGTTGGTTTGTTTCCTTCTCAAATTGGAATTCTGAATGAGGTCATGTGTGGGAGATATGGATCAATTGCTAGGGTTTTCTAGGGTTTAGCTGTCTTTAGTAGTACTAAGAACCTCTATACTTCTTATATTGGGGGTCTCCCAAGGATTTAACTAAGCCTATCATTGACCAAAAATAATACTCTGTAGACCATGGATTGCTGAACCATACCGAACCAGCCTATTCAGGGCATACCAAACTGGACCAGTCGGTTACCAACACGGCTCAAGCATCCCATTTGGTTTAGGATGAAAAAGGCCCTATCAGAGAGAGAGAGAGAGAGAGAGAGAGAGAGGGATGGCCACAATGTCATCCTCTATCGATTAGGGGAGAAAGGTAACTAAAGAGGATAGCAATCACGGTCCTCTATTTCAAAACCTTTTTTTTATTTTAAATTTTGACTTTAAGTCAGCAAGCCATCTGCTAATATTCCTTTGGTGAACTCAGCAAACTGTTTGCCGACTTCAATTCAAAATTTAAAAATTAAAAAAGGGTTTGAAACAAAGGACTGTGATTGTGATCCTCTGCTAGGGCCATGGCTGGCTTCGTTCGCCCCCTACGCCATGTCAAAACCCTAACGGATTTCCCTCTGTCCTTGGCCGGGCAATGATGATGCTATGCAACCGACGTCAGTCACTCCACCCCCACCCCCGGCACCTTTCTATTGCCGGATCCAAGCCCCTCTCAAAATTTTCACTATTAATAAATAATTTGCAAAAGAAGGAATTAGTTTTCTGGAAAAAATGATATGAAAATTGTTTAGTTTTCTGGTATCTTTACAGTTGGTTCTACTGCTAATGCCATAGGCATCCAACAATTAGCAAAGTCTAACTATTTTATCCAAAAGCTATCACTGATCTGGATTGTGTCATTGTTTATGAAAAACTTTTCAAACATTTTGGCTGAATATTGTATCTAAGAGCAAGCTTTTCAACGACGCATCATATTCAATAGGCACAAAAAAGTTAGCTATAAGAAAAAATAACAAAGGAAATATGGCATAGCATTGCTGGGAGGTTAGGAGAGCCCCTTTCAACTTCTTAAGACAAAATAAATAAATAAATAAATAAAATAAAATAAAATAAAATCAAACCAATGGCAACAATATTATCACCTCAGTTTCTGAAACCTGTTCAACTTCAGAGGTGGTGAATATTATTTCATGATAACTGGAAGATGAAAAGATGGTAACAAATTATAATAGCAGTGTTATCCTCTCTATCTTTCCATGCATATTTTAACAATTTATAAAGTCTTTTGTACCTCTCCTTACCCATGCACACAAAGAAAAGGATATGACAATTAATACTCCAATCTTCATGCATTTCGGATATTTATGTTTTTCATTCTGTTTATTATGGACCCAAAAATGATTAAACAAATGGTTGCAAAATTGATTCTAAAATATGTGGTTGCTGTTTACAACCAGCTTTAAGTCCCAATCATGCAATGATGTAGACTAAATTTCTATTTTATGTAGAACAAATATGAACCAAGAATAAAATATACCTATGATTGGTCAAATCATTTACATATATGTTATTACTCCAATCAATTTAGGTAGAAATTATAAAAGCATTGACAATAATCTATTTTGGAATATCATTCTAGCCAGCTGTGTTATCTGTTCTTGTAATGGTAACACGTGCATGAACTATTGTTACATTGCAATTCACTTGACATTGGGCCAATTTTAGACAAATTATCAAGAAGCTATGTGTCCTATTGTAGTTATAAAGAACAATTTAATTAATCTTCAGAATCTGTAGGTTATCCTTTTACATAGGAATTGGGTTCGCATCTGGTTGAGACATGAGGGAAAACATGTCACCCTGAACCCAAACTGTTTATTAAACATGTCAGAAATCCAAAATGAACCTGACCTATTTATTAACCAGATTGCCTGATCCTTCTAAAATAACCCATTTAATAGACACGTCAAATCAGACCAGGTGAGTAAAATGGGGCTTAAACAGTTTAAACAAGTTAAACAGGACTTTAAACAAGTTGGTTGTGACCTTGTCTACCCGAGACAACAACTAAACAGGTTAGAATAGGTTAGAGATGTCAGAACTCTAAACCTGAACCCTACCCATTTAATGAACGGGTTAAGTCAGTTCAACGCATTTATCCCAAACCCAAATCCACTTATCTCAGGTCACTTAGGAGTCAAGTAGGCTAATCAGGTGATAAGTTGCCGCCCCTACGCCAAGCATCAAGGTCTGCAGTACCAGAAGAGGCATCATACCAGTAGACCCGCAGTATAGTACAATATCCCCCCTACCCCCACCCCCACCCCCACCCCCACCCCCCGTGCTATGCCATTCTGGTGTCAACCAATAGGAAAACCAGCATGGGAGGGGGAGAGGAGGAAGAAGAGAGGAAAAGAGAGAGAGGGAGAGACAAAGGCAGAGGGAGGGGTAAGGGAGAAGGAAAGAGGAGAAGAAGAGAGAGAGAGAGAGAGAGAGAGAGAGAGAAAGAGAGAAGGGGGAGAGAGAGGAAGGGAGGGAGAGAGGGGTGGCGTGATCTCTCTCTCTCTCTCTCTCTCTCTCTCTCTCTCTCTCTCTCTATATATATATATATATATATATATATATATATATATATATGTATGTATGTATGTATGTATGTATCGCACCCTCTCTCCCTCCCTTCCTCTCTCTATCTCTTCCCCTCTCTCTCTTCCTCTCTTTCCCTCTCCCTCTCCCCCTCTCTCACCAATTTCTCAATTTCGTTGATGGAACCATCCCAATCCACCACCAATACAGTTTACTACACCCTGAATCGAGCGGTTTGGGATGATTCTATCTTCCTTGCTCAGCGTGATTATTTTTCAGAGAGTTTCCATCTAGCAACAATTCAAACTTAGATCAGCAAATAAGGAGCCAATTTTGGGGTATCTCCCATGCATCTCAAGGTTCCTACATCCAAGAATATAAAAGTCCTCAAAGTTGATCTATGGTATCTCAAAAATGTTGGGATTGTGGGACCTAATGAGTCCAAGTAACCTCCCATTAACCACCCAAACATCTCTTCACCTTCCCACTGTTGGAGAAAACACATGAAACACAGTAAGGCTACACTGATATACATGCAAATTAGATTACCACTGCTAAATTGACATGCAGTTTAGTCAAGGGTAGGCGAACTCCAAATGTGTGTATCAACCTCAAATCAATATGTATATAAAAATGATGCACAAATTGGAAAATAATAGACAATTAATGTTTCATAGGAAAAGAAGTGCACATATTTTTCACACTATCATCAAGAAAGATAAAAATTAGATGATAAAAGAGTCATAAGACTATCTTAGCTCCAACAAAATTGACTGCAGTGTGAAATAAATAAATATTCGTTGGGTAAAAGCCTAAATTGTTATATTATAAGCATCTGAGATCCACCAAACTGCAGGGAACAGTGAATGTCTGTGCACACCTAAAAGGCTGTGTCTGAAGGCCCTGAACACGTAAGGTGAGCGCATATGCATGGAAGACAGTATGCAACTTCCAGATAGAAGTAACATAAAAATAGTCTATAATAAAATGTTGTCTGAAAATGGAAACTTCAGACATGAAAGCATGTAGTGTAAAAGACTTTCATTGCAACAATTGGAGAAAACAGGATGTTAACCGACATTAGATATATCAATAAAATTTAACAAAATCAAGAAGATCAAAGTTTCAGCAGAATATTACCCTATTGTGCTGGAACTCAAACGAAGCAATAATGTGATAAAAATGCACCACGTACAGAAAGAATTCTGATTCAAAAGTAGCTTCAAATGGTTGGATCACAGCCTAACCATACAACAAGTCAACGGATCACAATTTAGATATGAATGCAAAAGCTTATAAAAGTCATAACAGGTGTAGATTTCACACTAAGAGGACAATTATTAGAATAACTTGATGCACCTTTATTGAAACTGCAAAGTTTTGGTTGGAACGTGGCACACTAATTTGCAAATTAACAAAGGGCAGTGTATGCTCTGTTGATATCTCCGAAAGAATAGTCTACAGGATAGATGAATTGTTAAAAGATGCCATTGCACGAAAGAGAATACCAACTTATAAGTGTAAATAATTAAATAAAAAGAATATATACAAAGAAAAGAAACCTTTTTAGCCATTAGCATGATCTCCTCATTGCATGGGTTAACAATTTTTAAAGAATTTATCGATGCAAGAACAGCAGCTGATTCTTCCCAAAATTTACAGTCAACACTGGTTCCACTGAATATCACTTTAGCAATCTTCCTAGCAAATGTCCTGAAACATTACATTCACGGTGGAATATTGATCAATTATGAGAAATAAACAAGTCATAGGAACATGAAAAATGAAATGCCAACTTAAATATCAACCACAATCATGAAAGAACTGACAATGGCATTAAAATGGAAGTTTTCGCTTTTTCTAATGCAATGAAGAGTTTTCACTTGCATCAATCTCATATTAACATTCAAAACAGCATTGCAGTATATGACTTAAATTAAGTACAGCCATGAAAAAACATGATAAAACTGAAATGAGCATTACATAGTACTTAGAAAATAAATTATATCCTTCATGTGCAAGCTCTTGATGCTTTAGGAGGATAACATAGGATTTCCTTTGAGGGAAAATTTTCAAGCCCACTAACAACCGATTATAGTCACCATAACCATAACCATCTAGCCTTTTCCTTATTATTTGGGCTCGGCTTTATGGATCCTTATTCACCAAGCATTCCTATTTAAGGTCATCTCTAATGTTATTTCAAATTTCTCCTATCCTTCCTCACAACTTCCATCCATGTCACTTTAGGTCTTCCCCTCTTTTTCCTAGCATCTTCAATACAAACCAAAATACCTCTCCTTACTGGAGCCTCCTCACATCCCTTTCGGATATGTCCATTTCATCTCAATCGATTTTCCATCACTTTGTGCTTACTTTGTGAAACTTGTACAACCATGGAATGCCATACTGCCCCCTACCAACCGTCTCGTACTATACCAGTCTTGTACCGGTATAACGTTTCAGAGCGTACCGACACTACCGTACCATACCGAACCACGTACCAATATTATAGTAGAATTTTACCGGTACAGGATCCGGTATCGAGATGGTGAACCGTGTGTACAACACCTCTAACATATTCATTTCTTTTTTTCTTTTCGACTCTTACCATGCATCCATCTTAATAATCTTATTTCTGCTATATTCAACTTGTTTTCATCTACTTTCATTATTACCCAACACTCTGAGCCACACAACATGGCAGGCCAATTTTAGTTAGTCCACTAAAAAACCATATTTGGAATTTCAATCAACTAGAGAGTGCTTGCATCTTCTTCTCATTGGATGCGGTCACAAGGTTCAAAATGACAATTTATCAACCTAACTAGCAAGCATAGGCCTTACAAGATGGTAGCATCTCTACCATTTGTGATCTCATAATTTTATAAACTTGTAGACACATATTTCTAAATAACTCTATAGGTCTCTTTAGAATCTCTGCATTATATTTTTATACACTTAAACTAAAGTTTCAGATAATTCCAGAAACCCATACCTCCTTTCCCGCACCAATTTCATAAGAACTAGTTCTCCCGGTTTGTCCTGCATCTCTCTATCCTACAGAAACATGAGGATGAGGAACCTCTAATAACTTTTTAAGGTTTCAGATGATGTGCCTAATCTTCTTCAAAAACAATCTTGCCTTATCAAAATTAAAAATGTATTTTGACGACCTAACTTTCATCAGTATCTGAGAGCTATGCTAGAACTCTGGTTCTATCATATTAGCATTGATAATAATGATAAGATCAAGCTACCAAAATGGCCACTCTGTTGAATATGTTGTAGCAGAAATAATCTATTTTTGCACCAATAATTCATAGAAGGTCACCACACCATATGCACCAACTTTCAAGCAATAGCTACTGAAGAGAAAATTTCATCAGGCGCTTTGATCCTCAAAAAAAAAAATCAAAAGAAAAGAAAAGAATATAGACCACAACACTTTATCATCATAAATCACATCAGTACAAATTTGAGGATCAGCAATAGTATTTTCAGTTTTCCCACACATTATTTACATGTTATTTCACAAATGTAACGATAAGCATGGACAATGATAATGCTCGAGGTATGCATAAAAGGAATCAGTACTTTATGCTGATTGAAGCGATAATTTGGCTAATGTTGAGTTTGATGGAAGATGAAAAAAAATTATCCTTAATTGGAAGATCCCCGCTAGAAGCAGCTACCAGATGAAACTCAGTTGCCTCATAAATATCCTGCATAAGGCAAGATAAATAAGAGCCGAAAACAAGCAGCCACATGACAATGACAAAATAAATATCACCTTGATAATTTCATCTGAAACAACACCGGCAAATGAACTGGTGTCAGCTGTTCCGCCAGCTCCAAGCATGCCAAGGGACAACCAATTTAACCATCCACGTGCTCTACTTGAAGATTGTTCACCATTTTGGTCCTCATCAGCAGATTTAGCATCACTTGTTGCTGTAGTACGAGACCTTGACTTCAATAATAAATCCTGCAATCCAATAACAATATTTTAACATAACTAAAATTTAAAATTAAGAACAAAATTAACAGCCAAAAATATATATTAAAAAAAAGGTTCTCAGCAAATGAAATTTAACACTGTAAAATGATATGTCCCATTCTGATACCAAGAAAAAGGATATATCAGATTTCAATCAATAACTGTGATAAACAAGTGAAACCAAGGCTCAGATTTCCTCAATCTTAGGTTATTAATGAAACTACAGATTAACCAAAATTAACATATGATAAAATTTTCACTCATTGTCAAATAAAATCATCATTACTTTCTAAAATTTAAAAAAAAAATGGATAATTCAAATTTCAAGCTAATTATTCAAAAATCATAGTAGTTCTTTCTTTATTTACATGATAGTGCATAACCTGTGATTAGACATTAAGACACATCACCACCTAGATGTCTTAATTATAATCAAGGAAATATTTTCTAGCAAAAGAGTATCTATTATCTAACTAGTCGACTTTCAAATTTTGCTGATATATTTCTTTCTCTTGATTTTTGGTATTTCTTTCATTTTAATATTTAATAAGCTTGAGATGTCAATAACTAAACTACAACTCATATTAGACCTGGATCAAGATTAATTGTGGGAGTTTTGATACTGCAATTATAAAATTATATATCATGTTTATTGGTTATTGAATTACTCTGTTAAAAATAACATAGAAAATTGTTTCATATTTTATTTATAATGTTTTCACAGACAATTTGTACCACTCAACGATGGTAAAGTTCTAAAATGGTCAATAATGGTTTTCATTGACATGAAACCACTTGAACAGATTTTAGATAAAGCCAAATGCTAAAATTTTATCTCAAGAGGACAAATTCATCTTGGCAGCTAGCAGTTACTTTTCATCATACACAGAAGTGGTTCTGCTTAATGAGGTGAAAGGTGACATGAGGACCAATCAACCAGCATAACTGCCTCCTCCCCATATGGAAATGAAAGAATGATCTACACATTCGACCTAAATCTCTACATAATTCAAATTTCAAAGTAAACTACTTTTCAAAAGCATGAAATTCAATTTATGGAACATAGTTTTGGAAGATAAATATTTTATAAAAAATAAAAAATAAAAGGAATATATGGAAAGAATTTTAAGGAAGAAAAGAGAGGAAGTGCAGAAGGCCTCACTTTAAAACATTGAGGCCTGCAAATGGGTTGGGCTGGACCAAGGAATACTTGACCCAAATCCAACTCATTCTCACATTTGGATAATGATTTTGGATCCAGATCCAACCTTTGGAGTTTGGTCAGGTCAAATCAGGCAGCATTAGGTCGATGGTATGCATCTTAGATCCAATGGATCATTTGGGAGGATGAGGGACAAGTATGACCAGGATCCAACTCAAAATATCCAGGATCAGGTCAGATTTGCGGTTCAATTCTAGCATCCATAAAAAATAATAATTTATAATTAAATATAAAACCAGCCCATCTCAACTAGTTTGGGGTTAACGCTTAGTTGCAAGGATTGCTGAACCAATACCAAAGACCATACCTGCCTATAACCGGTTCAGTACGATACGGTCTCATACTGTACAATGCCAGGACATACTAAGAGGGAGCGGGAGAGGGAGAAGCAAAGGAACTGATAATGAGAGAGGGACAGAGGAGGGGAAGAGAGATGAAACAATGGGGAGAAGGAGAGAAGTGGAGGGGCTTATCTAGGCATCGGGACCAGTCTTCACCTCGACGGCAAAGGCAAAGGTGGAGGGGTGGGGTAGGCGGCGCGAAAGGCAAGGTGGATGAGTGAGAGATCGAATGAGGCAGCAACAGTGATGGTGCCGCCAAAGACAAATGGGTCATGCAGGAGGTGGGTGGCGACAGTGCAAGCTAGGACTTGCTTTAGAGAGAGGACCTTGGAAGGCATCGAGGGGGTGGGGTGGGGGGGGGGGTGGGGGTGGAGAAGAGAACCTAGAGGGCATCAAGGGGGAAGGGTTGGAAGGGGGCTCGAGATGCTTTATAGGGGCTGAACTAACCCGACCACGCGAACCATTTCAGTTCTTAACTAGTTCGGTTCAATATGACCCAAACCGCCCGATTCTAGATGGTTCAACCTTCCTTGGTTGTGATGTGTTGCACAATTAACTATAAAATCACTAGAAATTTTTTTTAAAAGAAATAAAAAGTCAAACTCTAACTTGAGCTTTCATTCAAAAACTTTAATTTCATCCAAGTAATTGATCAATTTTTAAATTCACAAACTACAATTTTTAGAATACATATTATGATACATATGAAAGCAGTATAAACAAGAATCAATTAAAACAAACAATGAGATATGAACATTAGATATAATCTAAGTGAAAATAGAAGAGGAGATGTTGAGATGAAAAGGAGGAATTAGTTTAAATGAGAGTTCATTCGATGAATTGAAAAGAAATTTAGAGTGACAAAGGAGGAGGTTTATATGATTCAGATTTTTGGGTTAAGTTGGATCAGCTTCAGATTGGATTGGGCCTCTTTTTTGTTGACACAAGTTAGACCCAGATGATCTACGAGTCAGGTCAAGTCGAGTTGAAAAGTACAAGATGCAGATTGCACCTAAAAATCAGATCGGTCCAATTTTTGAACCTGACCCACCCCTCAGCTCTTCAAATATGGATGGGGCCAAGTCCAATCAGGTCAAAACCAGGTCAAACCATGAGTTGACCCAACCCATTTACAGACCCAAAAACAATGGTCAAGAGGCAACAACCCTTTTGGTGTCACTTGGTCAGACCAAAGCATCACAACATGATAATTTTACATAGGCAGAAACAAGGCTAGCAAACTAGTATTGCCAAGCAATAGGCAAAAAAAAAAAAAAATCATAGCCATACCATAGCCATAATAATCCAGCCTTTTCCCAACTATTCTATTGGCTTTATAGATGTTCACCAAGTAATCCTATTTAGGGTGGGCAATAAAATTTGACCAAACATATAATAGTAAAACAAATAAGAGAATGACAATAACAACGTTTAAAGAATGAGGGAGAGGGTAAAATTGCGAACCAATTCAAACTTAAAACTATGACTCTCACAAAATTTAGAACTCAAGGATGATCAATTTTGGTATTGGACCCCATACTAGTTGCTTAACCTGTGTAGGTCAGTTTGGTATGGCACAATCCCTAATGACATATAGTACACTGCTAGAGACAAGATGGTAGTTGTAGCATGTTGGTATAATACCATATTGAGCCCTCGTGTCATATCAATACTTTGATGTTGATTACAGCATGCCCATACTAGGTGGAACAATTTTGTATGGTAAACCTTCATTAAAGAATCAATCAAATCACTACTTTCTTTGAATTAGTCAATATGAATATTTGATCAAACTATGCTTAATCAGATTTTACCAAATACTCTTCCCAAAACCAACAAGATAATAATAATCCTGTAATGTTGAGTTTCAAGTGTCTTGTAAAATATGGGTCCCATCTACACTCGCCAAAGCTCCCTCCCTCCCCCAAGCAACCATAAAGAAGGGGGAAAAAATAAATTTATATCCAGCAAGGTAATGAAATCTCAACAATACCATGCCATACCACTTGGACCCCATGTCACATGCTTTATCATTAGATACTAACATGGTTATCATCCAATATGGCAAACAATGAGTACATATGGTGGGCAAGCAGCATCTACTCCCATACCACCATGTGAACAATAAGGGGAAGATATGCTAGATTTCAAACCTTTGGCATCCTCATGCAAATGTAAATGACCCTTCTGGATGATCAGTGGTTGAGTGCCTTGAGTTATGTCATGTTCATTTTCACTTTCTTTTGTCTATTGTTCATTACATTTCATTTATTATATGATCCATACACCTTTGCTTTCATTTATGAGGTTGGAGTCTATAGTTCACTTCACTAGTTCAATCATTTTACACACTACTATAAACATGTCCATATCAGTCAAGATTAGTGTTCACAAAATCATCCCAAATCGGGTGGTTCCAAGTATTTCAAGCCGTACCAACCACAAACCAAGATGGTTCAGCCTTCCAAATCGGAACACCGGATGAGGGAGAGGGAAGAAAGGGAAAGAGAGAGAGAGAGAGAGAGAGAGAGAGAGAGAAGGGGAGGGAAAGAGGAGACGACTCCGCTGGAGGGCCAGCGGTGGCGCACCAAGACCACCAGAGGGCCGCGGAGGCCTCCATGGCTCCGTGTCGTCCGATAGGACATTTAATCCAGAGAGATAGAGAGAGGGGGGGAGCAAGGCTACTGAAGGAAGGCGCAGCCGGCAAAAAGGCCGTCGGAGGGTGCCGGGTGGCCGTCGTGGCCACTAGGCAGCGAAAAAGGCCCGGGTGGAGCCGCGGCCATAGAACAGGGGCAACCGCCTCTATTTATTACTTTTTTTTTTGTAAACAATGATGGTAAAGCTGGCAAACCCATTGCCGGCTTCACTATGGTCAAGATTTTTTTATGAAAAAAAATCCTGTGAAACGAGGCAACCAACCCCATTTCACGTTCATGGAGTTGTGGGCCGCAATTTTGCCATTTGACAGTCATAGTGGCCAGCCGGAGGCTCTGTGATGGCCTCTCCACTGACTTCCCCTCCCCCCTTTTCTTCCCCTCTCCATCTCTATTTCGACCGTGATTTGGCAGAAGAAGTGAAGACCTTGGAGCCCTACGAGTGCACCCGTGACCTACTTGTGGCCACCGTCGGCACCTCCTTGGCTACCCTCTCCCTCCCTACCCCTTTCTCCCTCCCCCTCTCCTCTCTGTTTTCCTCCTCCCGGTTCCTTTCTTCACTTCTGTATCAGTTCACGTCGGTCCGATCTAATACAGATCCGAACCAATACATACCACTAGCCGGTCAGCCAACACTAGTCTCGGTACTAGCTCCATGGTCCTTGGTCAAGGTTATCAAAAACAAAAAAGAAAAACAAGTGTTAATGTTGAATCATTAGAAAACTAGCATATCTTTCCCATCCAATCTCTATATACCCTCTCCTCTCTCCCACTTGATCTCTCTTCTCCTCTTTCTTCTCTCTCCACTCTCCTCTCCCTCTTGATTTCTCTCTGCCCCATCTTCTCTCTCACATCCAATCTCTCTCCCACTTGACCTCTCCTCCCTCTTTCCACCCTCTCTCTCCCCTCCCCCCACCCTAGGATCTCTCTCCCCTCTTTCCTCTCTCCCATCTCTCTCCCCTCTCCAATCTCTCCCCTCTCCAAGCTGACAGAATTAGGCTTCAAGCCAAGCTCGAGTTAGGCTCCAGCCAAAATTTTGGAAATTTAAAAAAAAAATTCAAGACTCAACCTGGCCCAAAGCCCAAAATTTTTTCAAGCCAAGACCAAGCTGCATCGTGACCCAACCTGTCCCGACATGATTCCAGCCCTAAATTTAATCAAGCATATGTATTCTATTCAAATATAAAAATATAAGTTTTGAATCATTTCAGCCTAAATTTGAAAAATATTTCCACCCATAAAAACATAAACTAAAAGCAAATTCTTAGCAACCAGCAACCAAAACAAAAGTGCAGTTTAAGCCTACATCATGGAGCACAAAAGGGAAGAAGAAATATTGAGATAGGCAATCAAATGAAAGATAAAACATAGAAGTAATCAAACGGTGATGATGATATTTACCACTCCTAACCAAAAGCATATATAAATGAATTCCTCTTTCAATATTTTCAAGAGATCAAATCATATAAGAATGTGAACAATATCAAAAAGGTAAATCAATAGATTCAGAACTACAATATACACTAATTTCCTCCAACATCAAAATGATACCTGATACAATCATAACACAAAGCATACCTGCAATTGCTGCTCTGCCATAGACCTGTAGCTCAGGATATCATCAATATCACACTCTTTATCCATCTTTTCTAGCTCTTGTAGAATGTCTTCATTGACATGCTGTACCAACCAGTTTGAGCATGAATGTGTTATAAACCATCAATATTAAAAATTAAACAAAATAATCTTAACCAAACTAGATGCAAAGAGTAGCACATAATAGTCATCAGCTCAGCAAGTAAATTAACAAAATTAAATGTTTTTAACAAGATATTTGGCATTGCAAGTCAACTATCATTTATTACGGACTACAATAATATAACATAAAATACAAAATATACAGATAGACACATAAATTACACACATGCACACAAACTTTATAATCATTGAAGTTTAGATAATCCATTGGGTTCAATGACAACACTGTTTCTTATTCAACTTTGGCCCATGTTTAGCATGGGAACAGCTTTTCTGTAACAGTATGGGCATGAGTAATAACTTGAGAGCAATAAGGTAGTTTGATGTACAAAAATTATATTCTGCCATTTTAGTAGAATAACTTTATTCACGTTTTAAAGAAGAGTGCCTTAAAACCTTTTTCCCAAAATCTCTTATTTTGGGAGCAATGGTGCTAATAAGGATGTTCAGCAGGACAAAGCGGTAGAAACCAGAAAAACATGGGTTTATTCTGGTCAATTCCATTTTATCTTTAAACCAAGCACACCTTTAATGTAAAACATTTCATGAATTTACATCTGAGAAAACAATAAAATACAATAATGTGATGCATGCACATGCTCATATTCTACAATGAATACCTAACTCAACATCCTAGGATTTTCCAATAGGCATCAAGCATATTTTGCATACTGCAGAAAAAAGAACTTTACTCACACTCTCAAGACTTCCCTAGAAAATGGAACAAAGTCATCAAAAGCTTGGATGAAAAATGAAGCACAACAAACTAAGAAGAGAACATCAAGGTACACCCTAAGCCCTGCATAAAGAATCTTTAAAAAAAAAAAAAAGGTTCTTCAAGAGATTATCAAGTCAAATCTGATTGCCACAAAATGTAAAATCAAAAGAACATCAACCAATAGCATTGGCAAGCATATGAAGGTGCAGCAGCAAATTGCAAAGCTAATCTAACAATGAATCTACTCTATCATCAAGCATCTACTAAATGATTCTTTTCTCTATCAACTGACCATTGTAGATTAAATCAAAACTCAGATGCAATGTGGTCCAAAAGGATGATGGCAAAAATTGCAAAATGTATTTCTCTTAAGACTAGAATAGAAATTTAAAGCATTCAAAGATAGAATTGGCGAAAATAGCAAGTAGACAATGCATCGTGGTCAGTTTATGTGGACAATACAGTTTCTAGGAATTGTAGAGTACCAAGGCAGAACCTTGTTCACCACACGGACTCAAATTGCACCACAAAAATGGACTGGCAGCTTAAATAGCCAAAGTGTTCTTACTTGGTGCATATGATGTCCTACCAAAGTAAACCTTTGGTGTAATTTACGGCACTCTAAGAATCAACAATTTCAGTTATTGGCAGGTGTTTGGTTGAACATGCTTTAAAAGTTAAAATGATACACTCTCCAGTTTATTTGTTTCACCTACTCACCAAATAAAAAGAAAATAGTAATGAAAATAATGTCTCGATAAATAAAACAATATCTCAAGTATGCAGATTCAAAAGTTAGAGCTAAAAAACAATGAAAATAGGATAAGATGTGCTATTAAATAAAATGGTGCCTTGTTCACCTGCTCTTCTTGGAGTAATTCCAGCTTTCTTTTGTACAAATTGACATATTTCCGGCAGTAATTTCTGTTACACCAGATGAACATATTTTAGATTGATGTTTAGACCATGATAAATAATAGAAAGGTCCGTTAAATTAAGAGAATCAGTTGCAGACTTGCATAATATATGGCAGACAAAGGACTTTTCCACTTCAGTTTTGAAAACAAGACCAACCATCCTAGTTTTCTTCAACTTCTGATTGTTTATCTTTCACATGATTGTCAAGGAATATCAGACACCATAAAAGTAATCAAAATATGCAAATAAACAAAATGCACATAGCCTTCAAAGGACAATGTGGATCATCTTAAATTGCACAGATAGTAATTATATTTGCAAAAAAAATGTGGAGAAGGGGCTGAAACTTTCTAAGAAAAAGAAAGTGGGGTTTTATTGTATAAAACACAAGCTATTAAAAAGGGAAGACTGCAAATTTAAAAATATTCCAGAAAATATGTTGGCTCCATTGTAGGCTCATTTAATAATAGCAAGACATTTTTACTGATAAATGGTTCACCATGCCGGTGCATGCTACCCCATACTGGGTGTGCTATAACATATTGGTACCAAACCGAGACTCAGTACAGCCCTCCCGTACCGAGTCACAGTTAGGTACTGACATCCATACCAGGTGCACCAACACTACTAGCATTGTACTAGTATAGGGTCTGGTATTGAGGTGGCAATCCTGTGCCATACAAATAAAGTGAGCAAGCAAGTTCATATTTGAATGTCCACTAACAAAGGTAATAGCTTAAAAAACAAAAACAAGGGGCAAAAAAAAAGGATTGGCAAAGACTAAAATGCAACAAAACTCTTCAAAGGTAAACCAGCTTCCGGTCTTCTGCACAATAGAATAGGTCAACCAAATTCAGAAAATGTAATACTATGAATTCGCCATTTCAAGGAAAAAGAAACTATTGACTTAGCTATATCAAGAGTGAGGAGGCAGGACCAAAGAATTTGCCACTTCTGCACAACAGAGTGGGTCAACAGAAATCAGAAAACGTACAACTATGAATTTGCCATTTCAGGGAAAAAGAAATTATTAACCTTAGCTATATCGAGCATGAGGCAGGACCAAAGGAAAAGATGGTGAAATTATGGAAAGGTAAAACTGCATATTCATCAAGATGCTAAATCAGGATATTACTAGAGAGACAAAAAAAACAAATCAATTTTTCAGGGAAGAAAGGGAAAATGAATTTTTTTGGGGGAACAAAGGTTTCTCATCATAAAATGCATATTGAGTCAGATAAAAATAACATGTAATAAATGATTGGAGAATATTGTTATGCAGTAGGACAAATACTTTATGGTGTTCTAACATCAGTCCTAACCACATGCCTTTTGTTAATGTGGTTTATTTTAAGCATCTTAATGCTCAATTTTTCACTAAAGATACCCCTTGCTTAGACAGGCAAGAAGCAAGTTAGCATTGCTGTGTTGCCGTCCCTGACATCATGTACATGTCACACTCAAAAAGTATCTAGTTATATTGCATTTTCTGACTTGGTCATGGAGAAATATATCAAAAACTAGATTTTTAAATTTTGCATTAAAGCAAATGCATTAGATCATGTTTTCACTTTGCCCAGCACTTTTACCAGCATATTGTTCGCTTTCCCCTTGTACTGTATAAAAAGTGATTAAGTTTCTTTGCAGGCTAATTCTACTGTTCTCTCTGAATCCATTAAGAAACAATACAGATTACATTTTGTGCTAGGTTTTGAAGGGGCATCAAATATTTGAGTCACACAAAGTCAGTGAATCTATATACATTTATATGCAGATTTATTATGTGAAAATATCATACATGAGCATTTATGATAAGTATATGTGTGCACACATCATTGTGGAAAAATGCATCAATGCATTAGCTCCATTTTCTCATCAACTATTAGTTCCAAGGATCCACAAAATCAAACAGCAAACTAAAAAGCATGCAATGAAAAGACTTTTCGGCATTAAAATATATGCATCAAGTAGCAATAAAAAATGAAAAAAGCAAAATAAAAAGCATGCAATAGAAAGACATTTTGACATTGAAACTATAATACATGCAGCAATAAAAAAATCTACTTATAAGAAACATTAGGCTATGTGTGGTTTCTAGAACTGGAAATTAAGAATGGTTTTCTCATTCTTAGGAAATCCATTCTTAGCAATCATGGAATGCCATACCACCCCATACCACCCGTACCATACCACACCGGTCTCATACCGATATGCCATTTCAGAGCGTACCAATGCTATTGTACCATACCGAACTGCATACCTACATTATAGTAGAATTTTATCGATACAAGGTCCGGTACCGAGACGGTGAACCTTGCTAGGAATCATTGGGAATGATCAATTCTGATTCTTAAATTTGGATAGATTCAGGTAATCTTAATATTCAAGATTAAGGCAAGCATTGTAACATGTATATAACAGTATAATATTATTAATATGTTAATATTATAAAATGTTACAATTATCAATAATAATGTTAATATTTTATTATCAATATATTTAGTAATGTTAAGATTACAAATATTTACAGTATCATTACTAATTGTATAAGTTACAACTTTATAATATAATGATAATCTTATTATAAAAATACTATCAAATATGAATAACATAATGTAATATATAAAATATACAAAGTTATAAAATTTGTAAGTTTTTATAATTATAACAACATAATATAAAATTTTATTCAATAATGTTGGTTTTACTAATATTAATATAATATTTAATGAATACCAATATTACTAGGGTCATGACAATGATAGCCCATAGGGTGGTCATTTTATCAACCACCACTCACCTTTTTACTCAAATTTCTACAGTAACTATTTCAATTACATTCAGAATAACTCTCAATTGCTATGAAATTACAACTCAATTATATATTTTGCATGTCTACCCCTTTTAAAATCTCCTCTTAGTCCACGACTTCCTCTCCATGATCTTTTTTCCAATACATGCCTATTATTTCTTTGCATGCACCCGATGGTCCCATCCTATGGCTCCCTCTCCCTGTTGGGACCCTTTAAAATCTCACCAAGGCTAGCTCCCCACTCTCTAAATGCATATAGAGAGAGGCCTCGAAGTAGGTTTCCCTCGAGGTCAACATCGTTCATGAAGAAGAAGAGAGAGGAGGATGTGATAAAGAGAGGGAGACAAAGGCAAAGATCTATGTAATACGTAATGAAGAAAGAAGATAGAGAGCAAGGCACATGTGATGTATGATGCAGGGAAACATGGTGGTGTACATGTGATGTATGAGAGAGGGAAACATGGTGGCAAGGATCGTCGACTCAGAACCGGATCTAGTGCCGGTCGGCCGACGGTACGAGTTGGTGCACCTCATATTGGACCGTATTGGACCCAAATCAACATGAAACCGAGAGATGAACTGAGAGAAAGAGAGAGAGAGGGAGGAAGGGGGGAAGAAAAAGGAGGCAACAAAGACACCGACGATGGCCACCGAAGAGCTACGAAGGACCGCCAAGGCCTCTCAGGCTCTACAGTCCTCAACGAGAGAAAATGAGAGCAGAGAGAGATAGAGATAGAAAGGAGAAGGGAGAGAAGAGGGAGCGGAAGGCAGATATAGCAGCCCTCCGACGGCCTTCCCGCCGCTTCCACCACCTACCCTTCTCCTCCTTCCCCTCTCTCTCCTCTCACATCTCATGAAGGTGCGGGAGCTCTAGAGGTCTCAACAGCCCTCCGATGGCCCACCGCCGGCCTTGGCCTTTCCTTTCCTCCCCTCTCTCTCTTCCTCTCTTTCTTTCCTCCTCGCTCCGTTTTCACCAGCGTTCCGAATCGAATGTCCAAATCGCACCAGTTAGCCACCATTACAAGTTGACACACCCCGAACTGCCCAATTTGGGATGGTTAGGTGAACCATGCATGGTGGTTTTGTTGAAATATGGATTTGCTGCAAGCAAGAAAGATAGAAGGCTCAGATACATAGAGAAAAAGAAAACAGGGGTAGAAGAAAAATAAGATACAATTTAATTAGCACTTTTCAATTTAGTTGGACTTCGAAAAAAATAATTTGAATTGGAGTACGATGGGAGGTACCTAATAAAGTGACTGCACCATGGGTAGTTGTCATGACCAATGCTGACATTATAATAATGCTTATAAATTTAATGCAATAGAAATTCATATAATATGGGATATCATAATATAATTATAACTTTATAATAGCTATATTTATATAACAGGAATAATAATTATAACAATCACATGTTACAATATGATAATTTTAATATAAGGTATAATATGGATATACTATATAATACATAATATTATATTGTTCAATAGATAATAAAGTACTATACAAAATAAATAAATATATTATAATAATTACTTAATAATTATATCATATCTTATAATTATTATAATAAATATATAATTATTATAATAATTAGGTTAATGATATTATCATAATAATAATTCATTGATATTATAATAAATATATAATTATTGTAATAATAAGGTTAATGATATTATCATAATAATATGATTTAATAATACAATATTAAGCTAAATATTAAATGTTATTGATATAATATATGGTAAAGTAATATTAACATTGATAATATGATGATGATGATATATATATATATATATGACACATGCGCACACACAACATTATACTAAACAAGAAATAGTATATTGTTATAATATATTTTAGAGTTATAGTTAATGTTAGTAAATATAAAATGTCAGAAAACCTCCTACTTTTACCAAGGCACATATCCAACACTACGGAAAATGATACCCAAGCCCTCGGGTATGGTTTTATACCCCTACTTGTGAAAATCCAATACCCATGGGAATCAGAATTTCCATATGTAGAGGAGTTACCAAGCATGGGGATGCTGGATGGGAAACATATACCCATTCCTAGCTCCCAATTCTTGCGAACCAAATGTTCCCTAAGAAATAGACCTGTTCACTTGCCTTTCCAAGACACCGTAGGCATTTAACAGAATGATGTATGTGAAAAATGTAGGCAGGAATTGTTTTTTTAGAAAATAGGAGTATTATCTTTAGTTTTTTCATTAGCAACCAGCTAGTCAACACAAAAAAAGGAAAAAGCACACGAAACAACCACCTCAAGAAGTTGTACTTGCTTGAAAAAGAGTTCAGAAAGAGAAATCTGGTTCAAGATAAGGAACAAAAAGGCCAGCAAAATGATCAAATGATGCTGAAAATCTAGATAAAGATAAATATTTTCTGCCAGGCTCCTCCAGAAACATCATATTTTTTCCTCTTAAAATAATAATAAATAAAAATTCAAACTTAATACTTACCATAAAATATACTAAGATAATTTCAAAAAACAAACATTAGATGGCAAAATTAAACAGCATACACCAGAAGTCATGATTATAAATAGGTACTCACATTCGTCTACCAAGATAGATCCAAGAAGTCTTTCTTAATCTTTGACGAACATCTGCTAAAACAGATTCTTGTGCGTAGTGCCACAACATTTTCTGCCATCCTTTATGCTTCATTGATAATAAGCTCTGAGAGGGACGATATCGTCCATATCTGTTAAAAACAAAGGCAGCTAAAGCTACTAAAAGCGGATGACAGAATCGTAAACTTACTAAACATAGGGTGATGCCAGCATGATAAATCTTGAAAGGTCAAATATTGGAATTTAAACTTTGCATAAGACACGATAAATCATTTTTTTTTTCCAGACAATATCAAGGTCATAGATGCATAGTATGGTAAATCCAAGAAGAACATGGTTTTTATAGAACATAATCAGTCACACAATAACAGTGTATAATAATATAGGAATTACAAATTTATAATACAGGAATAAGAACATACATATATATACAGATATATTATGCAGCATGATGTATGGATGTACACATACATACATATATATACATATGTATGTATGTATCTACATATGTATATGTATGTATGTACATACATATATGTATACATACATATATGTATGTACATATCTATGTATGCACATATATATGTATGGATGTACATATATATGTATGCACATATATATGTATGGATGTGCATATATATGTATGCACATATATATGTATGGATGTACATATATATGTATGCATACATATATATGTATGTACATATATGTATACATATATATGTATGTACATATATATATGTATGTATGTATGTATGGATGTACATATATGTACATATATATGTATATATATGGATGTACGTAGATGTATGTATATATATGGATGTACGTACCTATATGTATATATATGTAGGTACCATATATACAAGGTTTTAAGAACCGGTACCGATTTTCGTACCGATTTCTAGTCGGTATGATACGGTACCGTACCGTACTGTCCCGTACCGATAATAAAAAAATCAAAAAAAAAAACCTTCCCAATGGCCAAAAAAAAGGGGGAAAAAAATTTTGCATGTTGTACCACCCCGTACCGATGCCGTACCGCCCCATACCGGTACCGTACCGCCCCATACCGGTACCGTACCGATCCATACCAAACCATACCGATCCGTACCGAACTATACCATACCGTACCGATCGATTCAGATCATTTTCCAAAAAATCAGCTTGAGCCATCCCGGTTCCATACCGGTACGATACGGTATGGGGTGTACCGATCAATTCAGACCAGTACGGAATTCCATGCATATATATACATATGTGTATATATTACCGATAATAAAAAAATCAAAAAAAAATCTCTCCAATGGCCAAAAAAAGGGAAAAAAATTTTGTATATTGTACCATCCCGTACCGATGCCGTACCACCCCATACCAGACTGTACCGACCCGTACCAGACTATACCATACCGTACCAACCGGTTCAGGCCATTTTTCGGAAAATCAGCCTGAACTATCTCGATTTTCCATCGGTACGGTACGGTATGGGGTGTACCGATCGGTTCGGACCGGTACGGAATTCCATGCATATATATACATATATGTGTATATATACATATATATACACATGTGTATATATATGTATATATACCGAACTATACCATACCATACCGATCGATTCAGGCCATTTTCCGAAAAATCAGCCTGAACTATCTCGGTTCCCCATCGGTACGGTATGGGGTGTATCGGTCGGTTCGGGCCGGTACGGCATTCCATGCATATATATATATACATATATGTATATATACACATATATGTATATGTGTATACATATATGTATATATACACATATATGTATATATATATATATATGTACATGTATGTGTACCTATATGTATATGTATGTATGTAGGTACCATATATACATACATATATATAT